>VXAU01006173.1:1485126-1527076 GCA_013399695.1 Formicarius rufipectus | reverse complement strand
TTTGTTTGTTTGTTTTTTTTTGTTTTTTTTTTTGGTTGGTTGGGGGTTTTTTATTTCTTTTTCTCTCTGTAGGCTAGTATTAACTAGAAAGTCTGATTTAAAGAGACAATATTTTTTCATATGGTGCAATAAAACAATTGGTCTTTAAAATAAAACAAATTAACTAATAGTGAACAAATCCATAGATAATTCCAAAAGTAGTCTGCACTAATGACATTGCCAGTATTTGTCCTCTACTATTGACTACACCTTAAAAAGGATCTTTCTATTGCTCCTAAACGAAGAGCTTTAGACTGAGAACCACGAAATAGCTTTGGATCCTATCTTTTGTCTGTTTTGAAAAGTGACACAAAAGTATCTTGAGACCTAAATACTTTTAAAGCTTTAAAATCATGTTCTTGAGCTGAAACAGAACCTCTTGTTTTAAGCTGTGGTAACCTTCCCAACAACAAGCATAGGGAAAATATCATGAGCAATTCTGAGTCAAGGTGCAAATATTAATAGCATTCACTTACAGCCTGGTCATTCTTCTATGATGTGGATAAATATTTTTCATGATCTATGTAGCAGAACCATTGTTCCTACTGCTTACTACTTGCCTTCTTCAATCATGTATAAAGCTTTCTATGTGGTAACTTAACAGGGAAATAACACTCAACTTTGTTTTAATCAACGAAGAGAAAATCTGTATGCCAAAGTTACTTTTACAGTGTATAGTTGAATATCAGATACAGACTGTAAACAAGACTAGAAAAAAGACAATTAATATGACCATGAAAGGCAAGTAAGAGCCATTACAAAATATAAAAACAAAACAAAAACAAAATAAAAACAACAAAAAACCCCACAAACAAACAACAGAAATAACAAAAAACACAACCAACAAAAAAACACAAAACCCCTAAATAAGATCAGTTTGACTTTTGTCTTAGTCTTTGCCATGCTACTGTGGATCTGAGCTGAATATCTTTTCAGACTTAATGTAATTACCTACAAAAATGCTTAATATTACATCCTGGAGTTCTGTTCTTTTAAAAGAGGATTTTCTCAAAAGTCCATGTTAATAATACAGTTAACTTTCTCCCTTGTGCAATACTTGAGTTTATCAGATAAAATCAAAACCGTTGACTATGGAAATACTGAAAGATGCATTTCATAACCTAGCAACAATTTATTCCTACTAACATCTCTCAGCAAGTAAACACTAAGTTGAATGTAGCAGTTCGGCAAAAAAAGATCAGAGACATTAAAAAGGCGTAAGCATATAGCTTAGTTGAGAAAAATCAGAAAATTTCTGAAAACTTGGATCTGCTTTTCATTCTCTAGTGAGCAGAGAAATACATACACGCATGGAATATCATCTTTCCCATTCTCCTGCCACTCCTACAATCCATAATCCTAGTCACCTGTTCACCAAATACTGAAAATGTAAGTGTGCAGAACATTTCAGCCCCTTCCCACGAGCATCCTGGCCGTGTGTATCATGACAGTAAGACACTGTGTGTATTGCTGAGGCCTGAGCTTGATGAAAATATTTCTGATCTCAGATGTACTAATCAGGTGATAGTCATTTAACAGATGTGACGCTATTTCCCTCAGCTAAAGAAGGATAAATCTAGATTTATCCAGCTATAGTGGTCAGCTCTGAAGGGAGCTATATAATCATCAACAGCAGCAGTGAAAACTTGCAATTGTTCTAGTCTTTCCTTTGCATATGTATTTACTAAAATCATACCTGAGGGACATGGTATGTTTTTAAAAAACAAGCTTCCCTACCCAGATGGAAGCGCTGGAGAACTGAAACTAATTCATGGCTTACAATCATCATTCATCCTGGAATAAAAATGCATGTTTGCTGGTTGGAAGTACTTTGTGGTTTAAAATTCAAGAATACAGTAGATAGAGCTGACAATGAAGTAAATGTTTGCTGACAACTGGAATCTATAATACTTAAAGTGTGTGTATGGTTGCAACTTACTTTAAAAACTGCATTGCATTAGAAACCTTACACAGTTCATATTAAAACACGTGATCAGATGGGCCAGGAAGAAACATGGCAATCATCATCAAGGATATTGTGCATTTAGTTTGCCAACTGATCTTTTTCTAGAGGTAGGTTCAAGCAAAATACTTGATTTCATATTGTTAGTCTTAATTACAACCTGAAATGCCGAGCACTGGTTAAATGAGGAAGTGAGTGTGCAGGATGAGGGGAGAACAGGCCAGTGCATTCAGCGTTTGGATTGACTTGTAGTACAAAGATACAAATCTCTTGATACCTTTGCAAAGGATTTTTTGCCGCTTTCAATCTTGTAGCATGCATATCAGGAGACTCTGAGAAGCCAGCCAGCAGGATGAGGTTCTAGGGTAATTACAGGTCAGGAATTAGTGGCAGCCCTAACAGCTGGCTGCTGATTAAAGATGAAACTCAAACTCTGTACAGAGGGCCTGAAAAAGAACTCTAGGAGACTTCACACAGTACTTGGGCCCTGAACAATGTACCTGAACATTTGTAAGGACAAATGCTACAACAGCAGTCTCTTTTGTGGTGCAAACCAATCATTCCTTGCACTTTTTGCACTTATGAACTATTAAAGGCTTGAACTTGACCATGAAACTCAAATTCTTTTTTATTTAGCAAATGTAAAATAAAAAAATGTTTTCTAAGGCAAAATGTTTGATTAAATGAGGAATTTGAGTTGTTGCTTTGCAGAACTTCTTCAATGGATAAATAAAAATTTTGCCACTTTTTTCCACTCCACCATGTTAGTATTATAGCATTCATTTATCTTGGCATCTACATATGGGAACCTAGCACCATATTTTCTAATCCGTTCATCCAGTTGTCTTTTTTTTTTTATTTCTGAAATACATATGTACAATTTCTTCAATAAAGGAAAAGAAGAAATAAAAAATGTAAACACTTCCTAAGTCACCACTGCTACTACAGCAAGAGCTGAAAATGATAAACAATACCCAGAGACTGGTGTGCTGTACATTCAGGTACCACGATAAGCAACTCACAGCCTTTACAAACATCATTCACAAAGGGCAGTAACTCACTAAGAATAACAAAGTAAATCAATAAAAGACCTAGAAGGAGGTTTTCTAGTCTATTGCCTTTTACATGAGGCCAGTTGTGCCTCTTTATACATCTGCCAAGTAACAATGGAATTGAAACAGTATATGAAAATTATGGATTACACATAGTAATGGTCTCCATCTACAAATCAAAGTATCAATTCCTTTGTTATGATAGCTTTCAGAAAGGACTGTCCAAAAAGATCTTATATTCTATCCACCTAGTGTAAGAACTAATGAGAAATACAGCGTAAGTGATAACATATATACACTGATTTTGGAATATATATAGGAGACATTTTAATTTGCACACTGTTTTGTAGAAGATTTAGGAATCAACCGTAGACAGTAACTACAAGGCACAGAGGCACTTCACTGGTCCAGGAATAAAACCATGCATTTGTAACTGATGGACACAAGAACATTCTGCTGAAAACTGTATATATTAATGTTTTATGTGTGTGGAGTCTGAGAAAGAGGGATAAAACACTGCATTAATGTTATAGATTAACTTGACAAGACAGCTGATCCCATTGTGCTCACATTAAGTGAATATGAGGTTCACTGGATGTTAACACAAGAGAAGGAATTATTTTCTGTAGAGACTGCTCAGATAAATCCTGGTCAAAGTATTATTATTCTCACATGTGAAAGCAATCTCTTGAAATGATATACAAGTTGTATTTGCAATTTTCTTCCTTTTTTTTTTTTTCTGACAAGGATGTTACTAACTTGTGTTTAAAGTTTACTCACATAGGCATTTTTGTAAGTGTACAAGCAGTAAGCAAGTAAGACCAGGAAAGTGATTGTCCCTCTGTATTTGGCACTTGTGAGGCTGCACCTCGAGTTTTGCCTTCAGTTTTGGGTCCCTCACTACAAGTAAGTCATTGAGGTGCTGGAGCAAGTCCAGAGAAGGGCAATGAAGCTGGTAAAGAGAGTAGACATTAAGTCATGTAAGAAGAGGCTGAGGGAGTGTTTATTCTGGAGAAAACAAAGCTCTGAGGTGACTATCATTCTGTACAACTACCTGAAAGGAGGTTGTAGCCAGGTGGGGGTTTGCCTCTTCTCTCAGGCAACTAGTGGCAGGATGAGCACACACAGACTCGAGCTCTGACAGGGAAGGTTCAGGATGGACTTCAAGAAGAATTTGTTTGCTGAAAGGCTCTCTAAGGAAGTGGTGGAATCACTATACCTGGAGGTGTTCAAGAAACAGCTGGACGTGGCACTTAGTGCCATGGCCTAGTTGACAAGTTGATGATCAGCCAAAAGTTGGACCTCAGCAACCTTTGAGGTCTTTTCCAATCTTAATGATTCTGTGCATCCCTTCTACTTTTCATATGTTGTGCTTTTTATCAAAATGAGAAAATAATATAAAAATCACAAGTAAAATTATGCAAATTAAGCAAATTAAATAAATATAAAACTTTTGAGTAAGTAGAATAATAAAGAAAAATCTCTTGGTACCTTTGCAGGTACCTTTCCTACTTTATAGAAAATAAAAGAATAATAAAGAAAAACCTTAAATAACTGCACTTTAACAAGTTCCTATTGGGACGAAGTGTGGGGGCTAACAAGGTCACTTGAAGGAGTAGTTTTATATAATTGTTATTTGTTGACTCCTACATTTATTCATATATACACTTACCATAGTCACAATGGTATGAATTATTTCCCTTTGGCTTCAGATATTAAAAACTCTTCAGTCATGTGTGCTTAATTTCTCTAGAGTACTCAGTCCAGTGAGATTACACATGATTATGAAGCTAGGAGTGAGCTATTTTTGTGGTCAAAGATCAATTCTTTACTAATATTTTCTTTTGATATTTCAATAACACCACATGTAAAGTAATTATCACATAACCTTAGAAAAAAAGAAAAAAGAAAATAACTGTCATTTTTTTCCTAAAACAGTCTTCCCATTTTTCTAACTAGAAGTTAGCATAAGATGTATCAGATCTAGAGAGTAAAGTTGTACAGAAAAAGAATCATACCTTTTCAGTGTTGGCCAACTTAAAGAAGCCCAACAAACAAACAAAACCCCACAACCAACCAAGAAATCCAAAACCTAAAATTAAGCACTGTGAAGGACAACAAACAGGGCTTTTTTAACATGTTAATAGCAAAAGGAGAGTCAGAGATAGCACTGATCTGTTTCTTCATGAGGTCAGTCATCTCACAAATAAGGACACAGACAAAGAGGAGATGGTTAATGCCTTCTTTGTCTTCACACTGGTGTTGGGATCTGGAGCCCTGGAGTCTTGTGCTGGAAAATCACAATTGGGAGGTTGATAAACTATCAGACAACCCTAAACTTGTTCAAGACCTGATGCTCCAGCTGGATGCACATAAAGATGTAGGGCCCAATGGGATTTATCCCAGAGTACTTAAAGAGCTGGCAGATGTTATCAAGCAACCTCTCTCCATTATTTTTCAACAGTTTTGTGAGTCTGAAGAGGTCCCTGTCAACTGGAAGCTGGTAAATGTTGTCCCGATTTTCAATAGGGTATTACAGGCCTGTCCATGCCTCGCAAAATTATGGAGAAAGTTACTCCAGGAGTTACTGAAAAATATTTGAGACACAACACAGTCATTGATGGTAGCTAGCATGTGTTTATGAGGGGAAAGTCCTGCTTAATCAATTCAATTTTCTTTTAGAACAAGGTTGCCCATCTAGCTGACCAAGGGAAGTCAGCAGGTCTGGTGGTTTGGGATTTCAGTCAAGTCTTTGATACTGTCTTAGAGTAACCTTCTGGACAAAGTGTTCAACAATAACACAATAGCTAAACAAGTCCAAAATATGCTAGATGAACAATTGGCTGATGAGTCAGGTTCAAAATTTTATAAGTGTAGTTATGACAAGTTGGCAGACAGTCAGTGTGATTCCCCAGGGCTCAGTTTCGAGGCTAATGTTCTTGAATGTGTCTTAAAATGCAGAAATTGGATGTACATTGAGTATAGCAGTGGCACTAAGCCAGAAGGAGCTGTGGACTCCCTTGAGGGTAGAGAAAAGTCTTACAAAGATCTGCAATCACCAACTGTAAAAAGTTTAACAAGAGCAAGGGCTGGATTCTCCACTGAAGGAAGGCATAAAGGCTCTTTTCAGTGGTGCCCAGTGACAGGGCAAGAGGCAAAGGGCACACACTGAAACACAAGAGTTTTCATCAACACCAGGAAGCAATTCTTTACTGTAAGGGTGACTGAACACTAGAATAAGTTGCCAGTAGAGGCTGTGAAGGCTCCACCCTTGGTGATATTAGAAAACCATCAGGGTATGGTACTGGGCAGCCTGCTCTAAGTGGGTGTGTTTGAGCAGTTGGGTTAGACAAGATAAACTCCAGAAGTCCCTCCAACCTCAACCATTCTGTGATTTTGTGACTCTGTGAGAATATAAATGAAAGCTAGTATTTTCATTCTATTAGCATTATATGGTGAAAATTTAAATCACCAATCTCATATAATTTTTTTTTGCCATTATAATGAAAATTATATGCAAGGTCCAATGCAAAACTTAAATGCGCAATGGAAGATTATCTCTGGCCCTAAGATGAAGGATATCTCTGTTCAGATCCTCAGCAATAGGTTTATAGGTGTGATAT
Source organism: Formicarius rufipectus (assembly GCA_013399695.1). Taxonomy (NCBI): domain Eukaryota; kingdom Metazoa; phylum Chordata; class Aves; order Passeriformes; family Formicariidae; genus Formicarius; species Formicarius rufipectus. The sequence goes on along the minus strand of VXAU01006173.1, from coordinate 1,520,399 downwards.
TGGAAAACCACTTAATATTTTAATTTCTCCTTGCTGCTTCTTATGGGTAAAATTTTCAAAAGTCAAAATCAAAATGAATACCTATAATCTTGTCCTACCATGAAGAACGTCACAGAAAATCTAGAAATAGATCACAGTAAAAAATATTTCTCCTTACATACCAGAATATACAACTCACTGTGTCTTTATTTTAAGTTCACAGGGTAACATCACACTATGCTGTACTGGTACAAAAGGAAGAGAAATGGAACAAATGGTTGCTAATGGAAGCTGCATAAACTGTGACATGACAAAGAGGTTACATTCAAGAAGCTACAGCTCAAAGTCTGACATCCTCTAGTACCTACTTCTCTTCTTTGGTTATGATTACACCAAAAGGGATTAAATTCTTAAATTATGTGTACTTCAGTACTTAAAGTAGCCTTAGCTTAGGTGCTTAGCACTTTTAAGAGTAACCCAAATGGTACTTGATAAAGTCCTAGGGATTCTTGGACACAGCATTTTGTGATCCATTTCTGCTCATGTTTCTCCTGCAGGAGCATGTGCTGTACAGAGCAAAAAGCACTAAAGCTGTGACACTTCTTCATACCCCTAGAGTTTGGTGTGTGTATCAGAAAGGCTTATTTCTATGCATAATTCAGGTATGATAAGCTTTAATTAACCAAAATTAATACCTCTGAAAGGGAAAATGCCATTATGCTTACTTCTAGTTTTCCAAGAATCTTAGACACAGATGTGTCTCCAGAAAACAAGGCTGAGGCTGCTTCTCTTTGCTTGTTTCATGTAACCAAGATGAAAATGTGGTGCATGGATAATACTCCCTTTCTTGGACTTAGCAAGCTACACAAAGCTAAAGTGGTCACACAACAGAGGAGAAGTAAATAAGATGTCATAACCTTTTTATCTGCATCTATTTCTCATGCTCCCCAGCAGCTGAGGGAGAAGAGCAGACAAGGTCTTAAGTTTCACATGGGTCAGCTGCATTTTCCATAACAAAATTTTCAGAATAATAAAAAATTCCTGGAAAATAATAGGCAAATAGTACAGACCTTGATATATGAAAGTATTTATATGCAAATGAACAAATTATGGATTTATATTGGACAAAGGTTAAAAAAGGGAAAGATAAATGACTTGACAGACATAATTGCTATATGCAAGGAGAAAACAGGATACTGGGTTCAGTGTGTAAACAAAAAAAATGCTTGTGTTTCTATCTGCAATTACTATGAAAAAAACATCACTACAATACAATTTTAAGATATATTCCTCCTTTTATACGCACTGCTTGAAATTATTTGACATCTGCTATTCAAAACATATCTAATATCACCTGTATTCTGCAGAAGATAGCTCTATTTCAGTGATGGAATCTGATTTATGTGACAGGCTCAAAGGCAGCCCTGATACCTCAGCTCTTAACCTGGCAAAAAATAAACACTCTAGTGTTTTGTTGTCAGGTAGGCACTGGTCAACACCTAAATGGGAAGCTTTTTCCACCTGAGATATTTTATCAGTCCAAAGAAAAGTTCACGCACCTAGCTGGAAAAGTACCATACTGTTTCCTGGGGATACCTACATCTGTGCTGAAGAGGCAGATAACACAGTCTACCTATCTCTAATTCCCTGACTACTCCAGAAAATGGAATTTGTTTGTTATTCCTGACATTACACAAAATTTAAGGGAAAATTAAATGTATAGATAGTCTAGGCAATTGATGCTTAAACACTTTAGTGACAATAAGAAATGTAGTTTACTAGCAGGTATATTATGAAGTGAGACAAAGCTTAGATAATGTATTTGTATCAGAAGTTCTTGTCATATTTCATATTAAGAAAAGGTACCTTAATCCAAATGTTTTTTATTAGCTACGTAGACTACTGTATCTCCACTGCTGAATGGCAGGGCGCTTCTCTGTTGAGTTGTTATTTGGACCTTTTCTTGCAATTAGAACTCACTATTTAATGGCAGTACACACGTATTAATACACAATTTTACACTTCAGTTCAACTTAAAAAAGTTTGGTCTTCATTTCCAGTACAGTTTGAGGTTGTCCGTAGAAATACCCCATTATCAATTCAGCTTAAGTTGAATTCACACAGGGTCTGAAGATTTGCTGTTGTCCCATAAGTATTAGTCGAGTTGTGTTAGCAGGGATGCTTTTGGAGGATGCTGCCATTGTGCCCCTAAACAGCAGTGCAACCAGAAGTCATACTGGCAGATGAGTCAAAGCCACTTTCATGCAATGACTAAAACTTCCAAAAGCACTTCAGTGATCTGCAGGGCTACTCTATGTGACATATAAGGCCTTTTTGAAATTGGTCTCTATAAGACTTTAACTTGTAAATGAGCTAGAAATTATAGCCTACGGCGAGATCAATATTCCCCACTCTATCAAACAGTGCTTGCTTAAATATGCAATCACTAGGTACGTTTTTACATCATTTAGAGTCCAAACTACCTACAATGTCTTGACTTGGGTAAGGACTTTGTGGGCTGGACTATCAGAAACCTGTTTCAGAATCTAGTCTATTAAAGGGCCAGTGAAAATTAGGTGCATTGAGATAAAAACTAGATAGATAAAAATAGAATTGTTTTGTGTGCTTTTGTGTTGGTTTGTTTGTTTTTTTGGGTTTTTGTGGGTTTATTTGGTTCGTTGGTTTTAACAGGGTAACTATTCAATGTAAATTACAGAAGTAATTTACAGACAGAAGACTGAAATCCCAGGCACTTTTCTCTCAACAATAGCATTTATCCCTGAACTGAGGTGCCTTGACCCTTCATGTCCTGCTTCTCCACTGAATTAGGAGTTCATTCCTTCAATATTTTTCTTTCCTTTTGAATATGAATAATGCTGCCTTGCACAAATTGCCCTAGCATAAGAAAGAGAAGATGAAGTCTCAAAGAGCTTCTTTTGGAAAAGAGAACTGCATATGAGTTACTCACTTTCTGAACAAATATTCTAAACATTATGCACTGCTGTAAAAAGAAGGGCAATATCAGCATCACTGAATTCACTTTAAAAGGAAAGAGCTAAATTGGATCAATTCACTGAAAGAATGCCAAGAATCACCTATTTTCAGCAAAGATGAAGTCTGTGATTCCCAAGGGAACTGACATCAGCTGTAAGTCTCACTTGTGCCCCTAAAAAGTATATTTTATTTGACATTCTCCATTTAGATTCAATAGTTATAATTTATATCATTAGTTGTTTCTTTATCCATGAGATATAATTTATAACATAGGCTGTTTCTTTCTTCATGTGTTTCCATCATGATATGCCAGCCTTTCTCTTCCAGTGTGGGAATACAGGCAATCTGCTATTCTCAACACATATTTGTGACTTTGGTCAAAGTCGGGTATTTTATTTCCTTTAAGATGCCAACACTAATCAGTCATTAAACAAGATAAAACAAAAATATTTCATGGATTTCAGTACCAATATTAAAACAACAAGTGAGGATAAAAGAAGTAGCAGCTTTTTTAATTAACATATAAAAGGCATCTGCATAAATAGGGAAAATTTGCTGGTGCTGTGGGAGTTCACAGGTCCTGGAAAAGACACCAGGAAAAAAAAAAAAAAAAAAAAAAAAAGAAAAAGTCCTAAATGTTCATCTATCTGTATTATGGTTCATTAAATATCAAACTTATTTAACCTCCCAGGTCACTCTGGTAGAGAATTGATGATTGTCTGTGCTTAATTATAGAATATTGTCTGTCCAAAATCAAATCTTTGTATGTCTCTGTTAACTAATGAGATAGAACAGATACATTTACTTCCCTTTCTTGATTTTAGTCAGATGTTGGAATGAATTTTTAAAGCAACTGCTAAAGTAAATAGAAGTGAAGAGTTGACTGATAAGACCAACACAGAAGGAATCCTTAAGGAATATCAACATCAGACTGGTGGAACAATTCTGACCCATATTTGGTATAATAACTAATCTTTTGCCTCTGTTTGAAAAAATTAAGCTCTCATCCACCTACCATGAATTTAATTGAAAAAGGAGAGGAACTGGGAACTATGCAAACAAATAACCTTATGAAATAGAGGTCTTCAGATTCACCTGTCAGTACTGGCAGGGGTTGGTTTAGTATCTTTAGTGATTGTTTTTTCTGATTGAAGATTGTTTCAAACATGTCTTGAGATAAAGAAGGGCAAGAACACTATGGCATGTCTCACTGCTGTTGTGCTCCTTCTGCAATTCACCAAAATTAACTTGTGTCTTAACTTCTTTATCATACCAGAATTTCTTTCTTGCAAAGCAAAAATGAGTGCACTGCACAGTAGAAAATACTCTCCAACTATGAGCTTCATTTTCTGCTCTTTTTATCTCACTATTTAAGATTTAAGCACTCTGCACCTTGCCTTATTTTTATACAAGAGAAATAATTCCACTACTAAGTTCTGAAGGCTTAAAAAAGTGCCACAGGAAACAAGTATTAAAAAAAAAAAATAAAAAAAAAGAAGAAATAAAAAACAAAAGTAACTGTGGTAACAGTTTTCCTTCCAGATCCATCTGATAGAAAATGTTTATCAGACCTAGTGTGTATTTATAAGCTAAAATAATTAAAATACAATATCAATTAAAGAAACAGATGTAGATGTGGGAATGGAGTGTAGCATGTGTTTAGAATCATGTGAGCGTGTTCCTATTTGTGAAAGATACTCTGTCAACATTTTTTTAAATGTAAAGCCAGCATTTCAACCACAATTATTAAATGTGGGTACAGTCAGAAAAAGTTACTAGGCAAAAGTCTTATTCAGTAGATCTGTTCTCCATATGTAGTCAGTCCAATGTACTCACTTAAGTGATAAAAATAAATTGTTACCATTTTTTACTCCTGTTGGCTCTGTACAGCCAAATACAACTAAGAGGAAGTGAGCTGTATTCTATTTTAACTCCTGCACCACCAACAGATGATCTAGTTGTCGAATCTGTATTATTGATGATCCCATACAAGCCAGAAAGCACACAGCTTGACTGTGCAGGAAGACATGATGCAAAGGATGTGGTTTAACTAAGCAATGGCTTTATTAACTCATCTGGCAACATTACCCAGCAATATGTCATACAGAGCAGGTCATCATTCTTTCGCTGATCGTTCCAACTTATTCTGAAGGTTGCTGTTAACTTTCCTCCCTTCCAGACTAATTCCAGCTGTTGGTGAGTCCTCATCATGTTCTAATCCATAGCCTCAAGGGTGCTACCTGCTAAGCTGCCATATTTTGAACCTAACCCCCCGACATGAGTAAACAGAGTTCCCAAACCAGTGGTCTTGATCAATGTGTATCAAAAGTGGTTTTTTTTTTCTTTCCCCTAGACCTTATGGGAAGCACCAAGCAACACATTATATACTACAGGTCATAAAAAGACATCCCTCAGTGATTCTCTACCTCAAAAGAGCAATAAAAGAACTAAATAGGTTTTCCCCTCTGTTAGTATGATGAAAACCTTTTTACTCATAGATTTCAAACAACACTTTTAGATTTCAGTTTGCAAATGTGCACTAGAAAATAGTATAGTTTAGTTTCTCTGTACCAAGGTGAACAAAGACACAGGTTGTCACGAAAGATTGTGGAGCCTTCATCCTTGGGGATATGAAAAAATTGTCTAGATACCTTTGCAGGCTGTCCTAGGTGAATACTATAACATGGGGTTGGGCAAGATGACCTTCAAATGTTACTTCTAACCTCAACTCCTCTGTAATTCTAAAGGTAAACATGAACTGGAGGTTAAATGCCAAAAAGCACATTTCATAGGTGATCAAAGGACAATACATACATTTCCTCACAGGCAAGCTTCCATTCCCAAGTTTTATGCTTTCCCTAGTATCTGAAAAAGTCAAAATTCACACATTATCATAGTAGTTATACTTCCTGAAGAATTTTTGACCCTCTGTACAGATAATTAAATGCAATTAGCAACTGCATGAGAATCTTTGGGTATAGCTAGGCAGTTGACCAGAAGTAACTTGTCAGATTTAAAAAAATAAAAATACAATAAAACCCCAAACTATCAAACAGCAACAAAAAACAAAAAAACCCAAACCAACAAACAAAAAAACCCCCCAAAAAAACCCCCAAAAACCAAAACAAACACAAAAACCCCAAGCAAACAAAATCTGTGTGATTTTCACACAGAAAACCAGAAATAAGGTCTTCTGACAATCAACTTTATGTCTCAGCCTCAAAGATTCATCTATTATTCTTGGAAACAATTTTTTTTTCTTCCTTTCTACTGCCTACTTGAATATATATATTGTGCACTTCATTTTTTTTTATTTTATTTTTATTTATATGTAAGAAAATATTGCAGGCATTAGTTTGGTATTTGAAACTGGTATCTAGAAGCCAGCACTTCTGCTTCCCTCATGGCACATAAAAAAACCACAGTAGCTCCAATATGCTTCCACATGCTTAGATGGTTTGTGTTTAACTTGCTGTATTTTCAATGAGGTACATTTAAAAGAAGAGGATGCCTGGCACCACATGCATAATTTTGATGAATAGACAAAACATTCTCATCTAAAGTATGCTCACTTTATTAAAAAGAGTAATCTAATCTTAGCCTTTATTCTGTTAAATCAGTCATGTGTGACCCATTACTAACCCACTAACATGGAATGTAACTTGAGAGCCAAAGAATTATTCCCACCATATTGCTTATCAGAGAACTGGAAAATAGGTATATACTATATTTTCTTGTTTAATCATTTCTGTTGGTGATTTATTGGCAAAGATGCTACATTTGTGCATCTCTCAGACTCTCTTCATCTGTTAATTCTAATTATCTTCTTTCTATGTTTGCATCTTTCACATGCCTTATTTGTGTACATATATAAAAAAACAGCATGTCACCAAAGAAATATAAAAACTATTTAGTGACTATCCAAGCAAAGGTCTGACACTGGAGGAAAGCCTGGCCCTATTTTCAGGAATAAAGCTGAGCATCAAGCACACTGTTTTTTGTGTGTGTGTGTTTCAGTCAATTATCTTGAATTACTGGACAATTTTTCTGAGGTTCCCAGAAGAGTTTGCAGATGGGTGCTAGATCTGGGTTTATGTTCCAAGATTTAAAAAAAAAAGAAAAAAAAAATTAAAAATCCAAGTCTTGATGAAGGGCAGCAACTGCAATAATTTCTTTACAGTTTACAAAGTGCTCTGAGACAATCTTATAATAGATGCATAGGGAAAGTTTATCACACTTATAGCAGGGAACTGTAGAGTCTCGATCTCTGGAAATCACAGAGCAGCTATTGTATCTTGGGCTTTCTTTGGGGAATTTATTGGCCTAATATCTGGCAAATACTGCAGACAAATACTGCATGATGAATGTTCAAAACTAGCATTTGGGAACATTTAGAAGAGAGATGTTGTAAAAGAAAACTAGTACAAACCTGAGTAAAAATACAAGTTGATACTGATTTTTTTTTTCTCCAAAACATTGTTAAGACATTTACCATTGCCTCCTCCACTTTCTCCCTCTCTCAAACAGAAAAATTTAATTTGAAACTCTAGTTACTTTAGGCATGATCTTTGAAACTGCTTTTGAGAGGAGAGACTTATGAATCTTCATACAATATAAAAGTTAGGTCAAAATGATCTATGAGTTTCTGATTAAGAGATACCATGGGTCCTTACTGTCTTTAAACAAAACAAACAAAAAAACTGAAACAAACTCAAACAAAAACAAAACCCCAATATGAAGTCACACTCAAACACGCTCATTTTACTACTAAATATCCAGTTCATATGGAGATAGAAAGACAGTAAAATTAATTTTTCTAAATTATTACGGTGAACAGACAATATTTGCCAAATCAAACTGAACCATTTCTCCCCAAATGGGATTGCTTTCAGACACTAGTTGAAGAAATGTTATTCCAACCCAGTAAAGCTTAAACTATTTAAGAACCTAAAATAACTTTCATAGATGTCTCTAAGAATGCCTCCATAAATGGACAAACAGGTTACCAGGGTCCTTAGAAAGCATAGAGATGCATTACACTTTGCAGTGGAGACTCTTTAGCTGTTCTAATCATTAGAGCTATAAGAGACCCTGCTATTTATTCAAAACATCTTAAAGCAACTCTAAAGGCCCCAGTGTGATGTTTTCACTCCTAATTTTTATAAAATGTTGATAAGAGTGGAATCAAACTAGTTAGTTATCAGTCTTGATGTTGGCATAATGTGACTGGAAATGTACAATTTGTAATTACTTGAAAGGAAACAAATTACCTTTAAGAGGAAAACCATAGGTAGAAATTGCAGAAATTAGATGTGTTAGGCTGCTCTTAAAAAATAATAAAAAAGTACCTGTTATTTAACTTGCATTCTATGAGAAAGAATATGTATGCAAACCAAAGGCAAGTATGTACTAGTAGAAGCATGGAGTTGATGACTGAGCAGACACTTTTAATCTATAATTTCTATGAAATACACTAACAGTAAGGGACTTTTTTCCTATGACTTGTTCCATGTCTGAGCTGCTAGAAACGTAACAGCAGATGGAGGGCAGCCTGATGTTAAATTTTCACTTAAAACCCATCAAAATCAGAGGTTTAGAGTTTAAACTTTGAAATAAAGCTCCTATAAAAGTCTAATGCAAAACCTTAGGTCACAGATTATTAAGCATGTACTTAATTTTAAATATATTTTCAGTCCATCCTAATCAGTATAGTTAACCTTTAAAGGCACATTCTGATGGGGTTGAGATGCTATGCAAACAGTGGACTAAACAGATAATTTTTCTGGACCAGGAGAAACACAGGATTTTATATAATGAGTTTCTTCGTTGTTGGAAATTTTTTTTCCCTTAATTTTCTCTGCTACCACTATTCTCTGCCTAGAAATCTTAAGATAGGCACGTGGAAAAAGTACATTTCTTGAAGTAGAATCATTCCAGTTATTATGTTTTTTATTAGCAGACAACCTAAACAAGGAATCACTTAAAGTAAATTCCAGTCAGTTACTGTATATATCTAGACTCCAAAGCTAGAAAGGATCACACTGATTGTTTCATTTGACATTTTTATAAATAAACTGCAGAATTTTCCCCAGATGTGGAGTTAAAACAAAATCATTCTAAAAATTCAAACAATAGAAACAGAAGAGGTGAAATCCAATCTAGTCATCCTGAGCCAACATTTTTTTTTTTTAATAGTTGTTCATGTTTCTCAAGGAACATGTCATTAATAGCAGTAAAATTATGACTGGAGGGCAATTTCTTTATAAAGTATGGTGGCTGCAAGTGGAACGGAAAATGTTGAGTAGAACTTATAAAAAGATCACTGTATGAATTTTTACTGGATGATACAAGGAAGAGACTGTTAGAAAACGCAGCAACCTTCCTCTAGCCATAACCACCCCAGTCCAGCCACATGCTGTTGAACTCACAGTGCTGCATAGGCAGTTTTCACAGCATAGAATGGGATGGAAATTATGTCATATTGCTCACCTCCCTGTGACAGACTACTCACCATGATGCTCTGTTTTCCATCACACATTTTGTAATTTAAAGGCAAAATGAGGCCTTTGCTTCCACTAAACCAGAGACTGTCACTCAAGAGGACTTGAACTGTGAACCCATCTCCTTTCCACCTCTCATTCTTTCCTTATTGACTGGAAAACCAGGTAACTTCAAATCTAAGAAATTAATTAAAAAATAACCATAGCAACATCATAACCCCAGGACACTTAAGAACAACCACTTATTTTACATCTAAAAATACAGCTGTTCTACCCTATATCTCTCTGAGTTAAAAAAGGAGTAAAATATTGCATTACTCCTCCCATCTTTGTACCTATATCTCTGCAGTGTATGGGCACTGATCCCAGACTTCCCATAACAGAGTTCAGTGAAATAAAGCGTCACTGGTCTTGCAATCTCAAAAGCCAAAAGGCTACATAGAGAAAGGATCATCACAAAGAAATATAAGGTTTGAGACAGGAATCCGAAGCTAAATTTCTTTAACCCATGGCCTGTGCCTAAACTACACAAAAAAACCTCCTTATCAAGACTAAAAAAGGTTTGGTTCAGTGATAATGATCTGTTCACACAGAACTCATTTGCCTACACCATATGTCACTGAAATATTCTTACCAGTTATATTAATTACAAGGGTAAATCTATACTACCAGGGCAAAGACCTTTTCAGACACAAATTCAAATCCTTTATAGATCATAGTCTCATTTCAATATTTGTACAGCAAAACATACGTGCATGAAAAATTCATATTTCTAGACAGAATGAATATTACTGAAGGGAAACAGAGACAGAAAATACCTATTACCAATACCAAACTCCTCCATTAGATTTTTTTGATGGCCTTCAAGATATATCTCTTTTCAGGAAAATGGCTACTCTTACATGATGCTATTCAAGTGAATTGTCTATCTAGCCTAGTTAATACCAAGCTTTTCATTTTTCTTACTTTCTAATGATAAGGAAGGTTCTTTTGTAATGATCAGATTGGTCTCACTTTAATCACTTCCTATTGTTTCTGTACTTGGGAAGATTTAACAACTCATTGACTGTGTTGACTCATAATCGGCACAGGGGAAACAATGTTGTAACTCATCAAATGTAATCAGCTGCTAATTGAAAGGAAACGAAACTTCAAAATTATATGTCACCTTCCAATGACATAGTAGTATGCAGTCATACAAATCAGTATAACAAAGGTTATTTATAGATTCTCTGAGCCTGAGGCTATTCACAGGCTCAAAATTGTCCTCAAGGGTGGGCATCAGTAGCTATTTGGTAGCAAAGAATACCACAAGTATTCTTGGAAAAAGCATAATTTTACTAGGCAAATAATTTTATTTCTATAATGAACAATCACAGGAAACAGGCATATCAAAATGGATGCAATTGTCCTGAGTTTCAGGCAGAAAGAATAGGCCTGATAGGTCTTAATAATAAAATGCCACTATAGCTTAAGTTACAACAGGTTATGCTGCATCTCCCAAATCATTTCTCTTATTAAAAGATCAACCTCAACATTGTTAATATCAAGGGACAGGACAGCTGCAGAACACCCCGACAGCTTCACTTCTCCATTTTTTGTGCATTTACTGAGAGCTGTCTCTATTCAACAGCTTAAAACCATACTGCACACCAATAGCCAGAGCAATATGTATACCATAATCTAATTTTCCTAAAACTACTCTTCTTTCCCTAGCCACATTTAAAGAAACACACTTTCCAGATACCTCTCTGAATCTCCTATATGAAAAACATGCTCCCTTAACATTCATCACCTTAAGTACCAAAGGACAGTATAGTTATTTAAGAACATTTAGAGTTTGGGTTTTTTTTTTCATTTTTCCTTAGAGTCATGGCTGTTCATGCAAAACAACTTCCATTAATGAATGAAATGTTACCAGGTAACATGTTAAAAACTAAAAACTCCTATAAAGCAATGTAATCTGCTCCTCTATTTATGATTAGCATTATCATTCCTATTTTTTCACAGGGAGAAAAAGAAACCAAAAAGCCCAATTGAGGGAGTCCTTCAATCGGTATTTCTCTACTTAGAATAAATATGACATGTAGAAATAGCAACAGCAATGCTGATGCAGATGTTCTGTCCTATATCAGGTCTTGGAATCAAAGACACTTTGTGTGGAATATGTGCATGTTGCTATGTATATATGCTAAACACATATGATGTCCTCAGACTAGAATGTGATGTGAAAACTGTTGTGGGAACAAACCCAAAACTTTATGCAATTTGGCTGCAATGAAAACTAGAGTAAATTACAGCCTGAACTAGAAGAATTACTCGTTGTGTCTTAGGATTAAAAGCAATCAAAGAAAGAGTAGGTTTTGAAAAGGTTGTTTCATCAAATCTAGAATGTAGGGATGCTACTGGTTTGACAAGAAAATGTTGTGTGGCAAGTAAAGAAAGGGGTCTTCACACATCCTAACCTATACAAGCACCTTTCTACTTTAACTCAATTCAATTTTTTTCAAAATGTGTTCAGGAGATTTGATTTCACTCCATTGAAGAACATATGTGCTGAAACTTCAGATGTTGCCACAAAATTAGATTTTCATCCTTTGGTCAGATCTACCCATAATTTCTTGCCTGAATACTTTTCAGTAGCAAATAAAAATAAAAATGTTAACGATTACAGGCAAATGTCCTCCCCCCCCCCTTTAAACTGCTGGCAGTTTAAAGTAAGAAAAGTTAGGGGTGTATTTCTGCTAACCAAAATTCATATGCTGTGTTAACTTTTACTGCATGACTTCCTGAATTTTTTAGCAGGGGAAACTGCTTGAGACAGTGCCCATAACCACACCATTTCTGAATGAGTGAGATTCTTAAGCAAGTAGCTTTCCTAAGCAAAAATGAAGGTTGGTATTTTGGGGGGGGAAAAAAAAAAAAAAAAAAGCTGCTGTCTTTGTGAACAACAGAAGACAGATATAAGAAATATTCAGAACTGGATTTCATAGGTATTTCAGCAGAAGAATGATCGATGCAAAGTTAAATCTATAAAGATGTTACCAATATTGTAGCCTTCTCTCTGAAGAACACATTAACATTGAAATTATGGTTTGATGATGAGTTTTGATGATGAGTTGTTCAGTAGCAATGCTGGTTTAGAACCTCTGGGCGTTTTCCCTGGCCCTTGGCAAAATTTGCTGCCAGTCTCATTGTGTTGACAACTTATGGGGCTGTGCTGGGAACATTTCATAGAACCTGAAAAAAACAACTCGCTCTCTCCTTCTTTTTCCCCCTTTTCTTTTTTTTTTTCCAAGGTTGACAAGTCATATACTCTAAGTTCCTGCAAGTGACAGAGAACTGGAAACAAGTGCAAGACCCAAATCCAAGATTCACAGTAGTATCCTCAAACCCCAACAGACATTCAGACTGACACACAAAATGCCCTCTGCCGTTTCATACTCTGGCAACCTGAAGAAATGGGTTGACAATAGCAGACTCAGGAAGCACTATTCTGAGAGCAAACACATAACCAAACAAAACATGTTATCTACTTTAGTGAGTAAATGCCATCCCATAGTCTCTCCATAGAAGATACTAGGGTTAGGCTTTTCCATCCCCTGCTGGTCTTCTAAAGGGGAAGGGAAAGAATACCCTTAGCCAATCCCAGGACAACATGAGGGAAAGGAGCAAAAAGGGATGAAACATTAGGAAATTTTTTTAGAGAGTCCACTGGAACAGAAGGAGGCAAAGATTCAACCAGCACGAGTTTCTGACAGCACAGCTAAAAAGGCACTGCTTACCCCCTTAAATGTTACAGGTAGTGTTTCGCTCATTCCACGTACTCATTGGTAGCCAACTCTTGAGGAAGCTATTTTTCCACACAAGCAACAATTTTTGTGACCATCAGGAGAACAAGAGGTCCCTCTCAGACCTCAGTGTTCAAACAGAGCATGTCCCTTTGAGTTTATATCAGATGGTGAAAAGAAGGGTTGTTTGCAGTATAAGAATAGAATTGCATTACATATTAGTGATTCAAGTAGCAACCTTTGTGACATGGTTATCAGGGTCATTCCCAGGAACAGTGTCTCAGCCCAACCAAAACACATATTATAAATTACAGTGATTATGATTTGAATTATAATGGAAGATATCTCTAATGGCAATCTAAGAAGGACTCTCTGCGGAGGGTGCCTAATAAAAAGGTATATTCTGGCCTGAAAACTGATAGTGTCATGCTCTTGGAAGACTGTTTTAATGTACAACAAATCCTCAAGGTACTGGTCTGAAAGGAAAGCAGTTACACATCTTTGATGAAGATGATTGTGGTAGGCTTACAAAACTGCTATATTATTGATATAAATCTTTTTTTTTTTCTCTACAGTTTCTGTATTAAATAGTCATATAAGAATGATCCACACATACTTGTAGCTCAAGGTTCAAATGAGGTCAACCTTAAGGATGCATTCCATTTTCTTGTTTGTTTCTCTTTTCTTCAAAGGGTCAATAAAAAGTGAAATAAAGATGTCTTAACTGTCAGAAATCACCAACTCTGTGGCTACTGGCTGCAACTTTACTTGAAAAACAATGTCAGTATGCAAGTGAGCACCACTGGTGCAGAAAGTTTTCTTTTAATTAAGTGACTGTCAGCAATTTCGAAGGACAGTTATGAACCAGATTATCTTTCAGGAGAATACTACTTATTGGCACACACCAGAAAAAAGAAGCCCAAGTACAAAGAGGTGCAACTGTGACATATTTCAGAGGGAGGGGTTTGTTTTGTTTATCAAGTTAAAGATATAAAAACATTTTACTTTAAAAGTTTGAACAACATCCATTTAGTGAGAACAAAACTGTCCTAAACATGCAACAAAGAACTCATTTCTAATTTGTAGTAGTTCGTTCTATAAATTTTACACCACAAACTCATTGTTCTATAATCAGAAAGAAAACATGCAATTTTTGTTGTAGCTATGCTTCTTCATATTTAAAAACCCCAGAATTTTGCCTTTAAATTAAAAGTTCCCTGATAAAAGAACAGTGAGTAGGTCTTCCAAGATGCAGCTGAAGGCAATTATATTAAAGGAGGGACAGAAAGAAAAGGTCTACTTTATAGGACCATTTGCAGGAAATAACACATCGTGATAAATTCTAGGAGATTTATTGTTTATGCAAAAGACCTATTTGTTAAATATGAATGTGTTAGTCTTAATAGCTTCCATTTTTCTTAGGCTCTCCTATCTTTCAAAAGATTCTGACTAAGAAAAGGACAGAAGATTTGTAATGATGAAAATGAGCTAGCTCATAAATGCCTTAATTAAAGGAATATGATCAACTTAGAGCAGTTTGTACATAGATATATAATATATTGTTTTACCTGTTCTCCTAAGCAGCATTTTAGTAAATATAAATTAAAGGTTTTCATGGGAAACCACAGTGTACAGATTTTGTTTACTTTGTATATTTGACAGCTGTTTGGTTTAAGTTAATTTCACTAGATATTCTGTGTAGCACTGCACAAGTGTGCTCTCCATTTCTTGTCTTTTGTAGGGCTTTCAAAAAGCAGCAATGAGAGGTTTTTTTCACAATAGAAAAATTACTATAAATCAGCAAAAAGTGGCACACAGGCCAAAGGACAGAGACAGTACCTGCAAGTTCTTTTAAAAGACTTGACAGTATACTTTTCATTTCACACCAAATTTCAACTGAGATAATTAAACTGTTATTTTTAATGTTTCCAGCCAGTGGATGAGAAAAATACAGACTAGACTGCTAGCCTGAAGAATAGCGTCCAGAAGCATTTTGTTACCCTTGACCTTGTCTGAAAGCTTATTTTCCAGAGACCCCTTGTTTTCTGAGAACTTCCTAACAAAAATGCATTAACAATGAGCTCTGGTCTGTATCATCCTGTAATACCACTTGTCTTGCAGAGAAATGAAAACAAAAATGCTTTCTTGCATAACCCACAATGCCATTTTCTTTTTGTTCCCATGGTCTTTGGTCTTGGTTAATACGCTTATCAAAAGAACATTGGAATGTTACCAGCTTTGCTTGAAATAAGCAATATGGCCTCTTAAAAGAAAATAAGACTGTCCAGTTCTCCCTTGATTTAGCTATTTAAAGACTTTTGTTTTTATTAAATAGCCTACTAAATTCATAACTAACAAATCAATAAGGTAGGGCCAAAACTGTCAGTGAAGGTTCACCTCAGGTAAATTTGGTCTAAACGCTTCTTTGTTATTTGCGAGAATGTATTCCAAATAAAAGTTCTCTGCAGCCTTAGACATCAGCTACAGTCATTTACGCTGACCTAAGAGTCTGATCCAGAGCCTGTTAAACCGTGTAGTCTGAAGGCCCTTCAGCAGCAATTGCTCTTCATAGCAGTCTGCCCTCTTTTTAGCTCACAGTCTCCAAACAAAATCCTTTCACATGCATCTCCTTCACAGGTAAGAATAACATGGAGGGGGCAAGCCAGCACACTCAGAGAATAACTCCTCTGCTCAGTTCATTTGTCTGAAGGTATTTTTGTCCTGTGCTCCCTCCTTCCTTTACCCTTTTACCCCATCATCATATGAAGTGAATCCATTTCTTGGATATTAAACTTTAAAGCACAGATATGATTCATTTGAGAGCAAAAGTATCCTAAGAATTTACCTAACACCTTGATCTACATATTAAAAAAATAAACAAACAAACAAAACCCCCAAACAAACAAGAAAAGAAGTCCAAGACTCCAAAGGATTTACTTTAATAATGGAAGGATGCAGCAGTTTGTCTTGAAGCATCTGCTTTGCTGCTATATGGGCCTCTTCCAGGATTAATGCCTTTTGTGTGGTCTGATCAACATTTAGACAAGAGAGATCATTTCTTCACTACATCCATGTCTCTGAACTCTATTTGGAGTTCAATAATTCTGGATCCTGGTGGCTTGGAAATTAAAGATATAGTTAGACTTTTTCCTGCCCTTAGGGAAATATAAGGCTTCTCCCATTCCAATGTAGCACCTACTCCACCCTGTCCAGTAGGGCAGATTTTTCTGACCTATATTTGAGCAATAAGGCATGACAGGTGCATTTTCTGAGGATTTTTATATTCTTTGGGTAGTGTGATAAGGCAAGAAACTGAAGACTTTCCTTTAAGTGTCTTTCCTATTATGAAATGGAATTTGTAAATCAAAAGGGGGAGAGAGGGGGAATACCGCACTTTTTGACATGGCCAAGCCATTGTTGGCAGCCAGTTAAGAAGCTCTATGTTCAGACTTTTACCTTTAAAACTTGCATCAGTATTGCAGCGTTACTTGACCATGGAATCCCTACCTAATTTATCTTTAAATATTATCAATGAATTTGGATACAACTAGGAAAAGGATTTGATTACTTTTGCTTTAATGGAGTGAAGTGCTCAGAGTTTAAGTATTATTAAGTAAGAGCCACCTGTGCAAGTAAATCTTGATCTCAATTGCACAGGTCAGCTGCTACTAAGTACAGCATAACAGGATGAAGCATGTACTGGAGTTTGTGTAGAGGCCTTTCACAGAACTTGAGTGTACTTTTCTGCTTTTCAGAAAATTACTACTAGAAACACCCAAAGCAAAGGGTTGGACTGATGAATAAGCAGAATAATTGTTTGCGTGCATTACCCATTGTTTGTTTTATTACAAAATTTCAGTTGAGTTTTCTTTTTTTAACCTGTTCAGATATATATTCTATGGATTACAGTTGTGTTGTTTTTCAGACATTGTGACTATAAATTCAAAACAAGCTAGTTTTTGTCTTGCCACTTTTATTCATTATAAACAATATGGCAAAATATGAGACTTTGAATATAACAAATTCATTAATTAAATTAGAATCTAGAATATGACAATATTGCTTTCTCAGATCTGTGCCCAGAGGGCACTATAGACTAAATCTACCATAAAATATTGGTGGTGGTTTTGTTGGGGTTTTTTATGTTGGGGTTTTCTTTGGTTGTTGGTTTCTGTTATTTGCAGTGTGGAATCAGACAACATTTAGAATAAAAAATTACTTGGGTTTTCAAGCTAATGCATACCCCCCACACTTCTCCCATCACTCCCCAATCTTTCATTATGGAAGGTCAAACTAAACTTCTGCCTTTGGTTTATGACATATAATTTTACCATCAAGATAACCTAAAATTAAGCTTGTAGTCTGCAAACTCATTTAACCAAAATAAATTATCCTACAATGAGCCAGCCTTTCCATAAGGGTTCTACAGCAATTATGCAGGACTCGGCCCACCACAGAGTTAGGTCACAATGAATGCCAGCCACAAATATTCTAGGACTTCAGCATCCACAAAACCCAGCTTCATTGTGGGACAAAAATCTTGCTTTCCTACAGTTGGTAGCGCAGACTTTCACTTCTGACACTTTCCCCTAAACCTGCCTGCAGGAAGGATGTGCCATACTCTGTCACCAAACAACAGCTTTACAAAAGGAGAAGCTTTTTTGCCTCCAGTGTGTGATTAAAGAGTGCTCTCCTAAACATAATGTAGCACATGGGAATGTGGAACAACTTTTCAACTGTATGCATATTTTTCTTTACAATTACAGTTCCACAAAGGAATTTGGCTTATGTCATGTTTCTAGTAAAGCATGAGCAGAATAGAAGAGAGTTGAAATTCTAGTGACATCTTCCAAAATACATTTTCTGTTTATCTGTAGACAGGCCAGATTTCTCAGTAATTTTCTTCTGTCAGAGTTTAAGAAAGAAATTGCCTCAATCTCTCATAGGTGAAGTTCCAACAAACTGAAGTTTTAGTGTGTTTTATTTGGTTTTGTTTTTATTTCCAACAAACTGAAGTTTTAGTGTGTTTTATTTGGTTTTGTTTTCAAAAGAAGGAAACTAAAGTGAAAATGAATCTTCAGATTTCTAAAGGGATCTACATTTCTAATTATTGAAGTTTTGTCACTAAATTTACATGCAACAATCAAAACAAAAACCTAAGCAAGTTGAATGAGGACGCTGGCAATTACCTGAAGCACATTCACGGATTTGAAGAGTTCCAACAGACTTCTATTACACTGTTATATCTTAAATAAAATTGCCTACCACAGAACTTTCAAACTAAAATTATTTCATATCAAATGTTAGGTCTTATCCTTTCCTTAACTAACCTCCCTAGATAGTCCTTTATTGACTGCCTGCTCAAACTGAAAATTAAACAAGACAATTTATCTTAAAAAAAAAAAAAAAAAAAGAGCAACAGGAATAATTATTGGTCTACATGTATTTGAAGTGAAGTATCACATATTGTGAGAATTAGTGTGAGGTGAAGAAGTGTGAAATAACTGGTAAAAAATGGTAACGTGAGCAAGAAAAAAAATTAAGTGGAATATAAGGAGAGTTTTCAGGGCTTCTCACTTCTTCCTTCGAACTGCTACTATGGGTATCTCACATCTGTTTCCTAAAGAGAAACCTGCATGCTTATCTCCTTAAATAATTTTATCACAATCCAGTAGAACTGATCCTGTGCCACACAAAATTCCATGGGTCCAGAAGGGGCACATTGATAATAATTTACTTTGCATTCATCTTTCATCAGATACAATTTATCAGATATTGTGAAGGGCAACCACTCTTCTTTGCAAACCAAAAGAAAACAACTAACAGGTTTTGTAGCATATTCTAATCTCACCATTACAGGATAGATTCAGTCCAAGCTGCCAAATGCCAAGCCTCGGCATTTTAACTTCAGACACATGATGCACAGTGCTGAGAAACTATTAACATAAGACTACACAGATCAGTTGCCATTCATGTATGTAGGAAGTGGATGGTTTCGAGTCTGACTCTTAGTTACTTCCTTACAGACATGAATTTTACATATTTTCAAAACAATTTTACTTCGGCACAAATAGCAATTTAAAGACATCACCATAACACATATTACACACATTAAGAGCCTTAATAGTTTACAGTGCAATGCACACACTTCTTCAGAATTCAGTAACAAACGGGGTTTAATCTAATTTTTTAATGGTCCACTAATGACTGAGGCATCTTTATCAGAATTTTGTTCCTTAACAGAATACATTACCTTTAGATTGGACAATATGATGTAGACTCTAGTTTTTCATGCTTTTTACTTGGATGGGAATCAGTGTGTTCCTATAGATGAGTACTGAGTAATCATGTGCAAAATAGGACCACCCAACATCTGTCTACATTCACTTCGAAATCAGTTTTATATTCCTCTGCTAGAGAACTTGCAGGAAATTTATATCAAATACATGGGTGGGGTGGGATAGAATCCTTCCTCTTTGCTTAATCACATTCAGGGAAGAGCGATGATCCAGTTTGTCTGGTTCTCTCCATTACTTCTTCTAAAATTAACTCACATCTGACATTATAACATATGTTAAATATTATGTAAGTGGTCTGTTCTATATTTGGTTTATTCAGTCATAAATCCTGGCATGCACGCACACACACAAAAAAAGTAGTGCTGGGAAGGGGGGGGGGGCGCGGGAAGAAAAAGCCCACACCAAAAATCCCCACAACCTTGTGCAGACAAAATGAAATTGGTAAAAGTTGGATTACTCCACTTTCCTCCCAAGTTCACAAAGGAGCTGTAATAATCCACTGACTTGAAAACTCAGAAGACTTTATCCACTAGGGAAAATAATTTGCAGGTGAATATGTGCTTTTACTTTGTAGAAATTGAATTTTCTCAGTCCAAGAGAGCTTAAGAGCTACAGTTATTTTTGCTGAAATAGGCTCCAGTTTGGCGCAACCAAGGTGTGTGTGTAAGCATTAGAAGGCCAATGTGTATTGGCTACAAAGAGTCAGAAGCTTCCTCTTTACCTTTCTTTCTGTTCTCATTTTCTACTGTTTTGCCAAGAATCTAAAGATATCTCTATAGCTGGGAAAGTAAGGTTTTGGTTGGTAGTAAAATTTGGTTTTTTCTGAACCAATCTTTCACCTTTCTCAGCGTATTTCCTCAAAAGCTCTGCACTGTTTAGTACTAAATTTCCAATTCTGCCTTATATAAATATTATTGGTGTCATATAATTTGGGATGGCTGAAATAAGATAGAGGCACTAAATTATATACCGAACACCATTTTTGTTTTGATGTCGCTGACTTTACTTCATACCCACTGTTTTGAACTAGTTAAGATCTGGATTTCATACCACAAATGCCTGCATAGCTGTAGTGAATAGAAGATCTACAAAAACGCTTTGATAGTTAGAGGAAGTGTAAAAGTATATGTTCCCTTCTGCTCCTTAGATACCATTTTCTGAAAATAGTTTGATAATGTTGAATATGTGCCAAGTTAAGTTCTGAAAAGACTTGCTTACAGGTGTGGCCCTCAAAGGACAAACATGGACAGACAAAATGAAGATGGTAGCTATGCAAAGGTTCAAGTTGTTAAAGAATGTTCAGTCAGCTGACAGCAAGGTGACTAAATATCTTCAGCAAAGGGATTAGATTGTCCAATCCTTTTATTTCTGGAATTGTCAGGGGCAAGAACAACTCAGAAAGTGGGGTACAGTCCAACAAGAGGGCTTTGCCCACTTTCCTCTGAACCAAGTGCCAATTATACAGAAACACCTGCTATCTAGCTCTTCTCCTGGCAGCTCAGGAAGGTGTACCTCACATTTCCTTGTACTGCTCCAGAAAACAGCGTATGTATTTCTTTGATGTTGATGTCAATACCCATGGCTCTAGACTCAAGCATTTTTCTGGTGCTTTATGATGGTATGCAGGACTGATATAGTTGCTTATGACTCAGGAAAAAGTTGTCTGGACATTTCACCAACAAGGGGAAAATATAAAGATCTGTCACAGAAAAGTTAGCAAGTAACAAGCTGTGAAAGATCAGAAAGGATAGCTCTGTAATGCATTAATTCCTCCCATCACAAGCTCTGATCTGAGATAGCTGTACTGAAAACATGAACAAAACCACAGGTAAATAAGACTTTTTATGTAGCAAAAGGAATCAAAAAAAAAAAAAATCTATATTTTCATCTTTATTATATCAAATTATTTCATAGCTATAATTATCACCTAATTACATGTTTATATCTGAATAGAAAAAAGTCCAAGTCACATACAATTACTTCTTGGTCACTAGTGCTGAAAAAAAAACTTTATAACATTTAAAGCTACAATGAAATTTCTATATACCAAGGCTCACACTGAAATACACCAAAGCACAGTTGCAAAAGAGCACCAAAAAACTTCCTCTGACCCACATAAAAAAGGACACTGTGAGAGCTTGACTAGATTCACCTGCAATTTAGGGGCTGAATGGATGGTTCATATTCCAAAGTGATTCTATCATGTTGAACTACTGTAAAAACAGTAGACAACATTGCCACCATTGTTTGGAATAAGAAATATTTTGCATATTTTTTTACTACAATATGACAGAGGATTGTCTAATATGACAGTTCAAAGCAGAAGAGCTCAGGTTTTAGTCAGCACAGGCTGCAGGAATGAGAATTAAGCATGTAATAGCCTGCTTTCTCGTTCTTGACAGGCAGCTGGGCCTTCTACAAATGTTATTCTCTTACCACCATATGAGACACTTCAAATACAGTATATGTAGATTTCCCAGTCCTGGTGTAGCTGATTTGGTTTTTTTCTGTTTTTTTTTTTTTTTTTTTCTCCTTTTTGTTTGTTTGGGGTTTTTGTTGGTTTGTATGTTTTTTTAATTGACGTTACCTAAGCTATTGTACAGGAACCACAGTTACTCTTTAGTCACTGCTAAAAGCCAGTGTTCCATTGACTCGTTACCCCAAACCTCCCAGAGACACTTGCACGGGCCTTTTTTTCTTGAGTATGTGGTATGCTGGCAATAATTATTAACTGACCTAACACTTATGTAGGTTCTGCTGCTGCCTTGTGGGCTGAGTCAGACAGAAGGGAGCTAATTATCATAGGGGGGAGAACAGAGATTAAAGAGATAATATCAGAAAAACAATGTAAAGAGCAGTAGCCTGAAAGAAAAGAGACAGATACCTAGAGAAAGAAAAATGGAATCAAGAGTCCTGCTTTGGCTTAAAAATAAGTTTGCTTCAGTTAAGAAATCTACTGTGGCATCTTATGAACAAATTTCATTATATCAAAGAGACCATGCATTCCAGTTTTACGTATAAAAATATCTTTCTGTTCCAGCAACATAGCTGTGGAAAAAAAAAAAAAAAAAACAAACTCACAAACTTGTAACTTAAAATTAGATAGTAAATTATTTCTTTTAAAGTCCTTCAAAGTATATTTAATGCACAGTTTGAAGTCACAGGAGGCTTAAAAAAGAAAAAAAAAATATTTGCAGTATGGAAAAAATGAAAGGAACAAAGTTAATACTGGGTGGGTAGCATAAGTAGGGTGGAGTGACAGTGATGAAGAATTATACAAGGAAGAAGGGAGCTGACCAGGTTCCTAAATAGTTCACATCCGGAGGCTTCAATGATTACATTTTTTTTTTTTCAAATGTATAGAAAAGTTCTTAAGAAAATGCTATTTTTATTGAAGGAGAGGGATGGAGAGAGCAGGAAAATGAGTAGAAGGGCTTGTGTGGATGACACCTAAACCAGGCTTTTAGACTCAGTTCCTTTTTGTGGGAATTACTCCTCTCCCCACTGCCTCCATCTGCCAATTAACAGACATACATGAACACACAAACACACAAGGCTACTGTAAGAAAGGTGCAGTCACAGGTATTACTCCAAAACATATAAAAGGACGTTACTAACAGCTTTGGGAACAAGTTAACTGTGCTAAGGAAGAAAATCACCAAACTGAAATCAACAAAGCTTCTTTAACATAGGCAAAATAAAATCACAATCAAGCATTAAATAAAAAACCCCAATCCTATAGTTAAATCTACTCCAGGCTTCCAGCTAAATCCTTCTTTAAGTTCCTCCTCTTTCATTTACCAGCCACCTACTTTAAAATATTGCGTGCCTTAAATCTTTTTAGTTAAGGCTTTCTCTATAGGCAAAAAATTGTATTAGTTAGTGATTCTGGTCCAAGAAAATGGTGTAAAACCCCTCTTCCTCAACACATAGACATAATTCCCCCTTACATACGCTTTATACATCTAGCTTCACGCCAAATGGGAACAAACACCTGGACATCAGTGGCATAACTACATTCACAGGCATGAATTATTCCATTTCCTATCACCAAAAAAAGACCAAATCTGAAACAATCTTACACAACCCTAAATAGCTATACCAGAATACAGTGCATATAGACCACCTTATTAGGGTAGATGAAGTTACACGTATAAAGATATGCATCCTAAAACCAGAAAAATTTAATTTTCTAGAAAAACGTTAGTCAAAAAATGAGGAAATAATTAAATTCTGATGAAAAATAATACAGGAAAACAGAAATACCCATTGTAACATATTTTTTTACAACCATCGCTTAAAATGAAGTGAGCTAATTAAAACACAGCTATGGAATGACCAACAATCACACTAGTTATGAAATGCTCAAGAAGAGGTAAATTTCACAAACCCACACCCAGGAAATGAAAATCTTATCCAATACTAGCAATGTTCTACTTGTATATCATGTCTCTCAAAAGTCTAATCTGTTCAATAGATACAATTGACAACAGCTCAATGTCATCTCCTGCTGAAGTCCAGTGGTTCAGGAAAATATGTGAATTGCATTTTTGCATTTCTCGGTAATAATTTCTAAGTAGTCATGATGCTCTTGGCAGATTTTCTATTTTTACTTACATAGGATTCTTGGAATATTGGATTCCTATAGCAGAGTACAGCACACAAATCTGTCCACGTTTGATCTCCCATTCACTTGTACAGTAGAAGTTTGCTGAAAGCAGGATCAAAGATTACTCAACTTCCTTATTTCCAGTTTTCCCTAATGACAATTCCACACCAGAAGTTTGTTAATTTCTTTTCTGTTAGGCAGCAAATCATTTTGTGCTATTCAACACCTGATCTGAATTTGTATAGTTAATTAGCAAAATGTCTACAGGTGTAGAAGAAACTAAGCAACACATGTTTTCATTTTCCAGCAATGTTAGAATTCAGGTAAACTCCAGAGAAACTAAGCTCTCAGAGCCAAAGTAATCCCGCTAATATGAGTCTCATGGGTTTTTGTAAGCATTATTAAAATAAGTTGCATCTGACATGACTATAGTTTGCACTGGTTTCACAGTGTTTTTCTCTACTAGGATGCAAAATATGACTGAAGATAAAAAAAGATTAAATGAAGATTAAAAAAAGATTAGATGAAGATAGTGGTAAACAGTCCCTTTACAGTAACACTGTCTGTGTTTATTTTTACATGCTTGTGCACTCATAATTAAAAAGCAGAAAACTCTGGATTTATTGTTTCAGTAGCTAAAACAGAATATTGAAAATCAATTTGGTTCTGGTTATCTTGAGACAAAATCTGGTGGTTCTGAATGACCATTACGTTAAAAGACAGTTTTTACAGGTATTATGCAAGTATAAACTAAACAGACTCAGGTAAACTGTATTGTGGATGGGCCTAGTAATACAGTTTTTAAAGGAAATAACTAGAAAAGTAAAATAAATTTTATTGTCTTTTTCAAGTGCAATATTTCCAGATCGTCGGTAAGCTTTAAAATGACGACATTTGGTAGCTTGCATTCAGCACTTTTTATGTATTTCAATGAATAGTACAGTCCTCTACCAGGAGGATACCTTGTCAGGTCTATTGCTACAAATATGAAATGTTAAAAAGGAAGAGAGAGAGGGGAAAAAAAGTGAATAAAATGTAAATTACATGAAATAATAAATCAAAGACCTAAAGTCTGACATTTAGATTTCTGGTGGTCCATATGTTTTACATATTATGAAACCATCCCCATAAACAATTCTTGCTAAAGAATACAATTCACATTCTTCCTAAACCATCCTATCTCATTTGTTTACAGTTTTCTTCTCAACAGCTTCATTAAATTGAAGACAGCATGAGCAAGTTGAAACAATTCATAAAGAAAAAAAAAAGATCTCTATTAAATAATGTCAACATCAAAGGCAACAATAAGTAATCTCCTGCAAAGGGAAGGCTGTGAAAGCATCTTTTGAGCTGGCTAAAAACTGGCAATTATCAATTTCATTTTGACATGAATGAGAGGGAGGAATGTTCAGTACATGCTTTAATCTTCTAACATATATTTTATAACAAAACAAAAAAAATTTCAAAACACCTTAAGATATATTTGGTGAATATATAACTAAGTCTGTACTAGCACAAACAAGTTTGCACTATTGGATGCATTATGCCTAATGTGTTTGCTTTATCCTTTAGTTTCTATAGAGTGTTACTGGTTTTGTTAGCAGACAATGGTCTAATATTCATTTAGAAAAGAATATCTCAGTTAGGAAGAGGCTTCACCAGAATGAAAATAATACAGCATCCAGCCTTCTCCAGGGTTGGGTCTCATTTTAAGTTACAAAACATTGACAGGGGAAAGCAGCATCAATGCCCTGCCAATGGCAAATCGCTCCAGCAATCAAGGAAAATGGAACAAGATAAAGAAGAGAAGGAAGTCTTCACTGAAGATTATGAGAGAATAGCACTAGCTTTACTTGGCCTCTTAGGAACGGTGAAACCACCACTTCAGAAAGCAACACTATTTTTCACGATTTGTCACCTTGTGCAACCGGTCAGTTCATGTCACAAAGAGAAAACACCAGGGTGTCACCTTTCTTTGATGCTGTAAGGCCCACTGCTCTATAGAATTTAATAAAGTAGTCCCGAAATTTCAGCTATAACTTATAATAACTTCATTGTTCACAAGACACTATTGGAGGAGATCTATCCCATACATAAACCAGATGCTACAAATTTTTCTCGTCATTTAATCTTTCATGATTATTCTAGAATAAAAAACAGTGGGAAATACAAATTACTTTTTTTTCCACTCAGTTCTAATCACTAGTTTAAAATCTTATTTGGTTTTCTTTTAATTTATTTTCTTATGTCCAGAAGAAGACTAATCCAAGACAAATGTATTTGCCATAGTTATCTAGAGGACTTCCACATTTCAGGAATATTGTTTTTAAATAGGTAACTATTTGTAAATTTAATATAGACTAAAATGACTGTAAATAATTAAACTACTTATTTCCAATTGGAAGGTGTTAAAGACCACCATATAAATTGTTTATCTTTCCCAAGTTGTTTAATATAGTTTTTGCCTGCTTTCTAATTATACTAGAAGAGATTAGTAGTATCAGCATCATCCTATTTCTTCTGAAGAATCATGTTCATATAACACAGAAGACTTTCCTATCAAACATGTTTCTGTAAAGTAGGTGGGATTGTCTCAAAAAATCAAAAAATACCCCAGACACATTTAGCCTGCTGGAAGTTTAGAAGAAAAGAATTTACTATGGAAATGGAAAAACATGGTGTTCAGCTCACAATCAGATCTGGAAAGATTAATGTAAAACAATTCTTTTCAAGAGCTCGTGTCTAAAAGCTCCTCTTTTTTTTTTTTTTTTTTTTTCCCCAGACTTTCTCTAGCATTTTAATAAAGGGTATTTTCTTTTCCTACAAGCCTCACTAAGGGGCCAAACAAGCCTTGCACCCCAATTGTTGCTTACGGAGAAATAACCTGAAATTCATGATGTTTTTCACATCAAAATGAATAGGATTACCTCGGTTAAACAACACAACAGAACTCCTTGCTTAGAATAACTACACTTCTCTTGATCTGATTTATATACAAATATATAAATGTTATTGCTTTTCAAACATCTCAGAATTGTGAGATTTTACTACATTTACAAAGGACCAAAAAATTTTGTGTTTTTTGATTAGTGAAGTTTGTAATGACAAGTAATACTCTTATAACAAATGAGATTCTTTTTTTTTTTTTTGAATATGGAAACCATGTTTGTAGAAGAAAAAGGACAAAACAGTCCCTTTGCCAACCTATTCTCAGAAATACAGCTTATGTTCTCACAATTTGTGTATATGCATCCCACACAGCGTTTTGGGAGGTCAATCTGAGTCAAAAGCTGCTCCATTATATGGACTTTGTTTAGTATGCCTTAAATAATTTGTTATCACTGTATGATCTAGGTCAAGAATCAGCAGTCACTCAATATTTTCTTATAAACACATTAAGTTTACAACCATTTTGTCTTTAACTCTCTCTATATAATTACCTCCTCCTTATTTCTATGCACACTAATTGATTCTCTAAGGATATGCATTTCTGCTTTATCACACAGGCAAAATAAAATGGAAAAATACAACAGATCCTTAGTTTTTCCTAGACCTCTTGCTGCTTCCTAAAGTATTCAGTGATACTGTTTTCACAGCTCAAACTGCCTTTTATAAATACTATTATTACTACCATTTATGGATCTGTAAATGGAGCCCTTCTGTTTGCCAAGTTTAGCCACTTGTGTATCAGGAGTGAATTGTTTTAAGAAAAACACTAAAGACAGCAAAAATGTACTGCAGTAGTCACAACATATGGATGAAATAACAAATGTTGGCAGGCTCAGAGTAAATAGTGATTTATTTATCTTTTCCTTTTAAGTAGAAGCTACCAGACTCAGAGGTAGTGTCTATGCAGTCTTCCCATTAAAAAATTGGATCCTACATGTAACAAATCTATCAGTGCTCTCTCTCACTTGTTACTCACTCTGACGTTATATCTACACCAGAGTCCCTTCATCACTTTCCTTGGTGCAATTATTTATAGAAGTGTAGAGGTTTCTACCCCATTTACATTGATGCAAATGCTTAGGATAGGTGGCTGTAACATTGTGTCAGATATTTTTGTCACTCTATTACCTGACCTATCCCAGAATACAGGTGAAAAATAGATTAAAACCAGACAAAGATGCGGAGAATATAGCTCTAAATACTCTCAGTTTGAATCAAAACCTCTCAAAGATGGAGGAAGCATTTTTCCAGTATTTATGTTCAGTACAGTACAGTACAGCAGAAGCACTGTAGACTCTTCCATACTGCCTGGCCAACAAGTCTGTTTCTCACTTAGGAGACTAGGAAAGTTCCATCTCTTGGGCTATTTAATCCTCAGCTTCTTTGCCAAGATCGCCAGCAAAGCTATCAATTATCACATCACAAAAAGAGAGTGAACAACCATCCTGCAGAAGCTGGCATAAAACCATCAACTCTTTTCACATACCTCTTCATAGCTATCAGATGGTAGTAGTTTTGGGTTGCTACTGAATTAAATATTTCAAGTGCTCAATTTTTGTGGAAAAAAAAAAAGCCAACTTAGTCACAATGATGTCACAAGGTCTTACTAGAAGTCTATGCCATGACATTATCCAAAGCTCTGATGGTTCCCATATTTAGATGTATCAGTTTCTCCTCTTAATGCAGAATCCCAATGCTTCACACTAATTTTGAGGTGGGAACCCAGCAGGTCAGTGCCAGGAAGTATGTTAATGCTTGTTCACCGGAATCCATAGTGCTGGTGAACATTTAGCTGAAACTCTACTTAAGGGTCTCAAGTGTATTTCAGCACACTCAGGGTATTAGAGCTTTATATCATTTGAAAGAATCCTTTATTTTTAGTGCTAAATCAACAAAGCTGTTAGTGTCATTTTCAGTCAGACTGTCATCTACTGGGAATTCAAAATTACACTCAGCTGCAAACTATTGACACTCCTCTTAACAAAAAAATGTTTTTAATAAATCTTTACATTAGCCTATGAGATAAAAAAATCTTTACCATGAAATATACAAGTGTATAAGTGTTTTATGAAAGTTTTATTAACTTTACAAAAGAAGAATTGGCAGTGAACCATGAACATCCTGTACTCCTAACACGTGGTTATAAATTACATGTTCTTTCCAATAACATCTGAAAAAGAGACTGTAATTTAAATTTCAAAACCACTTGGCATACCTACTATATAGTGCTGACATGAAGTAAAGGGAGGATCTGGAGAGACTCAAACAAAGAGTGAAAATATAAAGACATCCTTAGCTAAAAAGCTGCTGATGAATACAATTCCTTTCCAGCTGGACAGGGATCAAGTACTTGCTTGTCATATCATTCAATGCACTGTTCAATCAGGGATTCTTCCTTTCAACAAAAAGAAAACTTAAGTGCTGCTAATCATCCCTTGCAGAACTTTATCTTGCAGATACCTTCTTTATGTCAGGATTTCTCAATGACCATTGCCAACAGTAGAAGGATCAAAGTTGTTATTAAACAAAAATGCCTTCACTGATGGGGGAAAGCAGTTATCTTCTGTTCTCACATACAAGATTTGCAGCCACTAGCAGCTTAATGATATTTAGTATGACGTAAAAAAAAAAAAAAAAAAAAAAAAAAAAAGAAAANAAAAAAAAAAAGGAGACTGAAGGGTATCTATAGAAAACATTTTATTTTTCATTTCTAGATGACTATGACTGATCAATATAACCTATTTATTCTGATTTCTGGTAGGAAGATATATGATACGCCACTTCATCCATTTAAGGATGTATTTTAGAATAACATGACTCTTTTGAATAGACCTACTGTTTGTCGTGCCATGTATCAAACCATTCTCTCAAACGGTATTGCACTTTTAAGTCCTCAAAGTGCCTTTAATAATAGACAATGCATATGTTTACAAGAAATGTAAATTTTTTGCAAGCAGACTGGATAAGTAATTTCATGCAAGTCATCCTCACAGTGCTGTCTGGATAAAACTGGTTTTTCTGCCTCCCAGCAGTATGTGAAAACCCAGAGAGAAGCTTGCTGCCAGTTAGTTTAGTGGCTTGAATGGAACACAAGCCTATAGAGACGAAGCCAAGCCGCAAATAATCATGCAACATCAAGATTCCTTAAGACCAGTCCTTAGCACAAAGCAAACAGAAGAGCACTCTGAGAAGAGTAAGAGAGAAATTAAAAAGCCCAAAGAAAAAAAAAAGTCTAAGAAGGAAAACCAAAATACAAAAAAAAGCCCATCACTGCAGTGCGTTATTTTGGGGAAAAAAAAAAAAAGACACAAGACCACCACCATTTTCTGACAGCATGCTCACCAATTCTGCTGAAATCTAGTCATTCCCAATTGCAGACCTACTTTTGTTAGAGAAGGGTAAAGAGGTCAAGATTCTGAGAAAAAAGTACTTCATTTAGAATACTTTAAATAGACTGGACATAAAACTCTTATTGCAACCCCTACAGTGACGCAGTTTGTCCTTAGAAGGGTCTAGTCTAACATATGAGATACTACCAGAAGACAGGATGAGTTCATTGGATAGTTTGGATCAGGCAGAAAAACAAATTATATAAAGAAAATTAGTATTAACTGAAGAGTGTGTTGGGAGAAGTGATCAGCATGCAGTAAAATGAGTGCACCTTTCTATGGTGGATCAGAAGCATTGTGCTGAGAGCTGTAACTGAATTCTAGTTCATGCCAAACATTTGCAGCAACCTAGATAGCAACTACAGAAAAAGACTGGACCACAATTGAAAATATAGGCATATTTTTTCAAAGCCTGTGTATATGAAAGACCCGATATTTATAGTGCTGCAAATAATTTCAAATTATATTTTTAGAAACGTGTGTTAATCAAAGAATTGAGGAAGACAATGCTTTGGTGTGTAATGTGTTGTTCAACTTAACAATTGAATCAGTTTTGCAAAGGTATCAGGATGGCACTTTTTCACTTGTGACAAGTGTTTAGGAAAGTGAGCTCCCTCTCTCAGATCACTCACACTAAGACATGGAATAGAGGAAAAATATTAAGAAGATGTGATTCACAAAAAATTAAGAAGATGTGATTCACAAAAAATTATATAGTAACAGAAATAGTTTCTCTGATGTCTTAACTGAATTATAGGGCCAACAGAAATAAACTGGATGTTAATATTATTTTGATACAGTACAGAGACACGAAGTGAAACAGTAACAACAAAAAAATATGTAGATATTACTCAACCAAAATACTTGGCAATCTTGAAACACTTCAAATACATCGCTAAAAGATAAGGCAAATGTTGGAATGCTCTCAGAATACAATTTATCTACCTTGCTGCTTGCAGTAGTATTGCTTTTTACATGAGAAGACTTTGTCATTTTGCTTCATAAGTATCACTCTCTGTCCAGACCACATATAAATCTGTCTTAAGCATTCATTGCAAGTTTAGTTTTAAACTACTTGTTGGAATAATATATGTTGTTAATGTTAGAAGGCCCATCCAAATAGCACAGGAACAATGCTGTAAAGTTTTAAAAAAATATTTCCTAATTTATTTAACTTACATGAAAATGGCACTTGATGTGTTTACGGAAGTTGATATTTATTGATTAATAGAAAAAAAACCACTCCTATATTTCTCTCATTTTCAATACATTCAATTAATTTCCTATTTGTTTATACAGTCATCAGGTCTGAGGAAATGGTTTGAAGGTGTAAAGCTTATGGTAGCAAAATCAACTGAAATGGTTCCTATGCACAGCAGTTTTTATACAACTGTTTCACTTCTGAATTGTGGTGCTGAAGCGCTTTTGGGGGCTGCTTTGAGATGGATTAGGGAATTGATCTAGATTAGGAAAAGGAAGAAAAAACAAAGGACTGAGGTAACTGAGAACAAAAGATGAACTGCTTAAGTTAAAAGACTGAATTATAGCTTTGCTGTGATTGCCATTGTGCCTTTCCCTTTTTTTATCTGTTGAGAACTGCATTGAAACAATCCATACAGACACACTGTTGAGCATGTCTATCTTCCATTAGAGAGCAATGACATCTAGTCTCTGCTAGGCTGCAAGGGAACAATTTGCAATTGCTTTAAGATGACAGAACATGTTGAGTTTAATCTTTATTACTAGGATGTTTAATATTTTATTTACTGTCAGTTCATTTTGATGATAAATAGAAAAAAGTTAAGTACATAAATAAAATGGAACAAAGAATAACAATAATCCACTACTTGAAATCTTTGCAACAAGAAGATTCAGATAATAAGCAACTATCTGCCCTTGACTGAAGACCTTGGAACCTTCGACCAGATAAATTAATTTTTTCCAGTTCTGAATAAGTGATACTTGCTACAAAGTAGAACTTGCCCTTCTATGAAATGTGTTAAAGGAAAATATCATGCATATAGTGAGAGGGTTGGATTACAAGGGCATGATGTTAATCATAGCAGATCACAGTGCTATGGCAGAGACAAAAATAAAAGCAGCAACGACAAGGAGAAACGTATCACAATTTAAAATAGAACTCCCATGCTTACAGTAGGATTACACTAATGTATTAGACACAAAGAACTTCTGGTTAGTGACCTCTAACAGTTAATATATAAAACACTGCACACAAAGGAAGATGCTTAATACAAAATTCAAGCCCTTTTTAAAAATCTCTGGCAGAGTTACTATCTTTATCGATACTTCAGAAAGAACATGGCTAGCTTGAGGCTGCAAGGGATAAATAAATTAATTCTGTGCTTAGTCACATGAAACTTACCATGCAAAAGAAAATAGAAATATTGTAAAACTTACGGAAAGGCAAGTGTCAGAAAACACAAACACCAGAAAGTCTCTATGACCTTTAGTTTCAAATTCCACATCTTCACATTGAAAACCGTACAATGTCTCTTAGCTATTGTAGCAGAAAAAACAATTGGTAAATGACAATGGAGTAGCAGTCTCACTTACAAAAACAGTGGTCATTACAAGGTTCTGAACTATGATGAACTAGACACTCCCTTGCTATGAAAATAATCCTGTCAACATATCAGATTTATTACTCCTTTCTTCCTTAGACAAAGATACTTTACATATGAATAGAAACAATGGAAATTATGTGAGACACCAATAATCCTCTTCCAGTGCTGACCAGGTGATTAAGATGAGTGCAAATCAGAAAGAGAGGAAAACATGGCATAGAATATCCATGGATAAAGAAAACACAGAGGATTTGCAGTACCATAAATTAACTTCCTAAAAATGGCTAATTGCTATTTTTAAGGAATAGCTAAGTAAGACTCTTGGTTGAAAATTCCTCCTCACCCAAACTCAGACAAAAAATATTGCAATATCTTATTGGAAATCTTCTAGATTAAATTCTTTCTGATCTCCTATTATGACTTTTAAATATTTCTTTCTATCTCACTTCAAAGGAAATGTGTCCTGGACTTCACTATACAAATAGCAGCATCCATACACTAAATAATTTAGATTTGTTATACAATGCCAAAATATGTTCTAGTAGTATAAGTAGTTTGGATGAGAAAATTTTGCTTCTGTGGCCAAATTGTAAGAATGTAGTCACTTGAGGAAAATAATTGTTTTCAAATCTTTCAATATCTTGGTTGTTTAAAGCTTGGCAACATCAGTGTTCCAAAAGGAAAGTAAAGAATGAGAGGGAAAACGAAAACCAAAGGCAGCTACAGTTTTTGTAGGTGACTGGACAAAGCTGCTTCATAAGTATGCAATCAAATAATCTGGAGACTGTTCACAATTGTTCTGCAAGTAAGTTAATGTTTTCCTAAGCCTCTGCCTTCTCTGTCAGTGTAAGATCACAATAGAGCTCATAACAATTTCTTATAGGAAACTGGTTAGCACATTATGTATCAATGAACACTTTTAGGCACTCCTAAGTATTTCTAATAGGTGTAGAGTGCTCCTGGGTTTCAATAAAAGTGGGAATAAATGCCTACTTCTTCAGCATAGGGATAAAAAGAAAGACATTCTAGGAG
Organism: Formicarius rufipectus; assembly: GCA_013399695.1. Classification (NCBI taxonomy): domain Eukaryota; kingdom Metazoa; phylum Chordata; class Aves; order Passeriformes; family Formicariidae; genus Formicarius; species Formicarius rufipectus. Next base: position 1,486,272 of record VXAU01006173.1, on the reverse strand, counting down.
TTCAATTTACAGCAGCATGGAAAAACAAATGACAGAAAAATAAGTAATGTGGATTAGGAAGAGTTGGAATCATGTCTAGAGACACATTCAGCTAACAGTGAAAGGATTTATTTTTTGTAACCTTGCATCTCATCGTCATTTCCGCTCTTTATTCAAATCTGTCCACTGATTCTTTCCATAGTATCTCTATCTTGGGCACTCTTTCACATCTGAAGGCAGACATCAGTTCCAGAGCTTTATAATATATTTTNAGCATAGGGATAAAAAGAAAGACATTCTAGGAGTTCAATTTACAGCAGCATGGAAAAACAAATGACAGAAAAATAAGTAATGTGGATTAGGAAGAGTTGGAATCATGTCTAGAGACACATTCAGCTAACAGTGAAAGGAATTCTTGGGCTGGTCCTGTGCAGAACCAGGATTTGGACTCGATGTTTCTGTGAGTCCCTTTCAACACAGGATATTCTATGAGAGTCTGTGAACAAAGCCAGACCTACATGTACGGTGATCCCTTACCTCATTGGCATGAATGCATTTTATTTGTCCTCCATAGTATTACTGATATGAGAGCTTGTTTTCTTTCCATCTGTTTTTTATCAATAAATATGATAATTTCAATGAAAATTTTACCTCTCTTCCTAGATGGATTCAGATTTGAACATGTACAAATAGAAATAAAAAATATTAAGAGAAAGTTTTCTTATCATAGGTACCCAAGGAATTGTGTCCAAAGACCTGAAGACACCTTTTGTATCCACCTTTATCTATCAATAAAGCGATGGGTGACATTACAACAGTAACAAATATCACCAACCTGAAACTCCAGGCAAGGCTGTGCTACCAAAATAAATCACAGACCTTAAGATTTATCACTCCTGGCCATTTTAACAGGAATTAATGACATTTATTTCCAGGAGTTCAGTTTTACTTCCAAGGTGTTTTTTACTTATGAAAACAATTACAAAGTCACACACAAAAATCTCCAATATCTATTAAACGCTTTCAAACAGAGATTAGATTTGATCAAGCTTTGAATAAGCAAGAATTTTTTTCAAAGCATTAAGTGAGAATAGTTTTTAATGTAGAATAATTATAATATAAAGAAAAAGATTTATAATATAAAAATACTACTTTTCAGAACATGAA
>VXAU01006173.1:1402838-1485102 GCA_013399695.1 Formicarius rufipectus | reverse complement strand
CTTTCACACAATTCCACTATATTTTCCTTGCAGTAGAAGACAGTGAAGAGAGGACACAAAAAAATCTACCCTAAATAAAAGGCAACTGTGACTGATATTGCTAACATTAATGGCACAGTGAAATGATAAGGCAATACAAAAAATTCTGGAAGTATATACATAGTTGAGAACCTTAGTGAGAACACTGTAATCTTGGAATGAAATTCAGCTTTTCAACATTCTGTCTGGAGTAATTTTATTTCAGATGTGTTTTGCATAAGATATGGGGTATGTTTTAATCAGCTGAATATTTTTTGTGGAATTTTTTTAATATATACAATAAAATACAAAAATTAAACATTCACTACTAAAAACTGGGGATATCATGACAAGATGACTAACAGTATCAGTTCTACTTATTTTAAGTTCCCTCAACAACTTTATGCCATTTAAGCAAGATCATCACGCAACTGCTTAATTTTATTCTAGATCATACTAATGCAGTTGATTTTGCCTTTGCATTACTGTATGTGAGTCACTTTAACCACATCAGCAGACCCATCCTGTGAATCACAATTTGTAACCTTTATTCTGGTTCCACTTGCATTAGTGTACAAAGCAGAAGAAAAGCAGCTAGGGGCTTTCATATGAGTTGCTCACTAACTGAGTGGAACTCCTATTGTTGGAAAAAAAATGTCCAGTAAGTTAGAAAAACATTTCTTCTAAGGAGAAATATTTGCTATTAAAAGGCCTGGAATGGAAACAAAAATGTTTCATCTTACTTCCCATTATTATATGCATACAAACTAAGTTCAGAGCCCAGATAACACTGCCTATGATTTAAATTAGGGAAAATTAATGTTCTTCATCTTGTTTATGTCTCCTGCTACCACAACACTATTCTGTTCTTGACACTGTCAGAGAAGGGAGGGCAAGATGTTTTTAAAATCCAGCTACTACTATAGGGAGAGCAGGACACAGAGAGAAAGAAGGCTTAAAATAAACAGAGAACACTGACTCAGAGCGAAATAGAATTTTATGCAAGATATAGTCAGTAAGTAGCATTCGCAGCTCTACAAAGGGTCTGGTACTACTAGACATTAATAAAGTGACACATTCTGGGTTTGTATTAATTCATCCTTACAGATGTCTGGTCTCTTTTTTTTGCCCACAAAATAGTTGCAATGTTTTATACAGTTCTGATTAAATATTTTGTCTGTATGTATGACTCCCAAATATTTTTTTATTTGAATTTGCAAGAGCAATATATATTTGCACATGGTCAAATTTTGAAGATGTGTCTGTGTTCAATAAAATCACAAGTTTGAATACAGCTTATCAAATGCGAATATTTACTGCAGATAAAGAACTTTTAATAGAATGATTCACTAAGGTAAAACTGTAAAAGGTAACTTTTAAAACATGCTACTGTCTCACAAAAAAATAATTCCAATTGGAAACTATTGGATTCTGTTGAGGTAGCTCTCCCCTTAAAATATAAGAGATATTTTAAATTAAAAATTTAAACTTACTAAGTTTAAACATGCAAACATAGCATCATGAAAAATGCTTTATGCATTCAGAAGTGTGAAATTAGCACTTTGCTATGTTTGTGAGAATTATGAATAAAATTTTAAAAGACTTGCCTAAAACCCACCAGGAATAGTGCCCGTTCAAAAGAGTAGCCACTATTATTAATCTGCATTCACCAAGGGCTGCTTCTTCGCCTTTTTGTGCAATAAAATGTTATAATTACCTTTTGCTAATTTGCTAATGGCTTTCCCTAACGGGGCAGGGTTACACAGTTAGGAAGGAGAAACCAAGATACACAAATATAATAATTTTTCCCTTTCTTTTATGACAATTGTAACAGATCCCTAAGGAAGAAGGAAAAGAAGGGTAATATGTAAAATAAATTTTGCAATGAATGACAGACCTTTGCTATCTTATTTAATAAGAAAATCTCAATATGCTTCTGAGTATTTGGTAGGGAAACCTACAGTATATCCTACTGAGAAAAACTCACTACTTCACCAAGTTAAACAGAAATCTGCTAATTCTTCTTTAAGTTTGCTCTAGTGGCCTCTGGAAGAAAGGCTCTCCTCAGTTTTCCTCAACTACCAAACAGGACTCATCAGCTCCATAAGAGGAAAGGAGCATTTTTCAGAATCCTTTCATTATAGTATTTTCTGAGAGAAAATTACAAATTTGAAATGAAAATAAAGGATTAGATGAAATCCTTTTTCTTTTCTTTATCGTAACCTGAAATAAGGTCTCCACTGGTGAAAAATCACATGCTATTTCCCTCCAATATTTCTAACTTAAAAGTAAGTCAGTTAAGAAATGTAGAGAAGTAAAAGAAGACATAAAATAGGTGAAAGCAAAATACCCACTTGAACTTGCGCTGAAAGCTATAATTCCTATAGATAGTATTTCCAAAGCCTGCTGGCCATAGAAGTTGACATATGCTGTGTTCTGCAGATGTAGCTGCAGGAACACAGCTGGATATAATGCTCTCTGCATCTGGTGCACAGATGTTTGATTGTGTCCTTGGTATTTAGCCAGATTTGTAAGGATCCATTTAGTTCTTGGAGCAATATTAAAAGAACAAGAGAATAGTCCACTGGTAATAATAATACTTCACATTTCTCTTAACTGCTTTAACCACTCTCACTTTCCCTGTTAAGCTGAGTCATGGTATTTTTCTATTACCTTTTCTGAATTCAGGATCTAAAAGAGACAAGTTAGAATTAAGCAGGCAAAAAATCAAAACTCCACTGTAAGTTCTTTGCTGTCCCAGAACCCTTACTTTTAACCACTTTTTTGGAAGAACTCAATCCAAACCTCCTTGGAGACAACTGGGGGGAAAAATTAACAAATTTTGGAATCTTCCTGAAAAAATTGCAAAATGACTATTTAACCCAAACAATTTCAGCAATGCTATTACTGCTCAATTCTTGCAGAAAGCATTTATCTTTCTTTAAATTATATGCCCTTTTGATGCTGCATAAAAGACATTTTACCAATGACTTCTTCAAAATGTTTCAAACTGTGATTTCATGTTGGTTTTGGCTACAGGTTATCTTTGAGCTTTGCTGTATGTTGTATGTAGCATTTCAGAAATTCTCTTCCTCTCTCCAGAACTAAAGATCATGTAAAAATGTAACAATTAAGGAATGATAACACAGACGTTAAAAAGACACACATGACTTTCCGGGAACACTTTTTGTCTTCTGGATCATCCATTCTTCAGCAAGACACCTTTATCCATGTGATAATGTTGCCACTGCAGTAGCAACTACAGTTCATTTATTAAATAGTTACAGTGGCAATAGACAGAACGATATAATCCTATGGATATACATTTAAAAACATATGCACAATGAGATGAAATTCCAGATGTAAAATCAAAAAAATATATTTTCATCAGGAAAAAAAATTACTAATTTGAACTTTTCATATGACAAAAAATAGCAAAACTGAGAGATTTCTGGTTTAGCAACATAATATTTTTGTTTCAATAAAAATATAATTTTGGATGAAAAATTACCAGAGGAAACATTTTCAGCTATTAAGGAGTTATTAAGTTATTATTAATATAACTAGTCCTCTTGATCCCTCAAGTGATACTAAGTTCATTAAGAATATAACAATTACCTTCCTGTTACCAAATTTCTTCAAACTTCTGCCAGCTCCCTGTCTCACACTTCATGTTGACAACCTAAAAAGACAGTTAAAAAAAAATTCTCTTGAATAACAAATGTCAGTGGGATTTCCATGCCTTTGTTATCCATCTTGGAAGCTGCTTCCATTGCTGGCTATTGAGTTACATTAGCCAAAAAGAAGGGAGAAACTTGGTATTTGGAGCTGTACAGCTCATGTATCTGACCTGTCCCTTTGCTCCTTTCTGACCTGCATGCTGAGAAAGAAATCAGACAGCTGAGTGGTAAAAGGTTTGCTGAGAAATGAATCTTGAGTTTAAAATTGTGACTTGGCACTCCTACACGTGAGATGTATCAGTTTTGAAATTCATTCAGCCCTCAGACTTTAAGAGCAGCTGAAGAACATTGCAGTGGTGGCTTTCATCCATAAATAAAGTTACACATTTAACAGCTGAGAAAGCATGCTAAGTGAATGCTAAACATTCAAAGGGAGAGGGATTTTTTACAGAGGAGAATCTTATACCTTCCTTCCTGAGAATATAAGATTCTGGTAATGAGCTTAGAATTTATTAGAGCATAATCTAAAACCTGAAGTTCTATATTCTGATGAGAACTCTTCTCCTTTCACAATAAAATCAATAAGAAAATTCAATTTTTCCTTCTCTGTAGTTCCATGCTTTGATTGCATCATCTAATTCTAACAAGAATCTACAGTCCAAACCATGAGGCACAACAGATAAATCTGAGTGATGACAAGAAAGCTGCAGTAGCACATCAGCAACTTAAACATCCACCAAATTTTACTCAACTGATTTGCAATGGTAGAAACTGAAATATTTTAGATATTTCCCATTTATATATATCCTAGAGTGAGATTTGGTCCCATTGAAGACAATTTGAAACATATCATTGTTTTAACTGAAAAAAAAAAAAAAAAAAAGATCACTGCAATAGCAAAAATAATTCAGTCAACTCATTACATAAAATTTTAGACAATATGGATTTGTTTGCACCTTTTGCCTATTATTTTGTATTTTTAATTCATGTAAATACGTGTAGGGATAAGCAAACAAATTACCTTCCAGAAGTTAAAAAAATCCCAAGGATGAGTGAAAAGTAGCAAAGCAGAAATTGGGAGCTCCTCGTGGTTTGTTTTGTTTTGTGGTTTTTTTTTCTGCACTGCTTACTTTTCTCATTTTCTCCTAAACTCTTATTTAAAAGAACAAACTGAAAATAGACACAGATGCATAGCAAATTGCAGGTTCTATAGAAACAGGGGGTCACTAAGGCTTTTAATAGGACAGATCAAAACAGTTCTCATGCCATACAAGACTATAAATAATTTCTCAGATGAAAAAGAGATAGATGGCTGATGAGAAAGGTTTATAGAAACATGAATTAAGAGGAGAAAGTGAAGAGGAAACAATTAGCTTGCATTTCACAAAACACAAGAATGAAGGAACTGCCCAGAAAATAAAGTGGCAGATTTAAAATAAGTCAGGATGCATTTCTGTACAGTGCATTATCATGCTGCAAAACTGATTGTAATGGGATGTTATGGAGGTCAAACTGAAAAAACATAAGCAAAGTAGATTGAACAAGTTCATGGAGGATGACTCCACTTCTAAGTCAGACAGTACATCTGGCTCAGGGCATTTCTGTATCACTGGTCACTGCAGCTGGGAGGCTTCAGCAGTGAAAAGGTGACTCTACAGTTGCCCTTTACCTTAAATATTTTGTAGGTATATACTATTGGCCATGCTTAGAGATTTAAGAATGGTTGTACAACTATGAACTAAACTCTTAAAGCAGCAGATTATGGGCATATTTTTAATTATTGTTGCCATTTCCTCAAATAGATGACAGAGAGAGCCTCCCCTTTTAGACATAGCAAATTAGAGAATATGCTGAGTTGGAAGGGATCCATAAGGATCATTGAGTCCAAACCTTAGCCCTTTCACAGGACCATCCCCAAAGGCCATACCATGTGCCTGAGAGTACCATCCAAATATTTCTTGAGCTCTGTCAGTCTTGGTGCTGCAACCAGTTCCATGGGGAGCCTGTTCCAGTGCCCAATCACCCTCTGGGGAAGAATCTTTTTCTAGTATCCAACCTAAACCTCCCCTGACACAACTTCAGGCCATTCCCTCAGGTCCTGTCACTGGTCACCACAGAGCAGAGATCAGTGCCTGACCCTTCGCTTCCCCTCACGAGGAAGTTGTAACTGTAGTGAGGTCTCCCTTCAGTCTCCTCCAGGATGAACAGAAGAAGTGCCCTCAGGCACTTTCCATACAGCTTCCCCTCAAGGCTCATGATGATTCAAAACATGGAAAAGGATGTCAGTATTTATGGATGGGGATGGAGTATTTATTTCATTTATATGCATACATATATAGAACACAACATATATAAAACTTTAAGTTTTTCTCCCTCCAAAATCTGTTCAATTACACTAAAATGAGAAACAGCACGATCCTCTTTTGAGCCTTAGGAGTCTCCAAACCATTTGAGAGCTGTTCTTTTAAAGATATGGGAAACCTACCAAAATACCAGATGTTTAATCAATACTCTTAACATTTTGGAAGTCTAGAGTGTGGAAAGGAAATGTCAATTGAATCGCTCTGGAAAATCGGATCTTTTGATTTTCACAGTCTGCAATGCACAATATTGACAGTGAGAAAAAGTTGGCTTCTTTTTCAAAAATACAAATCTGTGAGTAAAACTTTCACCATCTCCATACCATAAATATATTTGCTTTAAAAATCCAACACCATAAACAAATATGATTTTGCAGATTTTCCTTGGAGATTTTGCCTGCATATTTTAAGATACAAAATACTCAATCTCTTTTTTCTTAGATGGACACTTGCTTAGAAAGGACTGTATTTTCAGTTTCTGAAGATTAACATTCACTTTTCTTTACAGAAACTTACAAAATGTAAGCCATGTTATATACATATATATATGTTATATATATATATGAAAATATTTTTTTAATTAAGTTTGAGAAACTTTGTTCTGTGTTAATGTATAAACTAGATATTTTAGTTCATATTAAACTGCAGTCTCATTTGATCATTTGCATTGTAAATTTTTCATAAAGATAAGGGAGTTTTATTCTACTAATTTTGATTTTAATTGAAAACCTTTGTTTAAAGTATTTTTTACTTTTTATAATGGACTTTTAAACCACTATTATATTTACTAATAGATGCCAAATGATAGTCTCTGACTTCAAATAGGTAGAATATGTCTTTTGCTGTTTCAGAGTATGTTGGTTTCAGAAATATCTCGACATCAAGATCTTCATTCAAATGCTTCATGCTCTCTACAAACAAACCCTGTTGTGAGCATGTGTATTCTTCCTTCTAATACTGAAGTATCACTTCAGTCATTTGATATTTTATTGTTCCATTGATAGAATGCCAAATGATATAATGCTAGATTTCCATGAAGCATTAGAAATATCTTTGTTAATCTGCATTTAATCAGTATAGAAATAGAAATAGAAAATGTATTTCTTATTCAATACATCAAACAAACGTCCAGAAAATAAGATAGAAATTAAGAGAACAGGTTCAGTGTTTTTCTTGTGCCATTTTAACTTGTTTGCTAATTTGTTTGACTCATCTTTCAATGTGTAATCACCGTTTCAAGACATCTCCATAATTACCTTAACAGGATAAATACTAGAAATGTTGGTCCTGGGGTTCTTTACTGGCATCCCCTAAATAACATGACAGCTGCCTCAGATTTCCTGGTTTTATTATAAGCATGCTTGTTAGATAAACTTGGTTCAGTCTCCAGGGTAACACAAAAATTTATGACAATTCTTTACTTACATTTATGTTTGTTTAAAAAAAGAAAGAAAGAAAGAAAAAAAAAGGGTATTTTCCCCAATAACTTTAAGCTATATTGTGTTTCTTACTGCTTTTTGGTTTCTTGTGCTTTTTGGTTTTTGTTTTTGTTTGTTTGTTTGTTTGTATGTTTTTTGTTGGTTTGGGGTTTTTTTTGTTTCTGATTTTTTGTTTGGTTTAGTTTTTTGTTTGGTTTTGGTTTTTTTGAGAAACAAACTCTGAAACAGTTTAAAATATAAGACTAGTAGGATTCCATCCAGAGGGACCTGGAAAAAATTGAGAAGTATACCCAAGGGAATCTCATGAGGTTTAATAAAATCAAGTGCAAGGTGCTGCATGTGGATCAGGATGACCCCTGTTATGAATCTGTGCTGAGGGATGAACAGATCAAGAGCAACTGCTGAGAAGGACTTGGGGTGCTGGTGGATGAGAGGCTGGACATGACCCAGCCATGTGCACTTACAGCCCAGAAACCCAACCATACCCTGGGCTGCATCAAAAGTAGCTTTAACCAGTGGGTCAAGGAAGGGATTCTGCTCCTCTGCTCTACTCTGCTGAGACCCCACCTGCAGTGCTGCATCCAGCTCTGGAGACTCCAACAGAGGAAGGACATGGACCTGTTGGAGTGAGTCCAGAGGAGGCCATGAAGATGATCAGAGAGACAGAGCACCTCTCCTACAAGGAAAGGCTGAGAAAACTGGGTTTGTTCAGCTTGGAAGGCTTCAGAGTGACCTGATTGATGATTGTGGCCTTCCAGTACCTGGATCGAGCCTACAAGAAAGATGGAGAGGGACTGTTTACAAGAGCATGTACTGACAGGACAAAGGGGAATGACTTCAGCCTGAGAGTTGGTTCAGATCAGATTCTAGGAAAGAGTTATTTAGTGTGAAGGAAGTGAGGTACTGGAACAGGTTGCCCTGAGAAGCTGTGGACCAACATTCTATGATTCTCTGAAATATAGTTAGGGCTGTAGTGCTGTGCATGGGTTGTCAGAATTCTATGATTCTATGATAATTATTACTGTACAGATATTAAGGAGATAAGGGGTGGAGGAATCTAGTTTAAAAAAGAAAAAAGAACAAACCCAAAAATCCTATCTATCGATCTAGCTTCTACCTCACTGCTTACATTGCCATCTAATTCCATGCCATTTAATTCCTGTCAACAGTTGCCAAATTCCTGCAGGGTCAAAAATCCCTATAATTCTACCACTAAGGCTCTAAAAAAGCCTGCTACTGGGCATGTTAACACTGCCTGCACTGTGGTAGCAATCAACAGTATAACACGTCTATGTCTTGCAAGGCTCCATGAAGTAGATATTCTTCTAATTATTCTGTCTGTAAGCTTGTCTTGTGGTGTCTTCTCCAAGACTACTTAAACTTTACAAGAACACCACGATATACAATTAACTGTCTGTACTGGAATACAACAGTGCTAGGAATACTTCCTCAGGATGTAGGAGGCCTATAGTCTCTAATAATTACATCGCTATCTCAGAAGATAAAATCTTACAGTCCAAATAACAAGAGATATGAAGATATAGTTTACACAATTTCTTCTATTTCTCATTTCCCATTTGCATGAAATAATAGGGAAAAGGCAATGTTCACATCTGTTGATAAACTGCTCTCAGGTCTCTGAAGCAGAACTGCCAAACTAAATGAGTGACTTTGCTTCTACAGCCTCTCCCTCCTTAAACCCAGCTTCCCCTAAAGACTGTGAACATCATGATGTCTGAAACTTAAAAAATGAATTTACATGTCATTGATAACTATTCACATTTTATGATTCTGGATACTGATGAAGTCATCAACAGTACATGCAGAGTGGCTACAAACTTGCTGATCTCCAATACCATGCTTGACTAAAACACCTACAGGTTCCAGCATTTGAAAAAAAATGAAGGAGAAAAGTTGACTTAACTACTTCAGTTTGGTTTAAAACATTCAGAAATGTACCTCCCCACATTCCTGACTCTCCCTGCCCTTAGTTCTAACCCCTAACACCCCCCAAAATGTAAAGCTAGGAATTCATCACTGCATAGTGATTAAGACATGCATAACTGTTGATGTAAACACCTCAATCTTCATCACAGAACCCTTCAAATTACTGCAGTAATTCAGAAGTGTGATCATTCTAACAAATACAAATTCTGTTCTCAAAACTTGGCCTAAGCTTCTTCAAGGAATAGAAGTCCAGGCTACCCAAAACATTAAAAGAAATTGTACAAAACTTGCTATCTGAACATAGTCATGTTCAGGCATTGCTGAAGTGAGTAATGAGCCCGTGCTCTGCAGCTCCAAGCCTGCTCAACCATAATCCTCACTCTCAGTTGCAGTACTTAAATATTTAGTACGCAAATCCCTCTTCTTAATTAGATATTCAAACCCACTCAAATCACCTTCAGTGTAACTTGCCAGATCCTCTAAAATACAATACCAAATCCAATCCTCAACTGCAAAGACATGAGGGAGGGCTTTTTTGACATCTATATTGGGCAGAGTCTTAAAAGACCAGAAGCTCCATTAGAAAGGAAGGCAATTTCATCTTCTTCTGCTTCTCCTTCTTCTGGCATGTTTATCCTGACTTCTTTGTTTCTCACAAAGATAGCCTATTCTGCCCTGTTACCAATTTGTTTCAAGGATGCTTTACAATTTACATTTGTATTAGAGAACTGTAAATGTACTTTACAATTATTAGAGAACCCAGGGGTTTTAAGTCCTTTTTCTAAAGGGCTAGGAGTTTGCCCAGAAGAAAACTCATAATCACTTTTTACAATTGATTCTAAAGTTGTTTCAGTTAATAGCCATATCTGACATAGTTCTTGTATCATGTAAATCTGTCCAACCCATTCCCAGTGTGCAGTTGCTATAGCCAAGTGTAAAGATGATCAAAAGAGACTATCAGAAAGAGCCATGTGTTCTGACACCAAAATTCAACATATTATGATACTACTTGGGTAACCCCAAACAGACAATCTAATGAGCCAAGCCTGTCAGAAATATGCAACAAAAACAACCCTACAGTGACACTGATATCCCTAGGTTAAAATAGACTAGTCAGACAAAGGACAACAAAACTGCTTTCCAAGACTTATGGATGGAATGTATAAACACACATAAAGGTTTATTCAATCAAGTCCATATACTAAGTCAGTGGCCAAACCCAAAAGTAAAGCCACTTTTCTTCAGTCTGTATTTATAGCAGATATCTAACGTAGTCTGATTCAGACAATTTAACCCAAAAAAATCTAATGCCTTTTTGTGTTCAAAGTAAGTGATGGATATCTGTAGACTGAGGCAGTAGCTAAAATGGAAACTTGGAATTATGAGTGACAAATTCTCCTTCTATTTTCCTTTTGGAACAGTCCGTTCTGCTAGCACTGAGCAGTGAGAGTTAAGAAAACACTCCTTAGCTCATACTAAACTTTGCCTCACCATAAAGGAGGGGAGAAGGTAAACTGCAGTTCCATTCTCAAAGGGGACATTGTAGCTGTCAGCTGGAACTTCATAATCAAAACTGAGAGTGGACATAGGACTGCACTCCTCTCTTATGCCTATGGGGGGCAATGGCTAACAACATTCCTTTCCCAGAGGAGATGGAATTTGACACTTCAGCGATGAAGAAAAGGAGATGTGTGCACTTGGCTTTGCTTTCAGCTGAGAAGAGGCACCTAATGGCTCAGAGGCAATTAAAAGCGTCTCTCAAATGTGACTCTTGGCTGCAACTCAGCAGCTGTTCAAGGAGTAGAACTGAGCTGAATGAAGTGGACAAACTTGCCACTCACCATGGGACCTATGCAGGTAAAAGCTATAATGAGAGCTCAGGTTATCTGAATACATAAGTTAGACTACAAACTCCGGCTGTCTGTTGGGTTTAGCAAAGGACATTAAGTTTAAATTGCAGATCGTACCCTAAAAAAACCACCTGTTTCCTGTAGCAACAACACTTTGTCTTATAGTATCATGACAACCAGTCCTCAAAAGAACTCAACATGCCAACTTCATTATAAAAAATCTATGAATCAAAAGCATTCATTACCTTACAGGACCTATGACTGGTAAGAAAGTTTTTGACTATTTTCTTGTTATTGTGACAGAAAAGACACTACTCAAATCACAAGGAGAAAACAGATCATTGGGCATTCAGTAATTATACAGCAACTTCAAGGCCATTTAGTTACTGTGGAATAAGCAATAGAATGCTTAATAATTTAACCAATTACTATTCATTATAATAGCTAGATTGGTATCTGATGATTCACAGGAGTCTTACCTGCCTCTTCACATGCCCAGCATTTAGTGTTGCTATAGAAATGTTGTTCACACCTCTCCAGTTCTTCTGTCAGTCTTCAGTATAAACTCCTATTTCCAAAACTATCAAAAAAAGGTTTACAAAAGAAGTACAAATTATATAATTCCCTGCAGAAGGCCATTTTTTATAGCACCTTTTGATTCTGACAGGTGTGCTATTGCCTTATCCATGGGTTCAAAATTTGTTTCCCATGTGCTATACTTATTTGACTGACACATTTAAGACATAAATGAGAAGGAATAGTTATGCTGACCACAAGCCTGAAATACACTGTGCTTATACAATGGTGCATTAAAATGACTGAACAAAGCATGCTTCGTGTTTTTGGTGGGTTTTTTTTTGTTGTTGTTGTTTTTTTGTTTGTTTGTTTTTGTTTTTGTTTTTTTGTTTTGTTTTTTTTTGTTTGTTTGTTTTGTTTTGTTTTTGGGTTTTTTTATTGCCTAACCTAAGCATAATGATAGCTTGCCTTTTTTCTAATGTCTATAGTCATTACAGTCACATCTGGTGGATAAATATCATCTTGCTGTTCTCCTATAGAAAACAGCAGTTAAATGACATTCAAAAATCTTAGAATGTATCTATTTAACCTAACACAACACAGCAGCATGCTATTTGGGGTTTTTTGGTGCTTACATTTTGGTTTGGTTTTTGTTTTTTTAGGAACACAGGCGCAAATAGGGACACATAAAGTCTGAAACATAGCATTTGTACCCAGATCCACTGAGTTTTTCCATTGTCTTTGATGGGCTTGGTATGACATTTTCACTTGGGAAGAGACTTGTGACAGATAAAAGTTATTTCACCTCTTTAACTAACTTCTTATTCCCACAGAAAAAGGCTGTCATTCTTTATAATTGTATTTACACTCTTAACACCAGTTTTCAGCCTCATCCCTTCTGTTTGTACTCATTTGAGAAATCCTGAACAATGTTATTTCAGGAAAATTTGTGTCTGGGCACTGACTTACTTATTCTGGGTCATGTGTGGTTCAAGGTCTGTTACAAACCCAAAACTCAAGGCAAATCTGTAAAAAGAACGTACAGAGTGAGACAACCTGATCCTAACTATATCAAAGAAGTTGATTCAGGGCTTTGATTCAAGCCATGTGAAAGGTGTGATAGTAAAGGAATTCATTATTTCATTTCACCTTAACATTTCAGATAAAGTTTGAAGAAAATGGGGGCTGGAAACCTATGGAGAATGAAACTAAAATAAGCAACCAACAAATAAAATCACTAACAAGACACATCAAGGAGCATACTATAACTTCTAGCTACTCTAAAGAATAGCTTTTAAGGTTATTCTTTGGACTATGGAATTGCGAGAGTCAGAAAATGCAACATAGTTGTGTGATCGTGGCAAGAGGAAACATGACACCTGCTGAATCCAGTTCAGGCAATCCCCTTGGTTTACATACATTGCACAGTATCCTACCTACAAAAGTCAGAGCAGCAACTGGTATCAGAACACAATAAACCTCATGGGGAAAAAGGCAGTTTAAAAAGTGAGTAGGGAATGTGAAGTGAGAGATGGGAAATAAAATCTTTAAAATACAGACAGTGCAGTATCTCTCTCCCACAAACTTATTTTGGCTTAAGACGTCCTAGCAGGTGGCAGATATGTTGATTGTGTGGTTGTCAGTCAGACCAGAACTTTTCCTAGAGTTCCTTAAATGAAGCATCTCTCCGAGGACCCATACAAAGTAATTATGGTAGGTACTTAAGCAAATGGACTGTTAATAACCAGATAGAGGTGATAAGCCTCCCTGGCCAGATGGAGACCTGCTAGTGAAAAAGAGGAAGGAACTGAAGAGTAGAATCTGTTTTAGTAGGGAAAAGGATTCTGTAAAATATTGTCTGATCTATTTTGTTAAAAAAAAAAATAAAAATTAGAAAAACCACCACCAAAATACCACCCAAACTTGTCATCACCAAGTGATCTCGTTGCTGAAATCTGCTGGTCATATTCAGTCTCCTACCCTTAAACTGAAATAACTCATAACTAACATTTTTTGTTGTCCTAGAATTATTACGAATAATTAATTTTTTCAAGTTGATGATTGGCATGATTTTCAAAATTTCCTTTGTTCTCCATAGTATATCCCTTGTCTCTTAGGAACTATACTTGCTCTCAAAGGATATTTACCCAACACACACTTGTCATGACCTCTCTAATGGACCATAAATATTCAGAAGAGGCTTCGAAATACTAAATGTGGAATTACTCAGAATTTTTTTCAATGTAGTCCTTAATAGCAGTGCAGAAAAGAAATGGAAAGTGCAGCGACGTCCAGGTTCACATCATGAAACAACAGATATAAGAAATATATTACTACACTCACTGAACACTTTAATGAACAACAGAAGGGACATCCGAACATTCAGGATTGGGGTACTGGATAAGAATCAAAGTAATTATCACACTACTATTTCCTACTTATATAGGTTAATCTAGACAATCTGAATAAGAGTTTTGTGGCTCAGTTTCTACTAAGTCAGTTTGGGAGGTTATGGTCATCCAAAAAAAACGCCAAACCTCTCCAACTTCAAACTACAGTAGTCTATAGAGACATTTTCAGTTCCTTGAGCAGTCTGAGGACAAGCTACAGATCTTTTACACAAATCAGGTTCTTTCTGTGCTTGCTCCACACTAGCCAGCTACAGTTCACGTCACACTCTTCACTCCATACTCAGTCAGGCACTTCTGCAGCCAAACTGACAAAATATATTTGAGCAACACAGAATACTTAGCTAAACCTCGTCCAAGAATTGTCAGTACAAGGAGAGGCCCACTGTGGGACCTTTCAGTTAGTTTACAAAAGTACTGATTTTTTGCCCTTCATCCACTTTCTCATTTCTTCATGTCTCTCACTGCATTCTGTATCCTTAGAATAAAACAATTTTGTTTTGTTTTGTTTTTAAACTTGTGTTTAATTCTACAAGATAGTTTGGGGAATCAGGGATGTCCGGTTGTTTGTTTTTTAATTCCTGACTTCTTCTCTCCAAGACATACAGGTGAATGAAAGAGTGAATAGAAAGAAGTGATTCTCATTACTGTTACTAAATTTGATCACATCTGATGCACTTTCTAAGTGGTTTCAGAACAGTAACTTTTATGCAAATACCCAGTAGAAAGTCTGTGAAACTTGTGACCTTATTTGGCATTTCCAGTTTTACTGCTGATTATACATTAATGCATTGACAACACTTGGACACCGTAAAATGTAACCTCATTCAGGACTACTCCTCCTCTACCTTCAATTTCTGAATACAGAGGGAAAACTAAATTCAGATAATATTATTACAAATAAAAAGCCAAATACTCAAAAATAAAAATGTTAAGTACCAAAATATCTGATTTGTTTAAAAGGAAAGATGAACGGAGCTTTTATTGTGTTGCCTTATTCTTGAATAGTCTTGCCTTATTTGTTAAATGATTTAAGTTGATATTCTGAAAAATATTCAGCATGATGCTGGTAATCAGCATGCTGAAACTCAAATCAAGCAGCTAATATTTTTAAAAAGTTTAAAGTTCCCAAAATATTGTATCATAACAAAACATCAGGCAAAATTTATAACAGACAGAGGTATCAAGCAATACATATAGATGTTCTTCGACCCAGAGAATACAATGGAAAGGGAAACAACAAATACAAAAACTGATGCTTATTATCCCTGGAATTTTAAAATATTTGTCAGGATTATATGGGATATGATGAAGTTAAGAGACTTTGCTTCATACACAATTCTAACACTTTTGGGTCCCACTGTTATATTAGAATGCCTGAAGCAACTCATACAGTTACAGTTTTTCATAGATTGAAGAGGGGAAGGTGGGAGTGAATGGAGAGAACAGATGGGAAGAAGAGATGAAATTGTTACAGTGATCAGCTCTTATGTGACAGCAAAACAAAATTCTGAAGACCTATACACATCACCTTAGTCCTAACTATATTTCATAGCATCATAGAATGGCTTTGTTTGGAAAGGACCTTAAAGACTCTCTAGTTCCAAACCCCCTGCCCATGGACAGGGACACCTTTCAGTAGACCAGGTTTCTCAGAGTCCCACCCATGAACACTTGCAGAGATGGGTCATCCACAACTTCTCTAGGCAACTTGATCCAGTGCCTCACTGCCCTCACAGAAAATAATTTCTTCTTAACATCTAATCTAAACCTGCCCTCTTTCAGTTTAAAACATTATATCTTGTCCTATCGCTACTTAAGCTTGCCAGAAGTCCATCTCCAGCTCTCATGTAGCCACTCTGTAGGTGCTGGAAGGCTTCTATCGGGTCACCTTGGAGCCTTTTCCAGGGCTAAATAAACCGAGCTCTCTCAGCATGTCTTTGCAGGCAAAGTGCTCCAGTCCTCTGATCATCTTCATGGCCCTCCTCTGGACTTGCTCCACCAGGACTACATCATTCTTATGTTGGGAGTCACAGAGCCAAATGCAGAACTCCAGGTGTGATCTCAACACAGCAGAGTAGAGAGGCCTTCTTTGCCCTGCTGGTCACACTTATTTTGATTCTGCCCAGTACATAATTGACTTTCTGGGCTGCAAGCTCACTTGGACAGATCACACTGAGCTTCTCATCCATCGATATCCCCAAGTCCTTCTTCTTGGGGCTGCTCTCAATCCATTCTCTGCCCAGCTTGTACTTGTGCCCAACCCACATGCAGTACCTTACACTTGGCCTTGTTGAATTCTATGAGATTTTACAGGCCCACCTCTCAAGCCTATCAGGGTCCCTCAGGATGATATTCTTTCCCTCCAGTGTGTCAACTGCACCACACAATTTGGTGTCATTAGCTAACTTGCTGAGGGTGCTCTCATTCCCACTGCACACATAACTGACTAAGAAGTTAAACAGTGCTGGTCCCAATACTGACCTCTGAGGAATGCCATTCATCATTGGTCACCACCTGGACAGCAAACTGTAGACCACAACTCTCTGAGTGTGATCATCTGACCAATTACTTATCCACCAATTGGTCCATCTAATATATCTTCTTCCTCCTCTCAGATACTTCTGTTTTGCTTTCCAGCCTGGTCAGAGGTTCATTGTTCCAGTAAAAGATGATCTTCTGCCACTTTCTTGTCCACTGGAATAGGTTGCTATCATGCTTTCAGGTGCTTGCCTTCAATAATTACCAATTTCTCTGCCCTGAAGGGCAGCCTTCTATGGCACCCCATATTTACTCCCTTTAATAAGCTGAAGCATTGTGTAAACCAAGCGGTTTATTCTGTTGCTTACCTGCACCGCTTCCCTCCAGATCTTAAATTCTACCATTTCCTGGTCATTGCAGCAAAGGCTGCCATTGACTGCCATCTCAACTAGTTCATCTTTATTCATGAGGAGCAGACCTAGCAGAGCACCTCACCTAGTCAGCCTTTCCAGAAGACGTAGGAAAAAAAAGTCAGATTGTTTATTATTCAGTACTTTTGACTTTCTGTCTTCCTTTGAAAAGCATTAAGAAAAAAAAAGTTTTTTAAGAGGTTATTTTGTCAAAAACAGACAGGGTTTTTTTCGTGTATCATACTTTTTTCCTTTAAAATTTTCAACAATATAAACCTCTGCGTTTCCAGGGAATATTTCTTTAACAAAGCTTATTCTTTGTTTTGATTTACATGTTGAATTGCTAGTGTATTATTTTACTTTTCCCTCTGAGGTTAGTACAAAATCAGTATCTTCAGTGAGGCTGACAAGGAGCACAATAATATGTATGCTTGTCTCTCCCTTCCCTCAGGATCTTGATCTAAATGAAATTACAGCAGGAAATTATTTGATAAAAACAACTGGATATTAGTTGTAAAAAAACGCTCATATTGTTTTTACACACCCCAAAGTAGAAATGAGTAATAAATGTTATATATCCATATATATATATACACACACATATATATGGAAAGATATATACACAAAATGGTCATTGTGGTTTTTTTAATGAATGTATTTGAGCCAGACTTGACTTATTACATGTTATTCATTAATTAATGACCATTAAGAAGAGTCAGGCATAAGCAGGCACCCTCAAAGAAATGGATCAGCTTGAAATAATCTAAATAGCAATGCTCCAATTCCAAAGATGCTTATTCACATGAAATTCTCATTTAAGCAGTGATCTTACAAATAATGTACCTTAGTTTAGACTATACAAGTTTCAACAGATGATATGGAATGCTTCAAATTCATGTCCATTACTTTTCAAGGTAAGCATCATTGTCAACACCTTTTTAATGAAAGGCTTTTAGCCAGATTTTTGAGTTAGACTAATGATATTAGGAATTTAAAATTTTTAACTCTGACTCTAACCACACATTTTCTTTCTTATTTTGCCTTTTCTGGTATACCCTATGTTCTAACATTTAGAGAAAATTTTCAAGAAACACAAGTTATCTCATATTTTAAATCTCAAAAATATAGGCCATAGAAATAAGAGAACTCGACAAAAGTTTCAAGAAATATTTTTGACTGATGTATACACTAAAAAACTTTGTGACCTTTTTGCCCTCTTCAAACCCTTGAAACTTTCCTTTGAAAGGAGAAGAGGCCAACAGACAAAAGTTCCCAAGAAATCATCATTTTACAAACTATTTCTTCAGCTTTTGCAATGAACTGACTATATCCATTCTGTGTTTTCTGATGTAAAACCAAGTAGCTGCCTGTGGGAAAACTTACAGTCAGATGTTCTAGAATTGTTCTTCCAGAGTATTGTAGATCACTTTGTAAAGTAAAAGCCTGAAAATGCCAGATAATTTCAGAGGCTCAGCACTGGCCTGCTAATATGCCAGGAAGAATAAGCAATTATGATTTTCATCTAAGCAACATATGCTGTTTGCTGTCCTGTTCTGAACAGCTGTAGGTTAGATGCTGTTAAGATTAGGCCCCTTCACTCCTCCATATTTCAAAATTCAAATTAAACTAAAATAACAGCACCTGCTGAACAAAAACACTATTTCAAAATGTGTACTTGCACACAATTACTATGAAGAGGCTGGCCACCATTGTTACCAGTCTATTCTTTCTGAATGGAAATGGCAGAGAAGTTTTCGATGCAGCTGCAGCTCTTCAATTGTATAACTAGTGCTGGCCCCAAGCCAATCCTCAAGAACTCAAGTGGCACCAAAAGATACTATATTGATTTGCAATCGAACATAATAGGCCATCAGCTTAATTATTACTGAAGTGACAAGGTTCTGGATATTTCATATTTATATTTCTGAGGCCTGTGAAAGATGAATGTAAATCTTTTAAATGTCTGCATTTGCATATCTTCAGAAGGGTTGAGTGCTCTTACTGTATTCATAGCTTGTGAAAGACCTAAAGGACTGGCTATTCAGCTCAGGTTGCTAGATCACACAGTCACTTACTTTCATAAGGAAACAGGGCTATAAAACTAAACACGCTACAACAGGAAAGTATTCCCAGATCTCCTGTAGACACTACAAAAAAAAAAAAAAAAGAATGTTGATCACTAATAAGATCCTTGTGGACATTTTCCTTCCTCTGTTCTTTTGGAAAAAGATCGTTTGAGTGCAAGAGACTGAGTTGGCATCATCTAGCACTGACTCTCATCATAGCTTTATGATAGAAGATCTGCAAACAGGACTCAACATTTTGAAGAACTCCTTATTAGGGGAATGCAGGAACATTTACTGGCTAGAGAGTTTGACAAAGATCCAGGATTTCAGTGCTACCACTGGTCAGCTCTGTCACATCAGGTCATCAACTAGCCATCTCCTAATGATGTGCTTCTTTGTTTCTTAGTGCTTCACAATTTTTTGCACTAGATCCTATAATGCCTACTTAGAATCAGAAAAACTATCATATTGTTTTCATTATATAAAGAATCTTTTCTATTTTAATGACCCAAGAGCCATTTCTATGCTTGCCCTGTAGATCTCATCTTCTGTGCAGGTTCCTCCAAAGCTAGGTCACATTTTTACTGAGCTCATATACACACCAAGAACTGTTTTCTCTCATATCCCTAGGCTCTGAATGGCAGTTGTCCTCAAAAACATTCTCTTTTGCTTACCACTGGCATTTGCTGTAAATTCCTTATTCCATATTGCATGTGGATATCTGAAAAAAATAAAAGTTTCTCCCCTGTCCAGGAAGGTAAACAAGACATAAGTCAAAACAGTTACAAATATGACAACACTCATTTTTGGATTTGTACAGTGAAAGAAAAGGTTTGCTGCCACAATTATACTTTATCTGCTGTTAGTAACATTACTCCCAAAGAATTCAGGGTTATAAGTTCAAGTATCAACGCCCTCTACTGGGGGAAATATGCCTGAACTCATGAAAAGAAATCTTTTCTATTGCTATCCATTTGACAACTTTTAATCAATACCGAAGGAGATGGCCAAGAAATGGCTTGCAATCAGGCTGTCTCTGTATGCCTACTGGATCCTGTAAGACAATTTCATTGAATTTCTTCACATTAAAGAAATACAATACTTTATGTTTGGAACTTCTACTACCAAAAAAAAAAGAAAAAAGTTAGGGAAAGATGTTTGCCAAACAGAAATGGAACAAGTTTGCAGGAAAATGCCTTTTTTCATTATCTGCTGTTGTGCTCAAACACAGCAACCTCCTTTGTCCACAACAACTGAAAACTCCTCCACTTGCCAAACCCCCAAACTCTAATTTTTAAGTCAAAGTTTTCCAAAATAATGACTGTGTGTGCTTTGCTCTTTCGAAGCTCAGTTATGATACTTCAAGATTGTTCTGAGAAGAACAGTTCGCACACTTCCACTTGCCTGTTAATGTAAACACAAAAAAAATGTTAGAAACTGAAATACCATTTCAATTAAAAAAAGAAAACAAAAACCAAACCAAAACAACAAAAAACAAACAAACCCCCCCCCCCCCCCCCAAAAAAAAACAAACAAACAAACAAACAAACAAAAAACCACAGAGAAAGGAAGGGGAAAACTGGAAACACAAGACAGGAATTCAGCTTTTCTATGAGCAGGTGCTAACTAATTCAAAATCCCTGTTCCTATATCTATGATAGATTTGCAAAAACAGTACAAATTTTAGTCATATTGCTGTAGTGTAGAATTGCCCTCTCTCCACTTTTACCTTTCCTTTCTAGTATACACTGATGCTGCTTGATTCCTTTGTCTTAACAGTATATTGCAGAAAAGGTAGCTCACAATGTACTTGTAATCACCGTTCATTATCAAAAAGATTGAAAACAAAGGAAGATGGGTTCTCATATATGGGGTAAGCAAACATATGAACAAATTGGTCTTCATGCAAAAATGCTTAAATTCAAAAAAAGCATTCCTGTGAATAAGTGCCAAGGAAGAGTGACCCTGATACAGGATTTGTTTGAACATTTCAATAGCTTTGCCTTGTCTAACCCACTGTTACAATCTAATAACTGCTATATACTTTGTGAAGTGAATGCTTGTTCATCTCCAGGACAGAGTACAGTATTTCTATCTCAAAGACCATAGACATATTGTGAGTTCACAAGGGAATTCAATGAGATCAGAAACCACTGATCTGGGTCAGGCAGTGTATTTCTACAAAAATTTGGGGAGAGTTGTGTCAGAAACACTCCATTTTTACCTGTCATTTTCCTACCAGTAAGAGGATAGTAACGAAAAAAAAGTCAACTGAATATAGTGTTTCAGAACGTGAGATCTTTTAACAATCAGTTTTTAGCCACACATCTGAAAGACACCAGAAGAGGGCGAAGAACATAGGGAAATTAGGAGAAAGGGAACACAAAAGGCATATACCTACTGAGATAAAAATGCCTTTTCAAATTTGGAGGCAATGGCCTGCAATTTCATTTGGACAACTTGCTTCAGAATTAACAAAGTAGTTGAACATTGATGCCAAGAAATCTACAAAGAAGAGACTTCAACAGCATCAAAGGGATAGTCAGACCTACTATCAGCCACTGAGAATGGTCCCATGGGATGCCAGCAGCGGTCAGCAAGGAATCAATCATTACAGTCTTCTGCTAGTGCAATCCCTGCAAAGAGTCTAAAACTAGACTGGTAACAAATCACAGGCATTATAGTCATATAAAAGGAAAAGAGCTGTACTGCAACCACCTGCACAAGTAATTTTGAATTGAAAGGATGCGAAGATGAAAATTGGGCCATTGTTACTAAGTAGCCGAGAATCCAGCTGAGGTCTTTGTTGTTGATAACAAGAACACAAAAGCTCACTTAAAGTACAGATAGAAAGTATCCAGAAATGAAGATGTTATTGATATATTTTCTATCTCATAAGGCCAAAAGTTACCGATATAATATGAATTATGGCTGCTTTCTGGTTACAGAAAAATTTCCTCTAGTAGCCAGAAGAATTACTCTCTCTGTTTAATACAAAGAAAAAAAACCCCAAAGCTCCTTGTTAGACTTATTTCTCAGTAAATTAACGTGCATTTCTTTAAACAGATCATCAATTTTTACCTAAAGAGTGTAGTCACTAGGAGATTTGGATTGTCTCCATTTCTCTTCAGAGTGATTGATAACAGCTGATAAATATGTACAGCTCAGAATAGAGAAGCATAGAGAATGTAAAGGAGCTAAGCAGTGTTAGAACATCTAAATATCCTAATCAGTTTTGGAATTTGGAATTAGAATCTTCAGATTTCAAACTTGCAATAGAACTTAAAAGTAAAATTTTGCAAGACATTGAAAGGCAAATATTGAAAACCAGAAAAATGGTTAATGAAATATTTAAATATTTTATTATAAGTAAAAATGAATGGGCTATCTCAAAGACCTAATACTATCCACTATCTCCTCCAGGAGGCCAGGACATCAGGACCAGGCTCAGTCCTGAAACAATCTCTTCATATTGCTGAGCAGTTACTCGAGGAGTGATTTCACTAAGTCTCTATGACTTGCTTGAGACAAAGGCTCTAGAGCGAACACAAAAACTTCACAAACTGACTCTAAAATGGACTAGCAGAAATCCCAAATTACTTAAAAACAATTTCTATAGCAAACTGAATTTGAAAACTGTAAAACTGTTTGAAAACTGTACTATGAAATAGAGAAGAACAAGTGTCTTCTTGGACCCCTAGATTCTATATTACAGAAGTTTTTTATCTAATGCTTCTTTATTGTTATTTAATACAAAGATATCTGTTAGGAGGAAAAAGCATTTTAAATTAAAAAATAAGAATATCATTAATTTACTCCATATATGCTGTAGAGGTAATTTATGAATTGAATTGATACTTCTTTAAACAAAAATTATATAATTACTATTAATCCCACTATATTTCTTCTATGGGATTGGTCTGAAGGTTTACAGAATAATCAGACAAATTCCTCTTTTCACAAGCACATACTCCAGGCAAGAAACAGTTGAGTTAATCCTATTCATTCTAGCAGAAGACTCCAGTCTTCCTTCCTGTATTCTCTAGGATTTATTTTCCTGACTGGTTTCCACAAAGCATGGTATGTGGTTTCCCATGGCTGCTCTTCCAAAGTTACTTCAAGAAGTGCAAATCAGACAACATGAATGAACTTTTTTGCTTTTTCCTGCTCTACAGGGTTGGACTAGATAGTCTAAGCATATGGGAAGTAGGCTGGGAAGAAGGGCACAGAGGCATCCAGCATCCACCCACACACACAGTAGTAGTTCAAAACATAGGCATGGACTGTGTTTCTAGCGCCACCACTGACTTCCTGAACTACTATTTTTTCTTCTGTTTATCTAAGTTGTTTGAGACGTGTCCATAAAGCACTTAGCACACCAGACACCTCATCACGACTGAGATTTAAGTGCCATTGAATACTGAAAAGAACAGATCACAGAGGCAAAATCATGTGGCAACAAAGCCAACCAAGCGTAGCATGCACCAATAAAGAGATATCCTCTGCCTATGGAGGCAGACAGGCTGAGACACTGTATATTTCTCAGAACCAAATAGCAAATTCTTTTAAAGCCTTTTCTTTCCCAGGAGAACAGGAAATAAAGGAACGGTACAGTTACAAAGCAAGGAAATCTTAAAAGAAAAATTTCCATTACCCTTCATTATTAGAAAAAACTGCTGTTTAAATTAATGTAATACATAAAACTGGTCATCCTGAATTTTCTTTCCTTCAGTACTCCAAACTTACTAATCTTAGATTCATTCCCAAATATTGCTGACCAGAATAGGAGCTCAAACTAAATCACTAAGAAATATGTACTTGGAAGAATAGTAAGCATTGTCCCTACTGGAGTCTCTGAAATCAGAATAGCTGTAGCCTGTATTTTCCTTGGAGAGAAAAAGTTGGTTTTGCCCTTGAAGTTGTAATTTACCTTCTGTCTTCACAGAATCACAAAATGGTTGAAGTTGTAAGGTCATTTTGTCCAGCTGCCTTACTCAAGGAGGCCCACCTTGAGTGGGCCGCCCAAGACCATATCCAGACATTTTTTGTATATCTCCAAGGATGCAGGAGACACTCCACAAAGTTTCTGGAAATGCTAGATTAGTGTTGGGTGATACTCATCGTAGAAAAAGAGTTTCCTGATGTTCAGAAGAAAACACCCATGTTCCAGTTTGTGCCCATTACCTCTCATCCTGTCACTGAATACCACTGAAAAGAGCATGGCTATACCTTCTTTATACTCTCAGGTATTTATACACCTTGATAAGCATACAAGCCTTCCCTTCTCTAGGCTGAATGATGCCAGTTCTCTCAGCTTTTCCTTAGATGAGACATGTTCCAATCCCTTCATTATTTTACTGGTCCTTGGCCATTAGGAAACAGACCCCACTCTCTTTTGTACTAGGAATCCTAGAACAGGACATTATTTCAGGTGCAGCCTCACGGGTTCAGAGAAGGAGGGAAGATTCATCATTATTGACCTGCTGGCAGTACTCCTCTTAATGCAGAGCAGGATACCATTTACCATAAGGGCACACTGCTGACTCAAAATGGGACCAGTGTAAATCAGTTGCTCACTGTCTGAGCTCATGATGCCATACATTGCCATTCGTCTTTACCTATTTCCTCTGTTGAGTATAAAATCTACCATGGGCTTGATTTATCCACACTCCTTCTCCCTTTATTTTTTTAATTTAAATCTTTGTCTACATGGAAGTTTTTGTACTTTCATGTATCAAAAGAGAAAACGTAACCACATTCTTAGACCCCGCATTAGGGATGAGGGCAGTCATAAATCTATAGAAGTATTACTCTACAGATGGTGTAAATATGAGTGGACAGGAATGAATACCTTGGATAAGGTTCCCTGTGATGAGTTATGTTATATAACAACTGCCATCATTGCATAGTAGAAGCAAAAGTTAGTAGGACTAATCCTTCCATGAGTTCTGTTGCACAGATTTAAATTACTAAGTCATAAAGAACTAAAAATTATAGAACATAATGCATTAGTCACAATCATACCAGTGAAAAAAGTAAAAAACAACTTTACTTTTCTCAGTTGTTCATATAGAATGTGTCTGTTCTGTTAAACTCTGGAACTTCTGAAACTGGCATCAACATTCATCAAAGAGCCTAAAGAAACAAATATTATACATCCTCACACAAGCCAAACGTATCTCTGTCATATTTCCCCTTAGAATCAAAGAAGACAAAGTGCAATCTCATCTCATATGCTTAACTGAATGAAACTAAGGCTGAAATTAACTGGCTTTATAATATATGGGTGTGCATGAAAATGAGAGAGGAACTCACTGGACATTAGTTTTCCTGTTCTTTCATTCTGGGTAAACCACTACCTTCTCAGTGAATGAAGAAAGTCAGAATATACGACATAAGAATGGAATTTCTTTAACTGCCACTCCAGCATAAAGTGTAATTTGGCAATTGGAACTAATTTTCCACACATCTTTCCTGAGGGAGAAAGGATAATAGATTTTCTTTAACTGCCCTCCCAAGTATTGTACTGAAGACTGAAATTACCACTGAGTCTTTAAAGTATGTACTTAATGTCCTGAGAAATGTGTCTACAGAGAGATGATAATAGAGAATTATATGTATATACCTACACACACTTATTTAATATGTGGTTCACAACATTATTAAACTTCATATATAGCTGGTATCTGAGTTATGACCATTGACCAAATAATGACACATGAGATCTTCTCTACTCCTAATTCAGGCAGATAAGAATATCTGAGGAGTATGTCTGAAGGAATTCGTGTACAGCAGAAGAATTTCCACTTTTTAACAAATACATGCATTTCCTACAAAAGACTAAACACATACAATGATAACAGTTTATTTTCCAGCCACTCTGCCTATACTGGAAGTCTGCCTTTGATAATACTATTCTGAATCAAAGATGTGTGTAGGGGAGGTGTCAGGTTTTAGTATTCCTGTCCATCCAAACCCATTAATAGAATTTTTCAACCCACCTGAAAATGAAGTCCTGTCTGCAGTGCCATTTTATTTTGAATCACAGGTTCATATTAAATGGGTTGTAAATTCACAGCTTTCTCAATATTCACAAGCATTTTCCTGATGTATGATATCATAGGACTCTGCTTTAAGATGTCTTGGTGCTAATGGGAGACCAAATTGCACTGGGCTTTTTGGGGTGAAGCCCATACTGCACTGACCCATGTACGCAGCAGCCAGGTTTTTCTTACTGGAAGTAATTACTTAAAAATTGGATGAAGCCATCTTACATTCTCTACATTAAGTAAAACGGACAGGAAAGATATAAAATTAAGTCCGGTATGTGCACAAATATTTAGAAAGCAAATGTAGCCTAAAGAAGAAACATATCACATATCATATATGCTATTTTAAATAAAGCATTGTCTTTGTCTTTCTTTTGATCCCTAAATTAAGAACACACCGAGTCATTAAAAATATCTTGGAGATGGAGATTCTGTATGTGTAGAGTGCTCTAGTTTTAATGATTTCTACTAGTTTGTGAGTCTTACTATTCAACAAGTATTCCTCCTCAAACCTATCCTCCAAATAAAAAACACATTAACTTTAGATTCAGTATTTGCACAAGTTCACAGAAAAGGGAGAACATAAGTCAAACAGTAGCACAGAGTACAAAGGAAATAAGTAAGAAAGCAGAATAGCAACATAAATACATATATATAATTTTTTCCACCTTATCTTTCCTTGTGACTATCCCTAACTTTGTTTTCACATTCCTTTTTAAAGGAGAAGAACACATTTCATATTTGTCCTGTGTCCGGCAAACAGATGCCTGTTACAATATATTGTGATGAAGTTGTGTTCATACAATGAAATTAGGAAGAAAATCAGGGTTTTGTGTATCAGGAAACCATTTTATTTTTTTTTCCACTATCTTCACATTTACCTGTTATGACTTCAGGTAACTACCGTAACTCTTGACGTTCCTGCTTTCTTGTTAGGAAAAGGCAAAAATAATGTTTTTGGAAAAGACTATCAGTCTTTTAAGCATTGTATAAAACCACAGAATATTTTCACTGATGCTGACAAGAGTGGAATGGAAAACACAACGGTAAATTGCCCAAAATGACCTCAGCCAATATGGAGAACAGTCAATGTTAAACTTACAGAGAAATTAAAACATATGGGTATGGAGACCTTTCCATCAAAAATCAAGACAGAAAGAGAAAAGCATTTTCTAGATAACAAACATATCCTTTATCCTTCAATAAACAGCATTGGGAAGAGATCAAGTATCACTGCCTTTTAATTTTCTCTTCCTCTAGTTCTTATTTAGCTATCTTGTGGTTGACTGGAACTGAGATCAGGCTGCAATATTCTAATGATCTGAATGTGTATTTTTCCTCAGATACCAAAAATTATCTAAAAATTATGAAGAAGAAAAAGAAAGACAATAGCAAGTCAAAAAGAATTCTAAACCACAGTCTGCAGGAATAAGAGTCTCCATAGATGCCTGTAATTGTGATACATAATATAGAAGTAATTACCTTGGTAAAAGACCAAAAAATATAACATGCCATTGTCCACATAAGCCAATGTACATTTTCAGGCCTGAAAAGCTGTGTTGACAATTTACAGAACATCACTGAACAAAAATTAGACAACCTTCAAAGAGGAGAGATCTCTAAATTAACCTCTCTACAGAGGTACATAGAGAAAAAATATGAAAAATTGTGATGGATAGTCTACAGCACATGGACTAATTTCAGTCTAACAAAACCTTAGCTACTTCTCCTCTTTTCCAGGGGTTTCTTGGGTTAGACAGCAAACACAGCTGGTACAAATAATTTTAGCATGTCATTCCCTGGTGCCTCTTTGCCATTTAAAAATGCCATTCACTACATCAACATTTTCAGAAGACTCAAGTGCTCATATGTCATCCTCTGGGACAAGAGAAAGATTATTCATGGCATGATAGAATTTATTACTAACCTGAGGAAAATTTTATAAAACAGGCAACCTTGACTGAAGGCAACAAAGTCAAAAAAGAGATATCAGACTTCTGTAAGTAGAACATTCCTAAAGGGCAAGTACGGTTGGAAGCAAGAGCACTGGTAAAAGCAGCGAAGCAACCTTTAAACAGGCAATCTGAAGTAATGGCACTCTGTCTGACTCTGGATCATATGGAGTGTTTTGATTCTATTGCAGAAGTTTGGAGAAGGTTGATTACTGCACTTCTTAAATCCTCAGCTAGACTAAGACACCATTTTAATTAAGGAGGCTATCCCCATCACTGTCTCCTGATGTGCTGGGTTTTGAATTCTTATAGTCCTCAAATGTTTTTCTCTGCTGCTGTAAGTTTCTCTTATCTGCTTTTTGTTTAACAAGCTACAGAACAAATGCAAAGATACCCATGTTATGACTAAAATTGCAAGCTTGGTTTTGCAGCAAACATACAAACGCTTAACATTCAATTTACTGAACCTTCTACAAACAATTTCATGCCTCATTTTCCAGCTCTAAGTTGCTACAATGGATATCTTCACAAAAAAATGAAGTAAAGCTCCAGTGTTAAGTATTCATTATATACACTCTCCTTCTAAATTTCTTTGACCATCACAATATTTCTTTGATGTCCCAGCATTTTTACATTTCAAAGACTAAGATAACAATGTGATTTTAAGAAGTCTGGAGGGGAATAAAAACAGAATACACAGCTATGGTGTGCAGGAAAGAAACTAAGAGAATTTCAGTACATGAGTTCAATTGTCCTAACTTAATTTTGATTAATGTTGAAAGGGTTTTTTGGGGGGTTTGTCTCTTCAAATGGATCAAAATGGGTCACCAAAATCCCAGGGACTAGCAGTGAAAAAACAATTGCCTTTTTACTATTTTTTTTATTTTATTTTAAATTACTGGAATTTTGACACTATGAAGCAATCACTTCACTTTGAATCCACAGGCACAACAATTAAAAGAGCTCTTCTATGCTCAAAGGAGTCTCCTTTTCATATGCAACTCACAAGTGGACTTTACACAGCTGGACTGAATACCTCAAGAAAAGAAAGCAACTGAAAATTTGAAAGATGTGAAAATAAATATTGTTCAAAGAAATACATATATTGTCACTGTAGAAATCAGCTTATGTACATGCAGTTTATTGTCTGTCCCTGATGTATTCACTCAAAAATTAGGATCTCTAAAAATAGATATGTTAATCTTCTGTATTGATAGGAAAGTAATTTTTGTGGCTGATTTCCATATAATGGTGGTGAAACATATCATTTAGTAAGAAAAAAAATGTCTAAATAAGTATTTTTTCATTTGCTAGCACACCGCTACCTGCTTGTGCTATTTTTACGTGTTTCCAACTCTGAAATCTGCTAGTAAAAAAGAAAGAGTATGAAGTTTATGGAAGATCCTGTAAAATATATATGTTTAGTAACTTAAGAAAAGCACCAAAACTTTGCTTTACTTACAGACACAGAGAAACCGAAACCCAAAATCATCCTAGTGTAATGATTTTGTCTGCTCAAAATTAATTAATCCATTTTGCAAGACACTGTTAGCACAGCAGTATATTGCTAAATACATGATGCCAAAAAGGTATCATCACCAGGGCCTGGCAGCATTAGGAATTGTGAACATTTTACATATGGCTAATGTTAAAAGATATTTGACTAGACATGTGAAAGCAAAGAAGGAGTCAAAACGCATTACATGATGTAACTTAAAAAACGCTAGTTATCTTTTGACTACATTATTCTAGTATAGACTAAACTAGTCAAACAAATCTTTTCAAAACCCACTGTAGTAAAGTTTGTGTATTTACATAGACACTACCATAGCAATTTCACTACATTGCCCACTCCAAGGGCCATGTGAGAGCAAAATGCAAGTATTATAATTCTCCATGTTAAAGAAGTTGAACCACATACTAACTTATTGTCTGACTCAGTTGAACAATATCCAGATACGCTATGGTGCATGGCAGAGCAGAAAGAATAATCTCTCTCTGCAAGTTTATGCCCAAAGACTTGATCTCAGTGCATTCTGCTTTCTCCATATTTGAGATTTTCAGAGAACTGCATTTTCACTGCAGCAGTTCGGTGTCTGGAAACTGCAGAACACAGTCCAACATTTTAAGAATATTTTGAGCCATGGATTTACTTCCTTAGATCTTGAGAAATCTGAGCTGAGGACATCTTGTTTTGTCTGCCAGAACTATATCATAACTACTTCTTGTTGAAGCTTGTTTTTTTAAAATGTCTATTTCCATTCCCTCGCAATTTTCTAAAAAAGTAATTTCTTTCAGGTTGTTTTATTTTATCTCAACAATTTTCAGTAACGTACCTCAAATATAAGGAGGTTTTTTACATAGTATCCTAGGGGCAGAGGAGTGGCTGGGGAGGATGGAGAACAAATATCCCTCTCAAAACTGTGACTCTTTTCTGATAACAAAACATTCGAGGATGAGTAGTTGTAAATCCATGTATTTTCCTAGATTTATCTAAAGTAGTTTTCTGAAAATTAAAACCACAGCAGTCTGAACAATATATTTTGCAGAAACAGTATAGTTTTAGACTCTTCCTTGTAGCTCTCTCCTGCTCAAAGATAAATCAAATAGTCATCTCTTACTCATAAACACATAATGTGCACATACTTCAGAAAAAGAATGCACAAAATCATTAGAGACGAAATCACAGACATGGTAAAATTACAAGAAACAGGGAATTAATTTCTTCTGTCTTCTGCGAGAAAAATGTATCAGTGAGAGGGACAAAAACTCCCAAAATTCTAGTTATAATGAACTTATAAAGACCAGAATTTGGTCTTTATTATACGCTGTTTATATTTATCACCTAGAGAAATGTAAAATACACTGAAAATCTAATTAAGGTTGACAGAAGTGTTTTGGGTTTTTTAAGTGTGTAAACATAGAAAGTCTAAAATAGCTAACAAAATACGTGTAATTTGGGAATCTTCATTCTACAAGTCAGCATATGTTAATTGTCCCTTGATTTAAACTTATTCTAGGTCAGATTTTCACTTTTGGCCTATTTGCTGTTACTGTAAAAAATCTTTTACATTTTGAGGAAGAAATCCAGAAAAGGTATTAACAGCGTCTGAAGGGTTGATGTATAAAAACAAGTTTAAAATCACTAATATGAGTTACAATTGTTTACTTGGATTAGCTATATTAGAATAACGTGTGAATTAGTAAAACATAATTTCTAGACTGCTCTCTATACCTAATTACTGTGTGTTTCTAGGTGTATATTCCCCAGCTATGTAGTTCTACTAAGATACTCACCTTTATATTAAAAAAAAATAAATTGAGTATAACAGTTTCTGGTTTTAGCCTTCAATTCAAATAAGCACCTAAATAATAGATTAAAAGTTAAAAAAGTCAGGGGAAATATGCAGGAGAAGATCAATGGAAGTTTTATCATGACAAAACAAACTTCAGACCAAAACCCTACAGAATTACAGTTTGTAACTCAAAACAATATACCAAGAGAATGGCTTATGTCAACAATTCTATGTTTCAAATTCAAATGATCCTCCTTAAAAACAGTTTCATGAAAGTTTTGCATAGTAGACTAGCCCCTATGAATGTTCACTAGTTTTCTGTCCATAACCACCATTGTTGAGGACAGGGGGAACAATGTTGTACTTCCAGTTTTCTGAAGTCTGAAGAGAGGAAAGAACAAGAGGAATACAAGATAACAAGAATGTATCTGTTTGTAGACTGGTTTGCAGCTAGTAATGAATTATATCTCATGAAAAGGGTATTTGCCTCTTTTTTCTGAGCATATTGATATATTACACATTGGGTTAAAAAAAACACAGCTCCCATACTTTTTTACAGTAGAAATACTGTCTTGTTTGGTTCAAGCTGAGAGCTTTTTAGATTACTGTTATATGACTTTATATAAAGGGTTTGTGACCTGCCACAGCAATTACAAGATGAGAGAAGATGAGACAAGACCCTATGCAATAACCTTAATAGGTTTCAAGCCAAAACAAAATCAAAAGTTTTTATAATTACTTGCCATTAATGTGACACAGTAATTCTACTGTCTCTGGCACTTCACTGTATCTGGCTTACAGTTTATATTTATTTTGCATTAACCATTTTTGGCTAAAAGGTTTTGTTTAACTGTTAGTTAGGGCATTTTTCAGAATTCCTTGGTGTGGAACTATGTAAACATAAAGCCATACACAGATGGTTACTTTGGCACCAGGTACAAGAAAATCACAAGCATGCCAGGAATAAATACTAGGAATAAACCAACAGGACATCTCCCAGCTTCTTTGTTTGATCATCATCTTCCCAATTAACAGTGGGCAACAGAATTTAATAACATACAGTATTTTGAAGCATAGAATTTACAAGCAACACCAAACCATCCTGGTCTTCCTGAGCAACAAACCACCCTGATAAGTATGGTAAAAGGAACAGCACATGCCTTGTTTCTAGCTCAAGAGAAGTCTTCCACCTCCAAAACAGTGAACAACTACACATTCATCCCTCTCTTCAATCCATCTCACTCCATACATGTATAATCTTCATGCATCCTGACACAGGGTGGACAGGAGATACTAAAGGTTTGCAAATCTGGAACAGATTAAATGGAAATTCTAAAGTTAAAACCCTTTAACCTCTACTGCTCTCTCAAGAGGCGCCTCTTAGAACTTTAGGGAGTTACATTGGGACCCCCTTTGTTGTTGACCTCTAAGCTGACATGTTCCTCAAAGAAGAACCAAAACTGTTAGATTTGTACTTCAAACACAAAATAAAGAGAAATAAAAAGAAAGAATTTGTGTTCTCTACTCACTGGCATATACCACTATGACTATTTGGCGAATCTTTGTATGAATATGACGACTCTATTTGACAAAGAATTCTATTCTGTTTGAAAGTTTTGTCCTTACCTCGACTAAAGCACCTACAAGAAGCTTTGTAGAAATGACAAGAGAAGTGCTGTAAAGTAAAAAATTTACCTGCGTAAAGAACTCATCCATATTATGTTACTGCAGGTGCTGAAGGTGCTTCTTTCTAGATGTTTCCTTTAAATCTCCATGTACAGACATTATTTAACCAACATTACCTATGGCAACAGAGGCTCAAAATGGGACTCCAGGTGTTCCTCAAACAATGATTCAGTAAAATCAATCACGAGAAAGTGCCATCCCTTCATCAAAGCTGTATGTTCTCTTTGAACCTATTTGAAATGTTCCAATTCAACAAACATGCATTTTTGACTATCAAAAGGAAGAGTTCTTGTGGAAATTTTAAATACTGATACTTCACAATTAACACCACCTCCAATAATAATAAAACCACATATAAGAAATGGAGATGGCAGGGATCTAAATTCTGTTCTGGACCTCACAGTAACTTTTTGATTGTTTTGTAGTTGTTATTTGGAGTAAGAATTTGGGAGAATCTTGGTACTCTGAACTGACTATAAATATCTATACTACCTTTCACCTGATAAAACATAACAAATACATAAGTTCTATTGACTACTGGCATGAACAGGAGATACTTAGGACTTTAAGGTGACTACAAATATGGAATTTTCTTGTTACAGTAGGTGATCGATTTGAGTTACAACCGCCATTAAGTGCTTTTTAAGTGGAATTTAACCATTATTATCTTTCTGATGCATGCAAGGGTCCATTTCCCACATATACCTAAACTACTGAAAGCTGATTTCCACCTGGCAGTTTGTTATTTTTAAAAACAGAAAATAAATAACACCAAGCTAAACAGTCTTATCCTGGGTTTCTAACTCCTGTCTCTTCCAATAAACACAAGTGACAATGATGATGTTCATAGCCTTAAAACATCCCCTTTTAACATCTGTCGATACACACCTTATAATTTAACGTATTGAAACTGTTAACAGGTTCCTTCTGTATTATTTGATGTAAAACATTTCAGGAAAGAAAGTACAAGCATGTCTGAAGTTCTCTAATCATATCACTGGCACATTACCCAAATCAGCTTGTCAGTTATACTGTAAATGACTTTGACTTTCAGTATTAACAAACCTGAATGAGTGAGTGACAGCCATTGACTGAAGGACTGACACACACCCCGCACCGTGAGTTGGTGAAAGCGCCTTCACTGAGGGCAACCCGGGCTTATATAGGGCTCCAAGGGAAGGTTCTGGAACCGGGCAGTGATTGGATGAAAATGGGGGCGGAGCGTGTAGCTAAGCAACCGGGCAGCCAATGGGACAAGAGGCTCCAAACTGAGGGCCAATAGGAAAGCAGGGTGGGAGGCAGGAAAGCACCGTGAGTGGAGGGAGACAAGATGGTGGACAACTGGGGATAACACTGCAAGGGGGGACAACCATGAGGGGAAAAGCCACATGGGGCAACACCAAGTCTTGAAACGAAAAAACTCACAATAACTCACAAACTAAATGTCAACTGTAAATGTCTCTAATTGGGTCAGCTGGTCCCATCTGATCCACGCAGTATCATCATCATCTTTTCCTATAGTGCTGTTTCCAATTGTCATGGTTTGACCGTTCTCATACAAGTGAGTTTTAATGAACAATGTCAATCCTGAACACGAGCATGCACTGAGCTGCACTGTCACTCCTGAAATATGGGTCAGAACTGGTGACATATTCTTAGCCTAGTTTTAATTTTTCATGCAGAACCCACTGACATTTCCATCTCCTGTCCTAAAAGAAATTGTTTGTATGATATCAACAGATGGAAACCACAAAGACTTAAAAAGAACCCCAGTTTGAAATATATTGGAAAAGTACATTTGCTGACACAACAGAGAGAATCCTTCTCAGTGAAGTTAGCTCACAATTTTATAGGTGTTTCTTGTCAAATGCATGTAGATCCTTAAAATACAAGTTCATTTTCTTTCCAGGAATTTAAACCTATTCTTCCAATCCCATAAAAGTAATTTGAATAAATAATTTTTTTTACCATTTTTATTAATTTCTTCAACCTATAGTTATTCTTTCTCATTTCGTATAGTCGTTTGGTACAAAAATCCATTCTAAATGTTTTCACAGCTGCTCAGAAGGTGTTGATTCTTAGTGTCAACTCATTCACTCAACTTAACATAATCATTCCCCTTTTAATGAAACAGTTAACAGGAGACTGACAACTATCATTTTACTGATGGGGTCCAATAGCTGGGAGAGGTGACAGTGGTGTAATTACCAGGGCTGACATACTTTGTTCACTTTTTCCCACCTTTTTAGGCAGATGAGGCAGTACTGTGCAATGTCAACAATCAAAATGGAAATGCAGGCAGTGTGAAGACCTGGGTGAGTAATTACCAGGGGCTGCAGACCTGTGACTACTCCCAGTGTGGCAGGGTTGACAAGGTGCAGATTGTTTTTTATCCCCTAGTGTGAATCTGGCTGTCTTGTTGTTGATAGATCCAGGTGGTGGTATTAATTAATACACCAGCAGGAGCTAGTTCAGCTCTTGACAATGCACTATCCTTACTGAAGAGAAAAGAGAAGGCAGCAATCTGTTGTTAAGAAAAAGTAATTCTTTTTGACTTCTTTCTGTTAGAGTTGAAAAATATAGTACAGCTTGAGAAGTAAGAACTTATCACAACAGATGACTTATACTAACAGATTTAGTCTATTGTATTTCTGTCTTTGAAAGTTAGATGCAGGTAGGGTTGTATTATTTACTGAAATTTCAATTCCACTTAGGTTGTTCATATAAGAAATATTCAACTGACTGACTGTTCAAGTACTGTATGTAGACACTAGGCTTGTATTGTTCTGTTTAAATTTTTTGAACCTATGAATCATCAGTTTCCTGCCATTTAACCTGCAAAAAAATTCCAGTGGAAAACACTCCTACAGAATGACAATTACCGAAATGTAGACTCAAACTGTGGGTGTAGTTAGCACTCTGGATGTCATCTAACTATACAGGCACAGCTGTTAATGTTCTATTCACCTGTAAACTATTAGTGGTACTATTACTTAGACCATTTGATGCTTTACATTCACAATTTAAATATGAATATAGCACCGATCTATGCTCCTCTTGGGTGGTGAACTCTTTTAGCAAGACTATTTCTTGTGGTAAAAACTGTAAGTCCAGACCCTGTTTTCAATAGTGACTTTACATTTTTTCAGGTGTCCACTAAATCAGATGTATTTTATGGCATGGGCACATGAGATCCTCCATCTTCAGCTGGGTTACATGAAATGGTAAAAACTTAAGTCCTCAGCTGCTTAGCATACTCTCATGTGTGTTATCTCTCCACCCCTTCTGCTGCAACAGTGGCTTACTTCTGGGAACACTCAAACAATTTCAGCCAAAAGGAGTAAAGCTGACAAAACCTTATTTTTTAAGCTAATTAAAATATATTAATTTATTTTTCACTTCAGTGAGTTGGCAATGCTGGCAAGATGATAAGGTAAGGCTGATCATGAGTCTCAGATGTTTTAGGTGAAGTTAAAAAGAAAACATAGCTATGATCCTAAATTTATAAAGTTGTTTTTTGAAAACAGGTCACTAACTACTAATTCATTGGTTGCTTCTTAAAAGTTTACAGTTTATGTAATGACTATTCATGTAAGCATATTCTGTTAACATCATAGTTGTAGTATAATCTATGGAACGTTAAACTCTTTTTAATCATATGTGAACAATTGTTTTACATTCAAATTTCAGTGTCCAAGTCAAAAGCTTTAAAGCAATTTAAAAACTGCTTGAAATGTAAATATTTCAAAATATTACACATAGATTAGTATATACACACCTGAAATGCATACCTCAAAATGGTCTGGTACAAGAACTCATAAAAAAACCCCAACCAAACAAACAAAAACCACCTAAAATGCAAGTACCCAAGTGGTATTATCCAAAACTGATATACAAATTTATTTCTACTATGTCACACATGCAAACCCAATTTTATTGCAGTAACACCCAGTATTAAACTTCATCCCTCTAAATTTTACACTCTATTGAAAGGAAATAATAGTGTTAAAGAAAAGCTGATCCTGTGATCTTTTCACTTTTGGCTGCAGATGTTATGCCATATTCAAGGGAAATATTTGTCTGCCTTCCTTCTTACTCACTCAGATAGTTACTGGGTTAGACACACTGCAGTCTCCTTGAATAAAATACCTTGTTTAATTGAATGCCTGACACTCAGGATTGAACTGCTGAGACAAGCCTGCACATGCAGTAGTCAGAAGCAATATTAAAAATAGCCTCTACCAAATAGCAGAAAAGCAACATACAACAACAAAAGCTGATAATCACTATTGAGAACTTCTAGTGATGGATATGAAAGCATACTGGGGAAAATGCAAATGAAATCTATGCAGGAATGCAAAGGAGAAAAAAAAAATTTTACACCTACAGGCTGTAATAAGATCTCAGATTGTTGGTATCACACCTGTAGACCTCTGAACTAGTATGGCAGAAATACAGGGGCATGTCTCATTTACTGCAATAAACATCTTGCTGACTGATGAGAAACAAAGTAATTTGTATCATCTTCTATTTAAAACTCCAGTAAGACGAAAGGCAATTAGGCACCCTCTGCTGTGAGGTGGCAGTGCAGGCCCTTATGAGAAGCTGAGTGCCCACAGCTTTACAGATTTCAATGGAAAAACACCTAGAATATAACTACATTTTATCACTGATTTTATTGACTTTAATTTGTTTCCCAAATTTAGGGTAAAAAGACACTTTAGGAGACTAATGTTGTTACATGTTAGCAAGAAGCAACATCTATCCTCCTTTATATTCCTCACTGTAGCGATACTTTGGGCCTAATTAAATCTCACATCAGTTCTACACAGACCTGTGAACATATGTAACCTATTTTATAGCTTTCCAGACTTAGCCTTACCCCAGGGTTAATGACAGCAGGGGTAGCTGCTTTAACTTCTGGTTGAATATTCAAACTGTTGATATAACAACAACAACTGTGAAAAGTTGATGAAGCATTTTAGATATCAGCTTTCCTGGGTGCCACTTGTACAGAATGAGCTGTGCACAGCTATCCTCAGACATAACGTGCCCTTAGTAAGATGTCATAAAGAATAATATGATCATTAAAAAAAGTTAGTAAGTGGGCTGATTGCAAGCTTTTGCACACAAACTAGAGAGTGGCAATCACTGCTGAATACTTCAGCCACCATTCTCCTGCCTTGTGTATTCCACAACTAGTGTGAAATCATTCAATCCATGTATCTTACAAAGAGGCAGAGCTACTATATAGGTATTGTAAAAGTACCAAAGGGTGAGGATATATATGTAGGCATTAACTTCAGATACTTAATGCTTATCGGTCCTCAGAAACTCATCTGTCTGTCACAGCTAAAGAGGTGACAGAATTTAACACACTGTACAAGTTTTAAAATAACTTATTTCAAACATAGATTTCTCTCTGTGTTTTTCATGAGAGCATCCNTTTTTTTTTTTTTTTGGTATAAAGTAAATATATACACACCTACTTGAAAGCCTACTTTGGCAGTACTTCCAAAGATACCGTTTCCATGAAATGTATCCCAGAAGTGGGGAACTGCATCCTTATGAAGTCTGCCAATTTTGTTTCTGTGGTTTACACCCTTTATGGTTACATTCAACTTTCTGCTACACAGAGTGAAAATCAGTATGAAAAAGATAATATTTGTAACTAGCAATGACTTCCATTTGATTTTGAAGGCGTATTTGAAGACAGTAAATATATTTATCTGCACCAGATATATGACATCATAAAAATTAGCTAATTTTCTTCTGAAACCAAAACGTTGTGTTTTGCAGATCAGTTAAACAACTGCTTGTTTGGACAAAGGCAAATCTTTCACTTAGCAGTTGAGCTGCACATTTTCCAAGTCCTAATGCTGATTTCACCACACACACACATACGCTTGAATTCCAAGTTCCTCAAAGTTTGGGTTTCATTCTATTTGTCAAATTTCTCAATATCTTTAGAATCTTCACAGTCTCTTGAAACTCAGAAGAGCTTAACTTTGTCCAGGAATAATATACTTCAGATGAGAGACTGAAAACATTGCTGTGGTGGGCTAAACTAGAAAACTGGAATGTGAAGTTAGAAGAGTCATCTAATTCCTAGGTTTCAGATCAAGCAAACCAGAACCACAAAGAAGAACTAGTTTCCAATTCTGCCTATAATGGAACTATTGTTTCCTTGGGAAGGGCATATGGACATGAGTATGAGCTAGGGAACTGTGCCTCACTGATGTCTGACAAAGATCACAGCCCTAAACACCATAGTGAGAAAAACCTATCGAGAAGAAAACGACAATGGTTTAGTAATTAAAGACAAGAATTGGGGTCTTTTAAAGAGATTTAAGAGGCCAAGACAGTACCACTTTTATTTCTGATTATGCCACTGCCCCCTTGTCCTCCTTTTTAAAAGCAATTTAGAATTTAAGCTATGGCCCTTGGAATGGGCAGAATTTAATTGCTTAGAGGTAGTGTTCACATATGGGAGAAGAAACTCAAAAATACCCCAATACTCTCACAATTTTTTAGCTCTGGGAACATTTTAATTCAAACAAATGCACCTTTCTCTGGTTTTAAAACATGAACACTGCTTTTGTTGCCTATACCATTCTTGAGTGTGGTTTGGAACCAGAAACTAGGCCTAATAGAGAGTTACAGCAGAGCAAATGTCCTCTAAGGTTCTAATAAACCTGGACAGAATACTTAGAAAATCCATTGCTCTACTTTTCTTTTACAGTAGTGATGTGGTTGTGCTCATATTTTCACATAAGTAGAAGATTGGTCAGATAGATATAGGACGACAAAGACTTTTTCACAGAAAATACAGAAATTGCTCTAGGACCATTAAGCAAATATATCATGATTTCCCTTACAGTTTGCCCCAGCAAATTTTCTGTTCTTGCTAATACAGTGCAGACTGACTTCTGAAAAGACTCTTCAATCCAGTTCGCAGCCTGTAAAGAGCGGCGCTGCCTTAAGCAGCCAAATATGTGGGTTGAAGAACCTCAGACTGCAAAAGTAATCAACCTTAAGTCACCTCCCTTTCCAGAGCAAGAGCCTCCCTTCATTTTTCTTCTGAAAGAAGTTGTCTCACTGTGACTAACCCTGAAGTTGACACTGTATTAAATGGATAGACATAAATCATTTCAGCCCCAACCAAAGTATCAAAGTCCTAAGGGAGCAACAAAATCTTAGACTTTTTAATTCTTTGCTCTGTCTTCGAATTTTGAACCTCACTCTGATTTTTTTTTATTCATTATGTTAAAATATCTAACTTTCTAACAGAAGGCTCAACAAAAGGGAGCAAAGTACCTAAGCCTGAATACTGTGTCGAGCTTTATTATCTTCATAATTTGGGCTTAAATTATCCATATGAAAAATATAACTTGCAATACATGTACCTATAATATACTGACAGGAAATTAATGTGCTTAAATAATGAATGCCTGGGAATCACTTTGAGAATCTCTAAGTAAAAGGAAGTAGACTAGTCTACATGACATTATTAATTAGAGACTACATATAAACTTTAAGATTAATTCATAATTTAAAAAGGGAAACCTGGACATAGTAGATAATGATAAAAAAACAGTCAAAACCCCCAATTTTGAACACAGATGACAAAAGATAACCATTAAAGTCTATAAGAGTTTAAAGTTTAAAAGACTCTAAAGACTTAAAAACAAAAAACTCAGAAGATTTTAAGACTTTGAGAGACAGTAAATATCTAAAATGTCAGAATTAATAAAATTGACTTTATAAAGTGTTGTTCAATATTTACTTTTTTCTGTACATATGAATCTGTAGGTAAGATTCTGATATCCTTTTTGGAAACTTGGAGGATGATGTGAAATAAGCCTCTATTCCACTTTGAACATGGGAAAGTTTCCTTCCCACAAAACTTTTTCCAATACATCATTATTTCTATCCATTCAAAAACTGGTAGAAATTATTATTTATTAGAGCTCATCTGAAACTTGTATTTACAAAAAAGTCTTCCAGTCTTCACACTGATTTTTATGATGTGTCATGTACAGACTGCAAACATAAAAGGCAAAACGAGGTTTAAAGCATTGTCTTAAAGCAGGAAGAAGAAATTGAGAATGCCAATAATACGTTGATTTCAGTCTCATTTTTATAGTCTTAAATGTACACTAATAATGAATTTTTAACAGTGGAATAAAATCAAGTTATTTAATAAGAATTTATGAGTGTGTATCATGCAATTCTGTAAAACTGTGATAAATTCATGTTCAAGCAAACCTGTAAAACTGAAATAATCTCTGACCTAATACACATATTTCACCCACAATTTACGGGTTTTCTTAAATCGTTGTCTCCATGCTTTGTGATTCATCTACATGAAATTCTTCTGAATAGACCCTTATGATTTGTTCTTAATCAATTTACAGTAAGAAGTGGCCAGTAAGAAGCCAGTCTAGGCTTAGGCATTTTCATTGTCCCCACACAGTTTCTTTCCGTGCCCCACAATGAATTTATACAAAAAGACTATCCTTCTATTCCATGTGAATTAACAGTTAAATCACTCATGAGTGTCAGTATAGTAACACAACAATAAAATATCTACTTTGAATGTTTTCAGAGAAAAGATTTTTGCATTTTTAGATATCTGTTGCTGAAGTATAATTTTCTTATAACTTGGGGTTTGATTTCTTCAAATTTAACACAAAATTACCCAGTAAAATTGAGAAATCATACTCAGATTCACACACACTCCCCCCATTATACTGCATTCCATATATTAAAAGACATGTTACTTGAACATTATTCTGCAGCTCAAATCACTTTTCCTGTAAAGGAAAATATAACACAGTAACTGTTGTATGCGGACACATTAGTAGTCTCTTTTAATTAGATGCTAATTAATGACTCACTGGCTTTAATCATATCAGTCTGGTAATACTATTTATGCCACACAGAATAATGATCTACTTTATAAGAAATCAACGTGGCACATGTTGACATAGGA
The DNA here is from genome assembly GCA_013399695.1 of Formicarius rufipectus. NCBI lineage: Eukaryota > Metazoa > Chordata > Aves > Passeriformes > Formicariidae > Formicarius > Formicarius rufipectus. Next base: position 1,442,949 of record VXAU01006173.1, on the reverse strand, counting down.
ACTCATCCAGCCATAATTCACTCTGTGTAAACATATCCACCCATACTTGGATTCTGAGCAATTTAGTAAAGATACACTAACTTAGGTGACAAGCATGGAAAGAGAGAGGAGGAAAAGAGAGGAAGGAAGGAGTCAAAGGATGGAAGTAAAGAAAAATATGTCATTATTTACCAAAATATCAGCACTCTTATGCTTTTTATAATATGTACTCATCTATATAGTGTGCATTCAAATGATTTATAGTTCATCCATGCTAACAGAGTTAAAAGTCAGGCTTTCATGTTTAATTTTCATGCAAAATTTTCAGGTACTACAGCAGAAAACTTATATATTAGATAACTGACTATAAATGAAGGTGATTTTGAAATGATTCTATTGGAAGGATAATAATATTTCAGAGTGACCACAGAGTATTTCAGCGGTACTGACAGCCTAAGAAAGTCAGAGTACCAGGAGAAATCAGATGGATATAAAGTAGTTTTCACTCTGATATAGTCTATGAGTATCGTAGTTTAAGATCTGGATTTCTGCTTTCTAAGCATAACAAAATGACCAATGATTGCTCCTCCAGATATGATTCTATGGAAAAAAGCCAAGTCACACTGCAGTTGTATGAGAAACTGATGTTAGGACAGATTCTAACTCTAGAACTATTCACTAAATTTGTAATCTAAATCAGGAACTGCCAGGTCTTCTGAACTCTCCTTTAGTTTTCTATAATTTTATTTAGTTAAAACACTCTGCAAATTAAATCTGTTTACTAAATGTGAAAAAGTAAAAATAAACAAAAAACAAACAAACAAACAAAAAACCATCACCCACAACAAACCAAAAAACAAGCAAGCAGCATATATTGCATTTTTCTTGGGTTGAACAGCAGGAAGTATCCCTACCATAGCTACACCACATGAGCTCAGAAGAATTAAAGTTTTCCCTCCTAAAGACATTGGTGCTTTTATATAAGTACAGTGCAGTCTACACAGAGTTTCATGTCTGCTGTTTTCAGGTTTGTTCTTATTGCATTATACCATATAACTTAATGTACCTTAATATACAAAGTGCACCAAGTGATACAGTTTAAAACAGTGTATAATTTTAGTTGACAGCATACAGTAAGTTTCATAGGGGGAAAAAAAAAACCACAAAAAACAACAAAACAACAAACATTTTTCATTCTACCTATGGTCTTGGACAAACTGCAAACTTTGAAAGTGTCACTACCATAAATCTTTGGCTATTGGATACACTTTTTTATTCAACTCTCAATGCAAAAGAGCATAGACTATCTGCATTACCAGGAGCATTAGTACTTTGTACACAGATCCAATTGCCATGCAAGTGAACAGACAACCTCTTACATATAATTTGCTTCACATCCAAAATCCCGTTAAGTATACTGTGGGTTTTCAAAATTAAAAGTAATCATGAACAGCTCTATAAAATATACTCCACATACTGAAATATTTTAAACACAGTATTGTAAGAAAATAGTGATATGTGTGAGTCAATGTTTTTAATTTCCCTTTCAGCTGAAACAGAGAACATAACTGGACTATAGGAACATGTATTTTAAGACAGACAACTGACTTACGTAGGTACACTATATACATTCCCAACCATTTTACCATGGTTAAAAGGTATTTATATTCTGATGTGGCTAAAATTGGACATGTCAACACTAATGCATTTTTCTAGGAGAATCACTACTTTCACCATAATTTCCATGGAAAATTTGTGTGCACATGCAGTAATAGACACATTTATAACATCAAAAGGATTCAATTTTCTTTTCAATCATACTACAATATGAATAGCTTTTCCTATTGAATTTAACAATAAGGCACATTACCATAGTCTAAAGGATGGGGTACTTCTGCTTGCTCATATGAAAGTATGTCAAACAATATATATCTCACAATAGTTCTAGGTTAACTGCTCCTTTATATAGGCTTGTTTCTAATACATTTGTGTCAGCAGATATTTTTTAATATTATTATTTAAATTTGTAAGAAGAGCAGCATTTCAAACTCTGTTTAACTCTCCATAATATTAAAAATATTTAAATATTTCTTAAATGTGTGGAGTGACTTTGTATAAAAACATTACTTTGCATTAAGAAATCAGCTGGATGTATAAGTTTGGATTTGTAACACTGATAGACATACCCACTCACAGGCATCATTGTCTCTGTCACTGTAAGCCATGAGAGAGAAAGGGACAATTTTATCTGCAGTTATTGTCTCAATTCTTCATCCTTGTATATGGCAAGAAAGAAAATAAAACCCAAATTGAGCTATAATACAGTTTTGTTTGAACTTCACGTGCATTTTGCTGTCATGGAGGAGCATTTGTTCAGGGCCTTTAAGTCAATGAAAACACCCAGACTTGTGGGATTTCACCTCTGACAGTCTGAACTGCCACAAAGTACTGTATTGCACATTTCATGGTTTTAAGGGAAAAAGCCCAACCCATAAAAGACTGCTCATTTCTCTATTAAAGATAATAACTGATGGTGTTTTTAAGATTCATATTTAAACCTATGTATTTTACAACCTGCATGACAGAGAACATGTAACAAGACTTAAATCTCTTTGGAACAAATCCTCTTCACAAACAAGTGTTGGGCATGCCCAGAAAGTGACCGGTATTTGCAAGTTTGAGAGCTAAGGAAGACATCTTACTAAAGTAGTAATTGAAGACCCACCAAGTATCCAGATGTGATTAGGCATAATTCCTCTTTCCATGTTAATTCACTTACTGCTTATGAGTAAAAAACTGACCTGTGAAATACAATGCTAATGTATTTCTTTTCTGCTGCTGCTTTATTCTTTATTAGGGCTGAGCACTGTTCTAATGGGCTTAAAATAAGCAAACTGCCAAAAGCCTGTGGCTTTGAAAATTCCAAAGTCCTTTCAGTCATTTAGTCAAATACTCATCTTTATGAACCCTGGGATTTTGTGAAATTTTTTTCCTGCATCTTTAAAATAATTTTTCAGAAATCCTTCTTCAGTAGTTTTTTCAGATTCCCATTGTTATAAAATGGCAACATTTGACACAAATTGCTTAGCCAAAACTAGCCAAGTTGCCTACAGTTAACTCTAGTATTTATGATTTTCACTGAGTCATTCACCCTGTACCACAGGCTGCATTCATCCTGTTTCATATTCAAGTAAGTCTGGATTGAGGCAATGGTGAACTATACCTTTGTAAACAGAGCCCCAAAGGACCTCAGAGATCTCTTGCAGCTACAACTCTTTGTCATGGAAAATGAGATGTGGGCCATTCAGCCTGATTCAACTGAGAGCAACACTGTTGAGCAACACCTTCCAACTGTATTTCTCTTCATTCTCACTGACCCCTTCTTACCACCATTGTACTCTACCATCCTTCCAGACCCCACCTTACAATATCCATCTGCCTTCATTTTCCTCTCTGTATATTTCTCAGGATAACATTATATCAAGCTTTGCACCTCCTACCAGTCATCATTAGCAGAGGGCATTGCAGAGACGCATCTGAGTCTGGCCTCAGTAGTCCGTAAACTTTGGCTACTCATTGAAGTGGGAGAAAGCTGGGGACTGAACTCTGTGGACCTTAAATTAATTTCTTCACCTGAACTTCCTAATTGTAATGTTTGTTGTAGTTTAGCTGTCTGTTTCACACTAATATTTTTTATTCAAATAAATACTACTTCCTAGATCCAATTGGATTTTTCAAGAAGCATCTGAACCTTGAGGCACAAACAGTTAATGCTTTCAGTTTTGACAGTTAATTAAATTAGTTAGGAAAAACAAAACAAACAAAATCAACCACCAAACTAGACAACCCAAAAAACCCGAAAAGAATAAAAGTGCAGTAAATTCCTTTTTGAAAAAAAGGTAAATAGCAAATGTTTATGAAACATTCAACCTTAATGTAAACATTCATAGAATTAAACATACATGTTATTAAATTGTTTTTGTGTTCTTTTAAGACTTGTATCAAGCCGTTCTCTGAAGGTTTCTGTGGGGAAGAATCTGCCTTTGAGATCACAGCACTCAGATGGAAGAACTCTTCATGGTTGAGAGATTATCTGTCATTTCCCTGAGATTTTAGTATGTAGGAACATTAGATTCATAAACGAAGAAAGGCAACTGACAGTCTACTGCTAGAAGTGCAAAAATTCCTAAGGATGACAGGAGGCATATTTCCTAAGGGCAGGGAGAGTAAAAGTGCAAAAACAGCATAGACAAGGGACCAACAAACCACACATGCCTCATCCAGTTTCTACAGCTCAGCAATCCTTCTTCCTTCCACCCAGTTGCAATGAGTACCTAATATGGCAAAGAAACTAATCTCAGTCCTGAATGCATCAGAATTCTACAGAAAGAACTAAAGAAAAAGCTAAAGGCCACAACCTCTAATGAGACTTTTAGTCTCCTGGGTACCATAGGTTGTATCAACCAAGCATGAATTCATGAAGCATATAACTTGTGTTGGAATTATTCTTCTCTGCTACTCATTGCCAGACTATGCTAGCATGATTTTAGCTTTCCTTTTTTTTTTTTTTTTTAAACTTGCTTTTGCAAGGGGGGCAGTGGAGGAAAAAAAAGAAAATAAAAACCATGCATTGTTTTGCTTTTATGTGTTTTGTTTGTTTGTTTTCTTTTTTCTTTATTTTCCTACATTGGTGCTTCCAAAGGTGTCCTTTTTCGTATGATCTTTTCTTTGTGGGCACTTCAGTTCTAATGCTGGTTGATATTCATAAAGTCTAGCCATAATCTGGCCTTTTATAATCAACCATACAAATCTCATGCTCAGTAAATTGTTGTACAAGCAGATTATTTTCTTGTTTCTGTGACTCTACTAAATCAGATTAAAATATCCCAGCATTCAATGCATATGCAAACACAAGACATGGGTATATATTATGTGGAGCACACAAGCCAAAGTTCTGTGAAAAATGAGATCAAACTTCCTTGTTAAACTGAAGGTAAGTTTTAACACTCAAGAATTGTGCTAACTTTTCTTTGATCAGAAAGAAATTCACAAAAACATTTGGAACAGGTCAGTCTGTATTTTCATGCACTTTTAACAGCAGTAGAAAACCCAAATGGTCCTCCCCTGCACACCAACTCAAGAAACCAATACCCTAAAACTTTAAGTCATAATCACACAGCAGGGATAACTGTTTATCATGGGGTTTAGCAAATAGATAGAATGAGATGTATAGTCAAGGTGACAGTTTTGTCTAGTCACTGGTGCATAAACACACATCATTGAAAATTTGGACATTACATCAAATATTCTTTCTGATTAAGAATGCATTTAAAGGAAGAAATAATGCCGAAGGAGTATACAGCAGAAGGCAATCTATATGTGAAAACCTTCAACAATCTGAATAAAATATTACAGATTTGACCTGGAAAACTAGTACCTATCAATAGCTCACAAGAAGTAAACTTAGACAAAATAAATTATGGGACTCCTAAATTTACCTTTCCAATACTTTTATTGGTTTTCAGTTTTGTTTTTGTTTGGTTTTTGGGTGGATTCAAGTGGACTCTGTTTTCAGTACTAAAAAAATGTGTGCCTCAATTTGAATTATGTCATCTCCCAAAGTTATCACCACTTTTATCAATCCTAAGAATGGTGAGAGAGCATCAAGAAGTTAAACAACCTTTGCCAGGATGATCCTCCAAAGAAATTCTGTTATTTGAAGAAAATGAAAGAGACCAATAAGACGTCCTCATCAAGCACAAAGTGCAGACTCAGTGATTGTTGAATGCACTAGCAAAACCACCGATGTTTACATTCAAGTCCCTGAACAAAGGGTCGAACCTGAGGCTTATAGTATCTTTACACTCGACAACATTGGAAATTGCTCTCTAAGTGAGCATTTAAATAATTTTAAAAGTTTTTCAAAGGATGAGAATGCAATTGTTTTTGTTGTTTTATCACTACACTGTACAAAATTAGGCATACAAATCAGACTTGCAGAATCCCACATCTGAACTCCACTCCTTTTCATGTATAAGTCCCATTAAAACAGAGGAGATAAAAGAGAGCAATAGGGAGGAGAAGGGAATGCACACAGTCTGTGCCCAGTCTACAAACAATTGTAGTTTTTTTTCACATGGGATTGTTTCTGCAGTAGTATTCAGGAAGTGAGAATATAAGATGCAGTTAGATGACTTCCCATTGTACAACTCTTCAGCTTCTCTGTCTTTTTAGAGAACTCTGCAAATCTGTTTCCTGACAAAGAGATAAGAGTCTAGACCACACATATGGGCACAGAAAGAAGAGGCAAGAAAAGAACTGTACAATCCAGTTCTCATGAAAATGGTTATTGAAGAGCAATTTAGGAAAGACTTTGCTTCAAAAAATTTGGATCCTCTAAGAAAATAGATTCAGCCTAGGGAGAATTTGTAGCAGTAAAAATGCTATAGTTTTTCTTCAGTTTTCATCTGGATTACAGAGATGATGCAGGTAAAAGAAGGGCAGGAGACCAGTGAGAGGGAAAGTAGTGAAAATACATCTTTAAACGTAGTTCATGCCATGCTGAAAATTGGAGCAGGGACATATTCTAGTATGTGAAGTGCTTTCTTGTTTGATTTATGTGGGTGTTGCATTATAACAAGAAATAGAATAAAATGTAAAATTATTTAAACATGTAAAGCACAATTTCCTTTTCCACAGGAGAGTCATCTTTTGGAAAATGAGAAGGAATTAATAAGAAAAATTACAGTTGAATGAAGCAAGAGGGTTGTGAGACTTTTTTTAATTCATTTTGAAAGTCCCACTGCAGAGAAATCAGCAAGCTCTTTATTTTTAATTTGGAGGTTCTTACAGTACGCTCCTCGCAAAGGCCAGTTGCTCGCTGCTGACTCTGCAAGTCTCCCTTCCCGCTGCTGGTGCGAGAGTGATCAATGAAATTGACAAATGCCACTGACTGCCGAGTCAGCCCTGCAGAGGTTCGGCTTAGGGAAATCTGCACACTGAAGAGTCAAAGCCAGGAAAACGAAAATAAAACCCACCTAGACAGAGTTGCCTGTGCAGAAGGAGGCGAAGAACAGAACGTGAAGGCAATGAAGGACACAAAGGGGGCAAATGGGTGGGTGGGAAAATGCAAGGCATTTTATTGTCTATAATTTATGGACTGTTAAAACTATTGAAGCACATGATGGCTAGGTTCAGCACTGAGAGAGATATTAAGAGGATGAAGGGACAGATCACAGTATAAAGAGAAAAAAATGCTTGCTTAGGAAGTTCTCTGCACCAAGGAGTGACTATGTAATACACAGGATGCAACGGATGCTCCTCCTGCCAATAGTCTTTACAGGTTTTTAAGCTGGTGGGAGTAGACATCCAAGTGCTGGACATGTAACTTGAGTCCAAGAATTGAATGAAATTGGTCCAGTTTCATCCTAGAACTTTGTGCTGATGGACTAATGTGAATTTATATGCAATTTAGGAAACAGAGATGTTTTAGTACTGAGGCTCCTAGACATTATGATAGTGAAAAAGAAAGATCATTATGAGCAGTCTTGATATTAATGCTGTGTTACAACTTGCAGCATACACCAACAAGATTAACAAATCTTGCCTTCTGACCCTTCTGTTTCAAGGAACCATTCTCCCTTTACATTTCATTTCCTCATATAGTACTCTGACTCTCTTCTTGTGTTTTCTCTTCCCCCACATTTCTTAAATACATATTCTACTACCTTATGGATCAAACAGAAATGCCTTTCTAGTGTTTGCCATGTACTTTTTACTCCACTTCTTTTTGTAACTTCTTTGCAGTGGACTTCTATAGGAAGCACCTACCCAAACATATAAAAACCAGATAAATGTCCAAAATTGCACTGAGAAGCTAAAGTTTCTTCTAGTTTTTGCAGCAACTTGTTATAGAGTTTCAGTGTTCTCTTCATCTCTTTGTAGGAATTCACAAGCCTGAAGCCTCGTCTAAAAGTTAGCCAATCCATTACTTAAGGACATTTTCAGAGATCCTATCAAGTCCAAAAGAAGATCTCCACTACTTTTAAAGAATCTTCACAAGAGAGTATTAGCCAGTAGAGATAACTGAACTAATGACAGCAAAGATCACAGATATGTGTTCTGGGTCAACTGAAATATTCCTTTTAAGAGAGATACCACATTTTCCTGAGAAAGGACAGAGCAACAATCAGCTGAGTTGGAAAGATACCTGTTGATTTTAAATAAAATTTATCCTGACCATAGAATCATAGAATGATAGAATATCCTGAACTGGAAAGATCCTCAAGGATCATCAAAGTTTAACTCCTGATTCTGCACAGGACAACCCCAAAAGCCACATCATGTGCCTGAGAGTATCATCTAAACATTTCTCGAACTCTGTCAGGCTTGGTGCTGTGACCACTGCCCTGGGGAGCCTGTTCAGTGCCCAAGCACCCTCTGGGGGAAGAATCTTTTTTTAATATCCAATATAAACCTCTCTTGACACAACTTTAGGCCATTCCCTTGGGTCTTATCACTGGTCACCACAGAGATCAGTGCCTGCCCCTCCTCTTCCCCTCACAAGGAAGGTGTAACTGCAATGAGGTCTCCCCCTCAGTCTTCTCTTTTTTAGAGGATCAAGTGACCTCAGCTGCTGAACAGACCAAGAGCTCTCAGATGCTCCTCACATACTTCCCCTCAAGACCTTTTTATTATCTTTGTTGCCCTCCTTTGGACTCTAACAACTTTCCTCTATCATGGTTCCCAAAACTGCCCATGGTGAGGCCACTCCAGTGCAGAGCAGAGTGGGATGATTTCCCCCCCCCCACATGGCTGGCGATGCTGTACCTGATGCCCCCCAGGACAGGGTTGGCCCTCCTGGCTGCCAAGGCACTGCTGACTCACATTCAACTTGCCATCAACCAGGACCAGGTTCTTCAACCCATAACCTCATACTCCCAAATATATGAAACGAAATTTCCAGGCGCACACCTGCATTTAAGGTTCAGAAGAACTGTCACATGACTGCCCTAAATATTTTTTGAAAACTAAAAGCAATATTACCTGTGTAACCTTTTTTTTTTTTTTAAATAAATCCCAAAAGATAATTGATGATAAAATTTCAGCATGCTTTACATGAATTTTTTAAAAAACCAACCCTTGAAGCTTGGGTTGGCTCTGCTTTCAACCGTTTATTATTATTCAACAGTTGGCCTGTACATTACAAAGAAGCTTTGTAAAGAAGAATACTGGCCCTGTCTTTCCAATATTTTTTCTTTCAGGTCAAATACAGTTTTTAAAGTAAATTTTAGAAACTACTAGAAGCTTCTGACAACATTTTTCAGTTTTAAATCTTTTAAACTCAGGTAACAAATATCAAAAGAAACATTCAGATTGTTGAAACAGATGGAAAGCTTAAATATTTATTTTATAAGATATCTTAGCCGTGCATCCACCTATTAAACATTTCACCTAATCTGTTTCTGCCACTGTTCTAGCCAGAAAAAATGGAAAACAATGTGACAGTGATAGCAATAACAACCTGCTCTCTGAAAGTAGATAGATTACAGTAAAGGAACACAGAAATCAGTCAGATCATCAAGGGAGGTCACTAAAGAAGGTTTGTGCTATGGTGATATATTTGAATGGTAACATAGTCAAAAGGCATTAATCAAAATGGCAACAAACAAAATATAAAAAAATATAATGTGTTTTTTTTAGTGCTCTATTTCAACACCCATTTATGATAGCTAGTTTTAAGACTTTTTGTTCATTCTCTGCTTTTTTCTTCTAATTTTAGTGCTGCAGCTGAGAAAACTCTAAAGTGCCTTAATTAGTAACAATTTATTAAAGAAAAACCAGCAAAGAGCAATAACAACAAGAAACAGGTCCAAATATTTTAATATGTATGATATAGAGAGGAAAAAGCAGTGTTAAGAATTTTTCAAGTGAAGAGTATGCAAACTCTTCCCCTTGCTAGCTATACTCTTACTTTTTTCCTTTAAAACTATGATGCATGCCAAAAGTACAAAACAGAATAAAATCACAAAATACAATTAAATTATCTTCCTCAGAAAAATCTCAGGCAGAAAAGTAAGGATTAAAAACAAAACAAACAAAACAAATCAAGATTATTCATCACCCTCTTAAACCCCACATGTTAAGAGCCCCAGGCTAATAGCAAGGTAATCTTACTTAAAGATGCCTTACTCAAGGCATCTGCTCTACCCCACTATGGGGAAGAGAGTTATGTTTCAGACGCATTTTTTCATCCTTCCTTTCAGACAAAAAGAAAACAAAACATTCAGAACTTGTGTACACTGAGAATTTTCATTAGACTAAAAAAATGTAACCTGCATTTATGTAGTTCATTACGGCCTTTTATAAATGTCTATTTTTTTCCTCCCACAGCATTCAAGACAATATAATGGCCAAAATTTGTGTGAGAAATTAAAAGTCTAGATGTTTTATAGAAAAATCTTCATCCCTTCTTATCTTTTTTTTGAAGATAGGAGAAGATAAAAAACACCAAAGCTAAGTGTTGGGGTTTTAAAAGTCTAAAATTCTCACAGTCAAGAAAAAAAATCCAGATACTTATGCTCAAAATTGCATGAGGAATTATGTGTATTAAGTGATGTCCCCAGCAATGTCAAATCATACCACTTGATTTTATTAGTTTTCAATCTCAGGTTGATATGTTTCTGATTAATGAAGCATTTGTTCTGCATCACAAAATAAATGAAGAATACCCTTCTAGTGCCAATGACTTGCATCCAAGAGTTAATTACTACGTGACCTTCAATCATGCTCTTGTTTTAGGTCTAGAAGCATCTATTGTTAGCGTGAAGAAAGTTTAAAAGCAAGAGAATGTATCTTTCAAATAATATCCATGACATGCTTTGTAGTCACATTATCCCCTATGTATGGTCTGATTTTAAAAATTATATCACAAACTTCATTGTAGCTCTAACATACAAATGTAACTGATTTATAAAATACTGTGAAGATATAAAAATTCAAGACCAGACTAAAGCACAGCTCTTCCAATCAGCTATTCTGTAACTGCAATAATTGAAGAATGTAATATAAACCAAAATAATCCTCATCGCATGTAGGCTTTCAATGCCACAGAGTGTCATGGTTGATGAAGATGTTAGAAGGATAATCTTTCTTTTATATGCTGTCAGGTTTTGATTATCAATTCTGACATCCAAAGTCAGTATTAAAAAAAAAAAAAAAACAAAAAAAAACCAAAAACAAACAAAAAAACCCACAAAAAACAACAACAAAAACACCAAAACCAACCAAACAAACAAACCCACAAACAACAACAACAAAAAACACCAAAAACANCTCAAGGTTTCCATGGAACTAGGTCAACACCAATACATGTGTTCTTCCTAGGAATGTAAAACACCACTCCGAAACTAAATTGCTCAAAAAAAGCCAGTAGTTTCCTAGAATAAATAACAAAGAATATTCTCAGTAAACACCTGTTTCTAAAGATACTTGAATGCTGCTCTAGAATTAGGAACACAAACACCACCAAGACAAATCAGACTTGTGGTTCACCTAGGCTCCACTTTCAACATTAAAAAATTCTCTCCAGTTCAAAACTAAGCAAACTAAACAAATGTTTTATTATCTCCCAGTACAAGGCTCTTTGAAAAACATTTCCTAGAATTTGAAATACCACAGTTGATATAATTTCTAAAACAGCTCATTCGTAATGGAACTTGAAACATAAACAGCACTGTTTTGCAATCTGTCACAGTATTCTCTCCTGTGACTGCTACAGCACGTTTCAGCTGACAATACCAGAGAGCATACAGGAAATAGAGAATCCCATCTTTGAAGAACAATGACTCAAAATACAAAACATACAGTGGATTTGGTAGAGTCATATTCCCACGGAAACTTGGAAAATAAGCCACAGGTGCCAACTCTCAACATTTGACAGAGTTCTGAAGTAATAGTACTATCTTAGTGCAGACAATATGAGAAATAACTATCTAATGAGGTTTTGTGGCCTATCCTAGTCACACTACTTGCCCACTGATTATTTTCATTCCCAGTCACTCCTTCCTGGCTCATCTATACATAGAGCAGTTAACACTATGCATGGAGCTTTTTTTGTAGCTTAAGTGCACGTCTGTCAATTGCAGAAACTTATCTACCATTGCAGAAACCTCACATAACAACAAAACATGGCGAAATGGTTTAATACTCAACACAACAAAGTATGTGTATGACATTATCACCCACCCAGCCCATTCACCACAGCTGTAGGATCAAGAACAGATGGAAAGGACAAGAAGTAGAGGACACTGGGGAAAACAGGGAGATAGAATCAGGAAACGGAAGTTCACTACATCTTTTGGACTTCTGTTACCTGAATCCAGGCAATTGTCTCAGCTTCACCCTTAAATTGGACAATCACTGACACTTAGACAAATTCACAGTAAGCTGCATACCAAGACAGTGTCACACTTAAACTTCACTATAAAAAAACCTAATAATATGGAAAACTAAGTTGTGTCATAGAATCAAAAAAAGGCCTGTTTTGGAATGGACCTTAAAGATTCTCTAACTACACTGCTGTGGCCAAGGACACCTTTCAATAAACCAGGTTGTTCAGAGCTCCATTCAGCCTAGCCTTGAACACTTCCAAGGATAGGGCATCCACAACTTCTCTGGACAACCTGTTACCATCCTCAGAGTAAAGAATTTCTTCATAATATCTAATCTAAACCTACTCTCAGTTTGAAGCCATTCCCCCTTGTCCTGTCACTCTGGTGAATAATCTCTTTCCATCTTTCTTGTAGGCTCCCTTCAGGTATTGGTAGGGAAAAAAAATAGAAAACTCTGGGGAAACCTGTGCTACTCCTGCCTCTGGGTCATCACAGGACCCTGCCCAAGACACTGTTGGGAACTCAGCCGGGGAGATGCTCCCTAGGGAGTAAGAGCAGTGGGGCTGAGGTTGTCCTGGCTCAATTACCCTTCTACACCAGCTCCTCACAGGACCTCCAACATGGGCGCCAGGCTGTGGGTGAAACCTGTCTATGTGAGCAGGATTCTACACCTTTGCTCTGCAACTTTGTCCTTGTAAAGTGCAAAAGCTTGGAAATGACCCTGAGAGTACCTCAGTTGGTTAGAGCACAGTGCTAATAATGCCAGGATTGTGGCTGTTGGGGCCATCCACTTACAAATTGTACTTGATGATCCTTGTGGGTCCCTTCCAGCTCAGAATGCTCTGTGAAATAAATTGAGCAAGACAGATAATGGTTCTGTGTTTAAATGGGACTTACGGCTATTGCTCAATCTAATGCGCTGAAGTTTGCAAATTCTTTTATTTACACACTAATCTGGGAAACAGACTTTGGATAAATGAAGGTACAGAAATTAGTCCATAAAAAATAAATAAATGGCATTTCATGAGGTGATAGCTGATTAATTTGTGTCCCTCACATTTATTTGTCTTGAAAATAAGGTCACATTTTCATTATATCCACAACTGCAAGCTACCACCCAGACAGTTTCAGTATACTTGGACATCACATCTCTGAGTTTGCCCTCTCCTTCAAGTACATTCCACAATTACAGCTATTCTTGTGTCCATACTCTGACTTACTCTGTGCCTGTGAACAGTTGTTTCTGAGGGGTTTTGAGAGTGCCACAATAAGAGACAAGTCCTGAAGAGCAAATGATTTTAAAAATAGGAGCAAGCAGTACACCACAAAGAAGTCCACACATAGAACAGAATGAATGGCTCAAAGAAAATGCAATTCAAGTGTCCACTCTTCCTTATTTAAAATCACAGCTTTGACTCCTTTTGTCACTCTTGTTTGGTTCTCTGTCATCATCCCTGCAAGAGCTTGGCAACCAGAATCTGACAGAAACTGACAGTAATGCAGTCATCCTTTGCTTTTCTTACAGCGGCAGCTGTCAGAAGCTATACCATATTAAACCAAAGTACTAGTCATCATGAAGCTTTTCCAACATTAAAATTTAAGAATATACCTTTGGAGAGTTTAAAGTAAGTTAGGATTGTCATTTCACGATAGATACACAGATAGACAGATAAAGGAATGGATGAGTAAAACAGAGAACAAGTGTTAGAGCATTACATGAACAGGCCATTTTGAAACTCAACTTTTTAATTCTCACTGCACAAATTCCTGAAGTAATAGGGATATTGCTTAGAATAACTTTCCAGGTATCATTTACTGACTACTTTAGTAAGGGTAAGGAACTTCCTCACCTTTTTTAGTAGATATCAGATTAAAAACTCCACCATTCTCTTGTAAGTATTGCTACACTATTTCTCATTCTCTCACATCTCTTTGGGCATTTGTCATTTTTAGGCCAACTCTGTCCTGCCCAGGCCAGTTTCTGTCTCATATATACGCTGATTGTACAAGCGTGTCCACCTGTAGAAACACATGTGTTTTGGAATGTTAGCTGATCACAAGATGGGTTAATCCCAAACCAGCAACTAAAATCAGCAACAAAAGGAAAAAGTCAATGGAGGTTAAAAAAAATAATTTTAAAAAATGGCTTCCACGTGTGAAAATGTATTTTTCTTCAGGAAGTTCTGCCTAACAGTGTTAAAGAAAAAGGTAAATCTCATCCTCTGAGATGAAATTATAATAATAAAATGATCTAAAGCAAAATAACAATTAAACAAAATAACATATAGTAACTTTCAATATTCACAGTGTATACATTGCTTAGTATCTATTGTTTGTGTAACTGCAGATTGTTTATCATGGAAAGTACTAAATCTGGTCTAATGTAGACATTAAAATCACAAGTTAACATTACTTATACACAGGGATTATCTAAGATAGAGAAAGTTACTTGCAGGCTGCCTCACCAATATATAAGAAACCATATTTTGTGAGAGAAATTAATTTTAATTTTCCTTGTTCTAAAACTATTCATCTCTCTACTGAGCAGCCAAGACAGTAATCCAAGGGTTCATGTGACAAAGCAGAGGTGGTTTTTTTCTTAAAAAATACAAACCCTAATTGCAACTGCATTAACACCACAGTAGAATCCCAATAGTTCACTAAACACAAAACTGTGTTCCAGTAACATTTTGTTATTTACCACCACACGCTTAGAATAGAATTAGTGCCACAGAATTATGCATATAGGAATGAAAAATGGCCGTGCCCAGGGTACTTCTGTGTCCCAGCCCTACTAGGTGTGCTGTAAGTGTGCCCTCCTCAAGATAATTTATTCCTAAGAGACATAAATTCTTCTGTCCTAAACTACTGCATGTTGTCCCATATAGCTATATATATCTACCTATAAATATAATATAGATATATCTGTAGATAGATATGGATGTATCTATCTATAGATATAATCACTCTCATCATATTAGGGCTTAAAGACCGATATTAAGGAAGTGGGAAGAGCAAGATATGGAAAGCAGTGGGGAGAGGCAGAGCCAAAAACTCCCCACATCAAAAATATTGCAAAGACTGATGGAATAAACCATTTTCCATGGTCCTTACACAAAAAATAAGTGTCACTAAGTATAAATTGCAGCAAAAAGGATTTAGATTAGCCATTAGAAAAAAGCCTTTTGGCAATAGGACAAGCAGAGACTGCAATACTTGAAAACTTAAAATGTGGGGCAGCCCAACAAATACACAGCCCAACTTGGGCAGAGTTTGCCAGCTAAACTAAAGGGACTCCTGAAACCCTTCCAGCTTGGTTGTTTCTGAATTTTTTACATTCCTATAAGATGATGTCAACTATAGCAATTTTAGGAGCAATTTCATTTGAATGAAAATATTGTATCCATCTACAAAACTTTGGGCCTCTGTTTTGAGAGAGTAAAGCAAGACATGCTCATGCAAAAAAAGCACAGTTTCATGCTGATGAAATACTCTGGTGAGAAAGAACTAGGCACAAATTTAAATAAAAATTTTGGTGCGATTAATTCAGAAAGAGTTGGAACTACATTTGAAGTACTCAGAAATAATTTCTCATACATACCATCATTCCCTATGAAAGGCTCAGCTGACACTTGTAGAAACAGCTATTAGCACAATATAAATAGCACCAATTTATGCATTTTACACAATGCTCTGCATTCCAGCGTCTAGAAATTTCCTACATTTTCTGGATGGAAATCTTGGTTTTTACATACTTTCTCTCTGTCTAGTCCTTGAAAATTTTTATAGCAACATCTTTTAATAGAGACAGCATAGAAGCAAAATTCACTTTTAAAAGGAAAAAAAAAAATAAAAAACAAACCTCAAGCTATATATTGAGTTACCTGAAAGTTTTGTCTTTTAAAGGAATATATTTTGATGGTGAATAACCTACTTCTAGAAGCTCCAAAAGAATTTCCTTTTTTCTGAACTTAGTCTGTTCTATTAAAAGTACAGTTTTGTGCTGTGGTGTACTCTACAGTATCCATGCATATCAAGGAATAGTGACAAGATATAGAGGGACAGCAAGACTATTAAATATCCATCATGCCACTCTAGATCAGGCTTAATGCAATCAGAAACACATGACTACATCAACTTATCTCCTTTGATCAAATGTGATTAAGTAAGTCATTAATTTTCAAGACAAATAAAAAATGCAAGATCATTTTATTATAAATGTAAATGCCTGTCTTCTTAAATGATTTTTCTAAAGGAAGCCCTTCTAATACAGAACTTTGTATACTTCAGAGAACAGTTGTTTTAACATTGGTTTTAATTTTAATGAAACATTATGTATTTGTATGCATGTCTTCTTTCCTTTTTTCTCACACTGCTCATGTTGTCAAGCAAAATTTGTGCATCAGCTTGATCAAGATAATTTCATTATACCATTGTTACCATTATGACTTGGGCAATTAGTAGTTTATAAGAATAAATTTATAGCAATCAGTGATTGAGGCACATTTGCAGTAGTCAGGGTGTAATAAAGCCCAATCAATTTCTTTCATTTAATATGTAGGCTGTGACCCCAGTTTTGATGAGAACTCTTAGCTATTTCATCTTTAAATAAAAAAGAATGTCTGCAAGCAATTATAGTGGTGTGTTAATTGGATATTCCTTTTTATCTTTTATACTACAGAATGCATTGCTAACGAAATCCTTGTTTTCTCACTCATTCCCTTTCTCTCTCCCTCTCTGTAATGAACTGATATTGACTTGGTGTATTTTGCTGAGACAATGGGCCAGATTTTGATTTTCAGTAGCACTGGTGTAAATCTGGAGTGACTTCTCTAAATTAGATAGAATTACTGAGATTTCTATGCACACAACTGAAATCAAAACCCACTCCTCTTTTTTTAGTTTTTGTTGCCAGTAACAGAGGACCTGATTCAGAGCTGAATGCTACTGCAAGCTATGATCAGTCACTGTCTTATATATGAAGTATCATTTGGATTGTGGTATTCAAAGGGATGATTCCTAAGCTTAAAGCATTGGGAAGGCTTACTCTTTGCCTAAGGTCCTTTACTGCATTAATTCCATGCTGATTTGAGGTATCTGATGATAGATGAAAGTAATACACACTACATGAAAAAAATGAGACTCCAACCCAGATTTAATCAGCATTACACAGGCCAAGTTCTACTTGTTTCATGTTCCATGAAATCACCCATTGACCTCTATAGGTCCATCATTTGGGTAGCAAGTTTCTACACAAGACTATTAGGGGCATAAGAGTTCAGATAAAAGGTTTAGTGTGTGCAGCATGTGCACGTTGGAACAGTTAACCAAGAATTTTCTTCATATTTATTTCCCCTGCAGCAGAATTTTGTTACACACTGCAGAGCTTCAGAATTTCCTTGGCTTTATGTTAGCTTTTTGAGGATTCCCTAACACAGTAAGGAAAATTATTTTTTTTTTAATATCTTCTGGGACTTGACCTCTAGTATTTGGAATTGTGTTCTGCAGCAGAATTCTGGAATATTAAAAAAAAAACCCTTACATTTTATGCTTTAACAGGTATACAACTTTGGAAGCATCTTTATTATCTATTTTGTACATATCAATAATTATAGAAGAGAGATATTACAAACAACAAAAATTTTATCATTCCTCAGTGTTAAATTTTCATGTCCTGTGACACTTCAACTAAGGCAAAATTATTTGCATAAAATTTCTCATTTGTACCATGAATCTAGAAGACCTTCAAAATACTTGTAGCACTATCTGATCATATTTAAGTGTCTCCTGATCTACGCGTATCCTTTACTCTTCTTCCATGATTTATCAATACTTGTGATAGTTTACTACCTGCAAGCTTTATTTCAAATGCAATTGAAATAGACATTTTACTTAATGTTTTCTGAGGCTGAGGCAATGGAATCCTGAAGTCTGTAGTCCTTAATCAGGCAAAAATCCCACTGAAATTAATAGGAATCTTACTTGCATGTACACTCAGTGAACACTTAAGGGTTTTACACTGCTTTGTACATCAGAAAACTTAGCCCTTCCAAATATATTTGAATTTATTATGGGGAGAAAGATTATTAAAAAACAGAAATAAAGAGGTCCTCAAAACTTTAAAGCAAGTAGTACTAGTAACCTGACTCAGATGAACAGAGAGAAAGTAAAAAATCATGCAGAACTGCATGGTAGGGGATGGGTTTTGTGCTTCACTTAGAAGTATTTTGCTGGGGAAAGTTTAAAAGTAAGGCAGATGACAATATTTATACATATATATATATGCTTACACTATGGGTAGCCTAAAATAAAGTATGTATATGAAAGAAGAAACTGATGAAACACTGTGACCAAGACAACAAAATGTGTTCCATGTGGATGGCTGGCTTAATATTAAAACTTCCTTCTGATCATTTCAAAGAGGTTTGGGGGTTTTTTTGGTACTTGTTATAACTCAGATAATAGCTTTTCTGAGTTTAACAACAATCATAATTAGAATTTCTATTGCTTGAAGACAGTTATGTAGAAATCCACCTATGTCAGGAGTTTCTTACGTAGATTTAAATGCTTCAGAAGAATACTCAAGCTTGTGTCCAATGTTTGGCATACTGTGACAACATTCAGAATCTTTAACTTATCTACTAATTTTGTTGTGTTCTTTAGTTATTCACAGCCTTAGAGGTGTGGGGGAGTGTCAGATAGAAAGGAAATATTTCTTTTTAGTAAGGGCAATGAACACGGTCATGGGAGAATTTCAGTTCTCTGTTCTGACATGGATTTCCTCTGAGCCTTTTACAAAATCACTTAGCTGATCCAGACCCCAGTTTACCTTCTGCAAAATAGTCCTTCCTAAGGAAACACTTAATGTTTTCCTTGTTCAGAGTTTGCAAATAATTTTTAAAACTACAGGTCAAAAAAAAAAAAACAAACAATCAAAACCAAAAAACAAAAGCAGAAATATCATTTGGAACAGTGAAAATACAAAAAATTGTAAAAACATCATATTGTTAATGAGCAAAATGGCAGTATTTCCACATTGTAGTAGCTTAACTCTATTTTTCCAATCACAGTGATAGATTTTAGGAATAAAACTTGCTCTGGTTTTAGAGAGGGCCTTTAATTACTACCCTTCCTTAATTTAATGTTTAGTATTTAACTTTCATTACCTTTTCATTACCTTTTAATATACTTGTGGCCTCTTAATCAATAACACCAATATGTAAGCATTGGGATCCAGATACAATAATAAAAAATTAAATAAAATCAATTTAATCAATTTTTAAAAAACCACCAACTGTAAATTGTTTTTCAATAAGGCTTTTCAAGCAACATAGATTTGTTATCTGTGTGTGGTGGGTTGACTGTAGCTGGATCTCCAGTGCTCACCAAAACTGTTCTATCACTCCCCCTGCTCAACTGGACCAGGAGAGAAAGTATAGTGAAAGGCTTGTGGGTGAAGGTAAGGACAGGGAGAGATCACTCACCAATTACTGTCACAGGCAAAACTGACTCAACTTGAGGAAACTAATTTACTCTATCACCAATTGAATCAGTGTATGATAACGAGGAATAAAACTAAATCTTAAAAAGACCTTCTCTCCACCCCTCCCTTCTTCCTGGGATTATCTTTATTCCCAGTTTCTCTACCTCCTTCCCCCAAGCGGTGCAGGAGAGACAGAAAACTGGGGCTGCATCAAGTTCATCACACATTGCCCCTGTCCCTCCTTCCTCCTCAGGGGGAGGATTCCTCACCTTCTTGCCTTGCTCCAGCATGGGGTTCATCCCATGAAAGACAGTTCTCCAGAAACTTCTCCAGTTTGAGTCCTTTCCACATGCTGCAATTCTTCCCAAACTGGTCCAGGTTGTTCCCTTCCATTGGGTGCAGTCCTTTGGAAACAACCTGGTCCAGTGTGGGTCCCCCCCAGGGTCCCAATTCCTGCCACCAGTTCGGCTCCAGCCTGGGCCACAGGTCCTGCCAGGAGCCTGCTCCAGCAAGGGCTTCCCACAGGGTCACAGCCTCCCTCAGGCACATCCACCTGCTCTGGTGTGGGGTCCTCCATGGGCTGCAAGGGGATTTCTGCACCACTGTGGACCTCCATGGACTGCAGGGGAATCTCTCCTTATTTCTACTACAATTACATACAAAGTTCTGCAGCTCTGACTGATGTCAGAAGACAACTGAAGGACCAACAGCGATCACCACTGGGTCACCATATTTTTAGTACTTAACTTTAGAGCATGAAATACAGTGACAAATAACAGGTTATGTGTGAGAGAAACAACCAATTGAACCAAACATTACCTCTTCTGGCACCCAGTGGAATTGGTATATGATTTTTCCTAGGCATTTTCATAGCTAACAGCTAGTCTGTCTTAGTTAATTCAAGGGTTGACCAAGGAGGCAAACTCCAAGAGTATTTCACACTAAAATACTTCTTCAGGACTTCTGCTAACTTCTAGGATGGACTGCTATCTAAACACCTTGAGCCTCAGGCATATGTATAATATAAATGGCCTTGTCAAAACTGATCAGGCTTTTCCAGGAGACATCTGGACTCTGTGTGTTCATATGGGGGAAAAAAAACCCAGAGGAAAGCACATTTGTGTGTGTGCTCTGGACTCTGTGTGTGTGTCTATGAAAAGATCCAGAGGAAAGAACAAGTATACATGAGCACTCACACCCTCACAGACATTTGTGTAAGAACATACATCTATAACAGTGCCAGTCTCCCCATGACAAATGGCAAGCTTATGACAAAAAAAAAAAAAAAATCAGGGGCACCAACTGGTTATTCTGGTGATTTTGATAAACTGTAAGTGACATTTTTCGGCAGTGATACTACTTATTAATTTTCTTTAACTGAAAAGCATCTAAGATATATTTGTTGTGTAGGTCTAGACTAGTCAAATATGATCACAAGTATGAAGCAACTAGTCAAATACCCAAAGGGTTTACAACATACAACAAATGTTTCAGAAGGTGTGCTGACTTTGCAGGTTTTTTGATAACACATTCTGTTACATAGCAATACTGACAATATAGGAAAAAAAAAAATATTAGTCTTTCTTTTTCTCCCTGTGGGTAAAACACTGCATTTTAACCATACCATTTTCTATCATAAAAAAAAAAAAAATTCTTATAATAACCTTGCATCACATATAGGGGAAAAAAAAGCCTACTGGATCTGAAACATAAGGTAAAAATACTTGTTTGTTTTCTACTGAAGATGTTGCTAACTCAGTGGATTATTTTTATAGAAACTGAACAGTACAGTGTGGTAGTTCCTTGGCTTGTACCAGAATTTTGTATCAGCATATGGATTTGGAAATGTGTTTAAAAGTGGAGTTTAAATAGTATCATCTTCTCTTGGTGTTATCCAGTTGCCAGATTTTATTGATTTGAATGATATTTGTTAGCAAGATGGGGGGGGAAAGGGTCTTCTTGTTGTCACAGTTGTTTTGTGCAGCTATTGGTATGATGAAACAATTTAATTTGTGGAATACTGTAAAGCAGCAGCTGCCTAATGGAAATGAAATACTTTAAGAAATTGCATGCATAAAAGCTTCTAGGTGTTTAAACCTCTGGTCAAATGAGACAATTTATAATGTTAACAAACTTAATTCCAGAACAAGTTGTATCACAATTGGACCTGTCACTATACTACAAGTAACTGTCCCTTATGATTCATTATGACCCACCCTGCTTGACATGTGCACTGAGTGCAAACAGAGAGTGGAGGGTGAGCTGGGAGAGGGGAGATAACAGAGATAAATCTAAATTCATTCTGGAAGCAGTCACACTCAATGACATATTCACTGACTTCTTCAACAGCTCATTTGATAATGTTCTTTCTGCACTATTCATTTTTCTGAAAGATGAAAGCTGGCTGAAGATCTCATCTGCTCACTGATGCAGGGAGAAGATTTGAAATTAGCACAAAAATAAAAAAAGGGAGGGGTGGTGTGGTGTGGAAAGAAAGCACTTTCTGATTAACAGTTTTTTGGTCCTGACAGAGAAGGCTAAACACCCTGCCTTTTCAGGTCACCTTTAATTAGATATGCATTATAATTCTACAATATGTCAATGGGCTGGCTCTGTCTGGCAGAATTGTGCTCAGAGAAGAGGGAATACATTAATCACAATAATTAATTGCTTGAAGAATAGAAACATTGTTTTCTGTCTCAGCTTGTAACATGATACATATTTGTATAAATTTTTTATTACAGTTCTACAAAGCCTCAATCCAGAAGGTTAATAATGTGATCGTAAGAAGAGTGCAAAAAGGACCAGTAATTCTTGGCCTTTCATAAATTCCTGGTTTGAATTCGCCTTTTTTTTTTTTAAAAAAAAAAAAAAAGTGCAGAAGTAAGGGGAGGAGGAGACAATGCTAATTGCATTAGCCAGCCAGAATGTTATATAGTTCATTACTGGAAATGAGAATTAGAACACCAGCTAACTGCTTTTCTCCACTGATACTGAAAATACACTACACCTGCTTCTGCTGATTTGCCCAACTTGTTAATTATCCAGAAAAATCTGGGTCACTATTTTATGACCAAATTAGTTACCAGCTAAAGATTACAACTGGCTTGCCAAAAGGAAATTAAGAAGTGTCATATTAGGTGGGGGCAAAAATAAAAATGTCATACTTATGGGTTATTTTGGGGATTTGTTTTTAGAAAACACTTTACAAGAATGCCTTCCATTAAACCTCCTCTCACTTTGCCTTGAGAATTTAAAATGCCTGTCCATATTTCATAATTGTCAAGAAAGTTTACCAACCAGTTCAGAGGAGTGCCTGGTAGCCTGCTTTGCATGAACACTGACAGGGACAGTATGCATGTCTGTAACCACACCAGCACTGCATCAGCACTTCTGAATCTACTCTTGATCAGTGGACACAGAAAGAAACTTCTGCAAGCATATTGCTTCACACTTTCTCATCTACTTCATTGCAAATACATGTGTCAACATGCACATTTGCATGCATTCATGTCCACATCATCATTAGCTAAAAACACAAAAAAAAAAAAAAGGAAAAGTAGTAGAGCCACAGAGAGCTCCATGCTTACAGACACACAATACCTAACTCTTGGATTAGTCTAATACTCATGTGCTTATTCAGCACTCCATACTCTAGGCCACCATTCACATGCTGTCTTTGTCTGCCCTTAGTGCTCATATGACTCATTTGTTTTCCGTGATCACATCAACAATCTTTCCTGAATAAATTAATCAATCCTCTCTCTATCCAATAACCCTTTTTATTTTCTAGATTAATAATATCTCTTATCAAACAACCATTTTTCTCATATACATGACAGATGGGAAAAGACAGGAGATAAGAGGGGAGTGTGAAGGGAATTCAGTGAAGCATATGCCTACATGTATCTGGCAAACCTCCTTCTCATTTAAATCAGGAGAGGAAAGAGATATAAACAACTACAATTAGAGTCACAAATCTTTTTGACATTTTCTACATGTACTAAATTCCCTTGAGGGTGGGGGGACAGTGGGAAAAGAGACCTTGCAAAATTTGCAGGTACATTTTAAGAGCCTTCAAAAATATTTGTCTTTAATATAGCAGTCTACATCTGTGCTCTTTTTCCAGTTTGGACTGTTTTCTCTCTCAAATTATTACAGAAAAATATACTGAATAATATCTTTAATATGAGTACTATTACTTTAGCTGAAATGCAAAGATCAAATAAATAGCCCTCAAAATAAATACAATTAAAGATAGAAAGAAGTCAGTACATTAGATCTTTAGATGGAAAAAGCAAAACTTACTGTAAACCTTATATGAGCAAAAATACTGAAAAACCCAGAACATGATCCATGAAATTCCATTTCTCCAATAAGAGACATATTTACATACAAAAAGCATGAGAAATTAGAGCATTTTTCAATAGAATAAGAAAATAATGTTTCAATTACATTCCAAATATGTCCAAAATTCCATAAAGTAGACATTCTAACAGAATGGAATATGGTTATACTTTCCCCCTCAAAACACAGAGCATTATATAAGACCAGTACAGACTGTTAATCTGCTGTGGCTCTGTGCAAAATGTAAGCTGAACAGTGAGACTACCAGTCATTTAAGTCTTTTTAGTAATGTAACACATTTTCAAACATATAATTTTTTTTCTTTTAACTAATTTAAGGCTTTCCTTTCTATGTTGTCTACCGTCTGACATTCTCTTGTTTTACACGTGGAAAATGAGCTCTAAATATTGTCAAATGAATTGTTACTGTTATATATTCATTTTTATGTATATAAAGAACTTGAAATACAGTGGAGATTCATAATCAGAAGTTGGTAGAGACTTCAGAAGTCATGACATATTCCAAAGGGAATCACTATGAATATTTTTTATACGTGATTGTGAGACTGAATCTGCATTAGTTTGGTCTCCTATGTGTTGCCTAGAAGGCTGTGAAAAGGAAAGTTTTTCTGATCTAAGGGAAGAGCAAAACATCCAAACAAAAAATTCTATTGCAGCAGTTATTAATTTCAGACAGGAAAGCTGCATAAAAGTGAGGAAGTTTGTCAAAAGGAAATCTCCTTCTTAAAAGGAGCAGTGAAAAAGACAACTATATTAAGTATGTCAGGAAATCTGTTTATTGAGGTACCATCATCAAAGAAGTTTAAAGGAAAAAAGGAAATTCATCAAAGTCTAACATCTACAGAAATTCCTAGAATGCTCAGACACAGGAAAATAGAAAACAACGCATGTAAGCTATGAGAATTGATAAGAGAATTATTTTTAATTCCTCATAAAGATATTATTAAATATCCTTTAGGACTTAGATATGAGAAGCATAATTAGCACAGTTAAGAAATATTAGGCTAGAGCAAAGGAGGTAAACTTTAAAACGCAAAAGAAATGTACTGAGGAGCTTGTTCTAAGAGAGCCTTTCTTATGAGGAACAGGATTTGTCTGAAATGATGAAATGGGAAAAAAAATCATGAAATGAACAAGAGCAAATTGTCCTGAACAGGCAGATTTCATCCAACAGTTCTAAAGAAATACAGTATATTTTGGTGGTTAACAAAAAGAAGACCAGATAACTAAGAAAGGAAAGGTAGTAAACGTGAAGCAAATTCTTCATAAAAGTTTCAGGAGATTCTAGGGAGCTAAAGAGCAGTAAATTTGACTTCTACAGCAGACAAGTTAGGGGAAATATAATAAAGAGTAGAACAGGGAATCAAGCAGGTATAAGATATAGTGGCAAATAGTTCAGACATTTTTGTATATCAAGTCAAACCTCACAAATCTATTTGGATTTTGAAGGAGTCAATGAGTGTGTTGATAGGAGTAATCCAGTTGATATATACTCTACACCCGAATTTCTCACAACCTTATGGCAAAAGTGCTCACCAAAGGCTCTTTCTTAAAGGTGTTTCTTAAGAGGAAAGCATTAATTAGTGAAGAGTAGGTATCTAGATATCTATACATTTCAGAGACTGTGAAAGACAGAAGTTAACAGTCAGTTTTCACACTGCACAAGAGTTAACAGTGGAATTGTATGGTGAAATATGTTTCCCTAATGCATTTCTGAAAGATCCGGAAAGGGCCTGAGCAGTCAGGTATTTTCTGATAGCAAAGAATTATTTGAAATATAATAACACAAAAGGAAAAGCGGAAAGAAAAAGGTGATAGCAAAGAGTTGCACAAGTACAGCAAAATATTGAATGACTGCATGACAAACTGCTTGATAAAATTCAATTTGATAAATTCAAAGTGATACATATAGTGTGATATAAAATTTAAAAAAGAGGAAAAAAAGAAAAGCATAACTACGCCTACCCAGTGATGGATGCTAATTCACCTATAAACAGTCATGAAAGAGATCTTGAAGTCATTACAGATCTTGAAATAATACTTCTATGGAAATGTCAGCTCTGCTCAGCAACAGCTAAAAAGACAAATAGAACATTAGGAATTATCTGGAAAGCATTAAGAACTTAGGACAGAAAGTCCCATTGCCATTAAAGAAATCCATGGCATTCTGGTCACCCCATCTCAAGCAGGATACAGCAAAATTAAACATGATGTAAGAAGGATAAGAGGATGATTAGAGATTATTTCCATTTGAAAAGAAATGGACTAGCTTTCAAGGAAATGCCTAAGATGGAATACCACAGACACATATGAGTGTGCATGATATGCAGAAAGGAACTGGAAACTATTGCTCAATAAGGAAGTTAGAAGTATCCTATGGAATTTTCAGCTGCAAATTTTAAACAAACACAAGTTAGAACTCTTTCATAAAATATGTAACTAAACTTCAGAACTCATTACCGAAGGATATTGAAAACTCAAATGGTTTTGAAAAGCTATTATGAAAATTCATGAAAGAAGCATTTATTAAAGGGTATTAAATGAAAAGATACAGCTATAACACTGAGTTCGTCTGCAGACTGCCAGGAGCCTAGAGAGGAAAAGTGGGAAGCTATCACTATGCACTTCCTCTGACAGATCATCCCTGTTGTGCATATGGACAAGGACAAATTCAGGAAGGAATGGAGAAGATGGGGAAAAAGTAAGACTTCACACAACCACTTTTTCACTGACATACGTACTCCCTGGACCCATGAGTGTCCACCAGAAGTAATCACAAGACTGAAGGGTTACCTTATGTATGTCATAAAAGGACAGGGACGAATAACCACTCATTAAACTTCATTCCTTATCTTTACTTGAGTTGGTAACTTATTGGTATAGTAATTAGGGATAATGTTACCACATTATGACCTAAGTGTATATTCTTGAAAATATATGGAGGATGAATGAAGAAAAATATGATAGCCATAATCTGTAGTTTCCATATTATATTCAGATTCTCTATTAGTAAATAATTTCCAGTGATTTTGGAATGATATATTACCTGAAAGCATTATAAGGTGAAAAATGGATATAAATATCTTTTGACATACTCAGTTATCAGATTCACAGATGACATTATCTTGGAAAAGAGAAGGCAGA
The DNA here is from genome assembly GCA_013399695.1 of Formicarius rufipectus. NCBI lineage: Eukaryota > Metazoa > Chordata > Aves > Passeriformes > Formicariidae > Formicarius > Formicarius rufipectus. The sequence goes on along the minus strand of VXAU01006173.1, from coordinate 1,415,584 downwards.
GCAAAGAAAATAATAATAATAGAATTGTTTTACTTAATGATTCAGACTTAAAGATTCCTAATACAATCTAAGATTCAAAACATGGTCTTTAAAATGGAATTAAAACCAGTTCTCCCTTCTTCCTCCATGAATTATAAAAATAACAAATATCAATTTATCAAACATTAAATGATACTGTGTAAGTTACCATCAAATGTGTACAGCCATTTCTTCTGTGTCTCAGATACATTGTATGCTGTTAACCCACTGGCATGCCTGATTCTATATCATATATATACATGCATTAAATAAGCTCTAAAGAACTCTCCTATCTTAAAAACAGGCAGGGAAGCTCTGATATTTGTTCCACAAAATACTGAACTATTAGTTTCACCAGCTACACTAATGTGTCAAAAAATAATTCTAGCTAAATGAAGAATCAGCCAAGCTTCGTACTGGCATTGGACATACATTTCTGCCATGGAGTGTTTAATTACACATCATATCGGGACCTCAGGATAACAAAGAAGTATATGTCTTTATCCTCTCCTGGATGAAACCTATGTGTACAAAACAAAGGGTAACTAGAAAGTCTGTAATAAACTAAATGGAGAAAAAAAGAACATCAGGGCCATACAGCATGGGAAACTCATGTTTCTTGACACTATGCAACCCAGCAAACATCCTTGCTCGGAAGGCTTAAAACTAGAGAGAAACTGCTGGGATTAAAAGCAATTATGGAATTTTGCAATTTACATTCATGCACCAAAACATGGTGCATACTTTATTTTATTTTAAATGTGTATATAACTCCTCAGGAATGTTCAAGAAGATGAAGTGTTGTGATCAGCAATAATGTAGCAAAGCCAGCTGAAAGACAAGGCAGGGAAAACTGTCAGAAGTTCTTGAGTCCAGGCTCACATGTGCTGACAGCAAACCTCTAACACTCTGGAACCTGGAGTATATCTGTGGGAGAGCAGCATCTGACTCACCAAAGACAGTTCTTACAGAACACACCAGCCTTATAGACTCTGTCATGAGTCTCCTAAAATTTATCTGTGCAAGACAAACAGCTGAAGATATTTTTTTTTAAAAAGTGCATCATATGCGTGGAACAAATAAAGAATATTTTTTCTTTATATAGCTAATAGTTATTCCTTATGAATGAATCCTTCAGGAGGTATGTTATTTTTTAAAATTTCCAAACAGAGCAAGCTAATGCTATTCAGAGATGGTTGTAGACAACGTTTCTTAAGCATTTAGAACAAGTCTGTAGGATGGGCTGCAAAATGCAAACCAAACTTTAAAGGTGTGCACAAAGGAATATGTGCTCAGGACACTTGGAGCAAACATGAAAAATGAAAGTATCTAAAAAGAAATGCTCACTGGTGAATTGTATACTTATCAACCCTCAATACTATACAGCTCCTTCTAGAATTTATGGTAAAATATTTAGAAATTAAGTTTATCTTTAAATAATATTTTCAATACATAATTTGCGTAAAGTTCTTTCATGCTCTTTCACCAGTAAGGAGCATCAGAAGGTTTTTTAGGCAATTGTGACCAGTTCATTCCCTTTAAAAGCAATATAATAATGTAAATAAAATATCACTCACTCATGTATTAAGGAAACTTATTAGTCACGTCCTGCTAGATTAGAGAGAAACAACTCTAAGATTTTTTTTGCTCTGATTTAAGCTTTCCTACATCAAAGTATGTTAGCTTTGCAATATATTTCAGTCTCTTTTTTTCTTTCTGCTGTTCTGAAGATATTACTATTGTGTTTCTGTGTCCAGGAGAATAAGACAATCTGTACCTTAAAATATATAGTTGCATTTCCAAGTTCTGTGCCATTAAAAAGAAAAAGAAGTATCCACTTGCTTAGTTTAAGAATTTGATTGAAAAATCATCATCATTTTGAGTAAATAAGACATGTTCTTCATACACAGTGTTTCTTATTTGTAGCACACCTCACATGCTGTTTGTAGAGAAATAAATGAAATATAAAAATACAGTCTCAGATCAACAGGCCTTAATTATTAGTCACTTTTTGGCCACTAGTAAAAGAATTGCCAGCTAATAAATGATACCAGGAGATGGACTGATGGTTCTACAATCATCTAGTTCTGTCAGTCAAAACCAAAAATAACTGCCATACACATTTATTAAGCCGTATATGAGGCTTAAGAAAGCAGGAATGAAGTGCAAGAATTGTTTTTTCTACTACAATTTCAGAGTTTTAGAAAGAAAAAGTAGGTTTTAAAGATTACATTTCTGCAGTATGTACTTTCTCCTATTTCCATACATTTTACCTTTCTAATCTGTGAAATACAAGAGAAAAAAAAAATCCAATTTCCATGTTGCTCAGTGCTACAGATGCTGCTGCTATGGAAACTACCCTTCATGTGCCAGAAATGAAGACATACTGTTGATGTACAGTTACTGCAATGCAAAGCAGCATTACTTTTTAATTTTTTCCATTAGAAGTCTAATGTAAATGCCTAAAACATTTCCACAAAACATTATGCATTCTTCTACTTCTAGTGAACTCTGTAACACTTTTGACTACTGAATGCTGTAAGAGATTTCCATGGGGCTGTCAGCTTATTGTCTGAGGCATACAAAAGAACGTTATGTAATGTAAGTTGGAAAACATAGGACTCTATAATAACCTGCTTGTTTCTAAACTGAAATGATGACATTTATCTAATAACAGCTCTACCTAGAATCTATGTATACTTGAAAAGTAATGCAGGGGTTATATAAATATCAGTTTTTGAATCATCTGAGTATCTGGTCTGGGGAGAAACTATGGGGTAGAGAGAAAGTGACCCCTTCTCCCCCAGAATTATGTCTACAACCAGTTTATATTTAGGATTAGCTGGCACTATGCACTTCCTTTTACCTCATCTTTAAAGATTACTATTCATGTGTCTACTGTAACTTTTAATCAATTTTGGTTGTATCTTTCTAACTCATACTATGATAAAATTGTATGATAATTCCCTCAATGAAGTGGGCCCTCATCTATTGCTTATGTAGATTCAACTGATAAATGTTTAAATTATTAGTAATGCTCATTACCACCACAATTTTAACTGTTTAGACTTGAAGCTGTTTCTGTGTAGCATCTTCCTAAACCATTACCAGGATTTTTTTTAAATAGTAAAGAAACAAAAATATAATACAGGGACAAGTGATGAAAAAGAATTCCCATAATGATTTCAGCCACAGGTATTTCTGCTTCATTTTCTTCCATACTCATAAAGAAAAATAATTCTGCACTGTTTTCAGCCACAGTTTGAAGAAAAGAGATAGAAATTCAAATGATCCATGTTTTAATTAAAATTCGAAATTTTCTAAATAGCTAGTACTTCTAGAGTGGTCTAGAGTCAGGCTTTTGGATTGTGTTTTCATAAGCAGTCACAATTCTATTGGTGAAGGACTGTGTGCTCCCCAGCTCTGAACAATTACCTCGGTAAAGCTCAAGGCTGAACATCCTAAAATAACAGGTGTATACTGGGTTGGGTAGTGGTTCTCAAGCATTTTTCACAATGTCCAGACAACAGCTTCTCTAAATTAACTGCCAAGAATGGCACCATGATGAAATCCTCTGATACATGACTAGCAGAGGAATAATTTTAACACAAGAGAAAAGGCAGGAAAAAGTGACAAGGACACTGCACTGGACAGGTTACTGTTACCAACTGCAGTCACATACTGGAGGCGGAGATAAGACGTCAGAGAGCAAGTGTTGTGCATTACATAAAGTCCAGTGACCTGGGAAGGACAGAAAGAGTCTAAGATTTCTTGCTCTCATCAGCACTCCAAAAAAAAGTCTTCAATAGTTTTGTATTACTTAAATTCCAACAATAAAAACATGACTGAAAAATTGGGTTTTGTTCACAGAGCTGAACTGGAAGGTAGTAGAATTTCCCTAATCCCAGTCATACAAAGGTAAATCATTCCTACGTCTGGTGTTTTGTTATCCATGGTGGCTTGGCAGTCATAGCCTTTATCCTTCTCCTAAAAACATGTCCAAATGTTGAAGGTTTCACAAACATGAACCTCCTTTTCCATTCTTCACCAACATCATTGAACAGCATTTGTGTGCCAGCCTTCTCTAAACTTAGACCCATCATGCAACACATGGAAGCTTTTGAAAATTTTGATCCTCTACAGAGGTTATCAGGAAACTGAAGTAAAGAATTTTGCAAGAAGCGTGTCAATGAGAATACATTTTCCTTGCACTGGAGTGAAGAAATTGCCAGCATCACATCTCAATCCTGTTTTCTCAGTCTCATTCAATAACCCAAAAGAATGAGGGTATCTAAACTGCAGTTTAATCCATGTTAAATAGAGAGCAAAACTTCATTAATACCTGGAGCACTTTAAATCAATATTTAGACATTTAATTATTTTGTTCATTTTACTTGAATACATTAGTAAAGCCTGATAGAACTATAAGGACTTGCTGTGATTAACATACTTGAATCAGCAAAAGGTGGCAATTAAATAAAAATCTACTTGTTTTTCTGGTTTATAATAAAAATTTACATAATTCAGCAATTATTTTATAATTTTGGATATATATTAAAAGTGGGTTTCTGCTTTTCAACTTTTAGGCTACATTCTACATGTTTTAAATCTAGCTGCCTTTTGGATATATTGTGAGTCAAATTTAAATATATTTTTAGCAGTCTTAAATCTGTAAAATTTTTGTCTCCATCATCAAAAGGTGCTCACGTATCATTAAGCGTGATTTGAGATTTTCTCACTGAAAATATATTTACAGAATATATAGTAAATTAGAGCTTTTGGGGGATAATTATTTTCTAGTAGGTCAAAACTATGTAGCTAAATCCACACTGTCACATAATAAGAATTCCCACTGTACAAAAGTTTAGTGCATTTTACAAAACTAAAGACATACCAAGAATTTCTGCCATACAAATACAGACTATCAAGTAGATCTCAACAGATGGATATCAATGGAAGTTACCTTTGGAGAATTTTGGATCAGAACAATGTAACTTCATTTTTAACTTTAATATCAAAATATTGAATGTACATTCAGAAGAGTGTCCATCACAACCCCAATATATTTACCGTTTTTATTCTCTTTCTGATAGCATTTATTTCAGTCAGAGTGTACTGAATCAGATCATGGACTGAACAAGCTGCATCTTTTGTCTAACTATAGAACCTTTCTTATATTGTCTGTTTTGTTCTCTCAGAGACTGCTATAGCCTATCATAATCTTAAGTTTAATTTGTGTTTCTCAAAGTGAAAAAAATTAATTACAGAGAAGTGCCATGCAAACTGCAACAAGCAGTTGTTTATTATACTGCATTTCTAAATGTATTTTGAACCATTTCTTTACATGCTGACCTGCTAGATTAGGTCCTTTGAGATATGTCCTAATTATTTGTCCTAATAATCCACAAAATATTGTCTGTTTCGTTTGAGCTGTTGTTGAAAATACACTTTTCAATTGTCTGAAGAAATAAAAAACTACAGGAAGTTAAACAATAGGTTCCAACTATGCAAATGCCATTTTCTTTTCATTTCTAAGGTCCATACTGAATTTACAGCAGAGGGGTAAAGGAGCCATACTCTATAGAGAATATGACAGAGAGGAGGGAAAAAGACAAAATCACTCTATCCTTCCCACAAATTTACTCATGATTTTCCAGAAATAAATGTCAGGAGATACTGCTTCACTGAGGTGGGAGATAAGAGAAGGGAAACCTATTTTTTTCAGTCCAAATTCATGTGATTTTGACTATTGCTTGAATAGTGATGGTTTATATAGTGTGTATATATAGAGAGACCCCACATAGAGAAGGATCCTTGAGTAATTCCACAGCTGATGATTCCGTGACATAGGCTTTTTAGTTATGCTACTGGACTAACAACCTCTGTGGGCAGGACTATATGGTCTAATAATTAATGTTTGGTCAAGAAATCTTGTCTTCTTGTGCTCTGTCCCATTTTGGAAGTTCTGTTGCTTGGGATTAAATATCACCTCCATGCAAAAAAAAAGGTGTACAGTTGGTCTTTTTTGCCTGCAAGGCTATGAAAGCAATATATGTCTGACTTGCCCATCAATAAATATCCTCAGCTGTTGAAAAAATCATTATCAAAGTGCCAAAGTGCTGTATTTAGGCTCAATATCTGTGTTTTTGTTGATATTTTCATGACTGTGTAAGAAAGGGTGACAATGTATATATGAGACTATACTATCAATCTGAAATAAAAAAAAGTCTTATCAATGGAGTTAAATGCTTATAAATTAAATCAAATTAATTTTAGAATTATAGATATAAAAATGTGAAACTTTAATCTGGTCAGATTAGAACATTATAATGTAATTCCAAAAAAGAAAGAGAAACTTTCCAAGGGATTCAGAATATGAACATAGGATAAACATCTATAATATCCCTAGCTAGTAAACATATGATTAGATTTCAGTGAAAGACCTCTTTCTAAATTCAGTAGGATGATACAAATATAGTCTGAACTCTAAGAAACCTCATTCAAAGAAGACAGAAGTGACCTCAATTTTTTTTCATGACGCTTTTACAAGGCTTGGGTAAACTAGAACTACTCAGCTTCAAAAAGGTTCCAAAAAGATATGCAGTAAACATTTCCAAGGAACAATGATACATCCATTTGTCTTTTCTGGTGGATGTAAGAGCTGTTCCAGGAGGTCATGGAAAAAGTTTAGTAATTTAAAACATAAATGAATTAGCTCTGAAATTAATATACCAGCAAAAAAAAAAAAAAAAACAAACCTAAAAAAATAAAGGAAACAAACAAACAAAAAAAACACACAGAAAAAAACAACAACAACAAAAAAACCCCAAAACAACAATGCAAACAAACCCCCAAAAAACCACAAAGCAAAAAAACCCCAATAAAACTACAAACCACCTTAAAACTACTGTGTTGTAAGGAAATCTGTTATAGTTTGGTCTTTCTGAATTTGATATGTTATTTATGTACACTAAAGGAATTTTTGGATATGCATGACAGTCATAATTGTACAAGCAGAGATGTACACTTTCAGCTGCAACTTCTTCTAAAGAAAGAAGTTTACTACTGTGTTAAACTTGGGAATATAGGCTGAAATAGGTCATGGACTCTCCACTAATTATGTTTGAAATCCTCATGAAAACATAAGAATTTAACAGTTCTTTCTCACTGCCAAAAGTTGCTTGGGTTATGATTATTTTTTTTTATGGTGGTGATTTCATTTTTGTTTTTACTGTTTGTTTTTTTTTCTTTTAATAAAGAAGAAAAAAACTGCAAAAACTCTAAAGTATATTCTGTATGTAGAGAAAAGTATAATCCTGACGATGATTAATTGATGCTATGGACGAGAAAGCATCTAAAGCTCAGAGGACTATGGTGGTGAAACTACAGTTCATTTAAAAAATAAATAAATAATGAGACTTCATTAGCTTACACTGAAGTGGAGAAACTTAAAAGTCTTCTCTAAGTTAAAAGATGTAACAAAGAAAGCAGAGGAAGCAAAGAAACAAAGAAGCAAAGGAAGTAGAAGAATGTTTTGTGAAATTAAGCAGTGGGGTTTTTTTCCTTCTCCCTGTCTTTGACAAGGGAGGAAGTCAATGAAAATGATAGACTGATGTTCAAGAAATATAACTTGATTATTCTAGCAGTAGTGAAAGGGAAATGCTGCAAATAATTCATCAGAATACCAGAGAATCAAAAAGAAAAAAAAAAAAAAGAAAAAAAGAAAAAAAGCCCATGACAATATACAGTATATTCTGGCATGATAAGTTGCTTCACACAGCAGATAATTTATCCAAGCTGTGTGACACATCTCATTAAAGGAGCAACCACCAAAAGTAACTTCTGATTTGCTATGTGCTGCTCAATCTATCAAAAACCAGTCTCTTCATACTTGTAATGCTGGAACTAAGAAAAGTGTTGAAATATGTCACCTTATTTTGAAATACCTTATAGCAAAATAATATATTCTACATTACAAAGTACTTTGTTTACTGAACGACAGTATGTTAACTACACTCAGCATAAAATGCTGCAGTAAACAGGGTTACTTGCCATTGATTTTTAGTGCATAGTGATGGGTGTATGCTAGTCCAATGCTTCTTATCTGACGTGGCAGATACATTGACAAAAATCTTCAGGATGCCTGACTAATTTGATAGATTAGAAGGTATACCATAACTGGGGAATACAACACAACGGTGCAACTTTACTAGTGTTTAAGAAATGAGAGAAGAAGAGGAGCTGAACAAAGAGATTGACTGTAGTACCCACTATTTCTATACCCAAAAGATAAAAAGAAAGAAAGACATTTTGCTTACCCAATTAGTGCTGTTTATTTTGTGGAAATAGAAGTTGATATGTCAAGTGACTGGTACTGAATTATATGGTCTTATACAAATTTTGATAAAGGTGCAATAATGTTCACTAGAAAGTTATTGCCATTCCGAATGTCTTCAAACTACAAAGAGTCATAAAACTTACATTACTAAAAGAGGAATTTTAAAAATTAAGAGCCATAACCATATGAGCTTATAAACACTGTGAAATGAAAAGCAGCACATTAACAGAAAACTCAGTGAGGTGTCAAAGTCTTAAATGTTTACAGCTACAACCTTTTCTTTTTAATAAAAAAATATAAAATAAGAATCTTTACCTCCATCAAAAGTTGCATTTATGCTGCCATCACAGATGTGACTGCTTCCTGGGTAAACATGGCAGGTATGCTAACTGTGAGCTTATTTGGTGGCTGATAACACAGTTAACAGCCCCAGAAATCATGAAGCTGATTATCTAGTGGTACACCTGTGGCAGGTGTTAGTGTAGTTTCAAGGTGGTTGCTATCTGAATCAGCTAGCCCAAGTTTGCAGGACCTAGGCCAGAGCTTCAGGATTATGATTTCATTTGTTTCCTCATGAAATTTTCTCCTCTAGTCTAACACTCTTAAAATGAGCCCCGCCACTCAACAAGGTTTGTTCTACTGTTTAAAAAGGAGAAAGCCATAGATAAGATGTAATTTAGGAAGAAATTTTTAATAACCTCTCAGCTGTTAATTGCTGCTTCCCAAAAGAGACCAGAGACAAGAGTGTGTGTGTATGAATGTTCCTCCTCCCCTCCATTCCCGGGAAAAAAGCTGACACACGTCCCAGCTGGTTAGTTGCCATTGCCAAGAACATCAAAGAGGAAATGCACTTGCACAAACAGCTTAGATGACACCAGACAGCTGGGGTTTGGCTCTTCCTTTTCCTTCCATTTCTGGTAGCTGTGCTTACCTCCAAGGAACAGAAGTCAGAAGGAGAACTACAGTAGGCTTTTGTTTCATTCAGTCTATTAATATCAATTCACATCTCTGATGCTCACAAAGGGCAACTAGGTCTAGATAGGCATCTTCCACCTACCTGACAAAAAGCTTATTGATTTGGCATACTAAAATAACACTTAACACATTAATGTAAAGGCATTCTCTGATTGAATAAAGCATGCTTTTGACTTGATGGAGCAGAAATATTTTAGAACAGTTACCATGCATCAGTGAATTTTAGATTATATTTAGATTGATGTTTACATTACATTTAGAAAAATTAAGGCTCCCAGCAAGAAACTCACTCTTCCCTTCCAACCATGTCCCTCAAGATAAAGGTGAGGGACCTGTCCTCCTTTAAAATAAACTTGTATTCCTGTAAGTATTGCCATTTCTCCTACTCTTCATGTCAGACTTGGCTTTCATCAAACAACTGGTTCACAGTACCTAAAAATTTCTTTCCCGCAGTTCTACCCCATGTTTTAGTCTGTTTCATCTAGTTTAAACTATTCTTATCAATATCTCTGATGACCAAAAATAGACAAATTCCATCCCATCTCTGACTTGTCAGACATTCTCCAGTAGCTCTACTCCTTACTTTGAATAATAGAATTACAAACACCGATGTCATAAAGACATCATACATGCAGAATAAGCAGCTTTTAATGACAATTCTGTTTCAGGCATCATTTCAGAAATTAGAAAATGCTCAGCATATCCAAGGGGACTCAATCCTCCTCAAAGGCACCTTTCAATATATCCTCCATGGATCACTGTGATATCCACCCTATGGCTCCAGATAACAGCCAACACAGATCTTCACTTTCACATTTTTGCATGTCCACCTGCAATGCTAATGCCTAAGTCTTTCTCATTCTTTTTCTACAGTACCATGAAGGAAGTAATCTCTAATCCATCCACTCAAGCAAAATGATTGCTCTCATTGGTCTTGACTGCCAGGATATGATTTCCACAAGATTTGACTGCTATACTTTTTGACATCTTAAACAAAAAACTTGTCTTCTTTCATTAGTTCAAGAAGTGACTACAAATGTTATTCTAGTATATGTTCTTAAATTAGATCATCTCCAGCATCTTCCATCTCACAACCAATTTGCTGTTCTCGACTATGTCAAAGAGGAGCTATTTATTCTCATGTTCACAAAGACACCACTGCCATCTCTGATTGAGTATAGGGCTGAATATTCTGTTGTTATCTCCCATCACTTAAACCTTTAAAATATCTTTAGCCCTTTCTGATTAGAATAGCAGCAACACTTTAAACTGTGACAGTCATTTCTAGAGTACTTATCTGAAATTCAGGCAGATGTCTTAGAGAACATATTTGCAAAATGATTAGCTCTGAAAGATTTGAGCAGCAAAACTTTGTGGTATGTGATCTGGAAATCTACATTGCAGAGACAACTCTGGGATCAAACAACATATAGAAATAGAAAACAAAAAGGGGGAGATCTTGTTTCTGAAACTTGAAAAACATCAATAAGCAAGGGAAAACAATTCAAAGTTACCAATATTACAAATATTTTCAGAAGCAGCAGCTGGTAGTAAAGCTGACAAAGAACAAAAAAGAGAGATTCATGAAAGCTGATGAACAGAACTGAGAGAGTGAGGGCAGCAACACGGTAAAGTACAAAAGGACATTGATAATATGGGTCAATGTGATATACTGGAAAGGAGAAGTCAGACTAAAAATTACCAGCTAGAACACCAATGGGAATTCAGTTCTTCAGGAATACAGGACGTACTTTAAAAAAAAAAATGGGAGTAGCAGGTAGATTGACAACCAGAGCACAGTGGAATCATAGCAAAACTTTTGAAAGAATATAATAACACAAGTATAATCATCTGAAAGGGTTAGAGAGGAAGAAAATTGGAAAAATAGTTGGCAGGGTTAGTTAGAAGTGCACCATCCATTAATTCAAGCTTTAAAAAAATCTACAGATAAGCATTCTTTCCTTCCTTCCCAGATCCCACCATTTCTCTGCAGGTGGAAAACAAATATGGTGGAGTCAAGAAGCTATGATTTCTGTGTTGCTCTGTGCCAGATGGTCCAATGTTCCCACAGCAAAGCTTGACTGATCATAGAAAGCTGTTCTTGTCTGACAAGAATAGTTTTCTAGAGATGTCACTTCAGAGAGGGATGGTACTAACTTGCACTGTTAAATTGTCTGAAAACTCAAGCAGACCTTTTCTTTTACAATTTGTTTGTAGACCGAGATTCTAAGAAATTTACTGCTAAAGTGCTTGATTAGTAACTTAAATCCTGCATGCATGTGTTTTTACATTAACTGAGTTTCAGTAAGTTTTTATAAAATGCTTTGTTCTGGTCAATAACAACAGTTCTATGCTTCATAGCTCTCTTAATTTTCTTAAACATAACAACAACTTTAATTGCATTTTCCTGATAAACTGACCTGTAACAAAAAGAAATATGTATAAGGAAGTAAACTATATTAACACATGGAGCGTATCCCACATTTTATTGTATATTTAACACACAATGTATAACACAGCTTTTTTTATAACCAATGTCTTTAAACTACATCATTCATTACAGAATAAGGTATTCTTCACAGATTTTCATTAGAAATTAAGGAAGAATAGTGGATGATATTACATCATTAAAAAAACTAAAACAAGACATGTGGAAAGGGAGAATTATATGGTCATTAACATATGTAGAAAAGCTAACTATTTCACAGTATCACAGTATCACCCAGGTTAAAAGAGGCCTCCAAGATCAAGTCTGACTTTTGACTGACTACCACCTTGTCAGCTAGGCCATGGCACTAAGTCCTATGTTCAGTAATTTCTTGAACGTTTCTGGGGATGGTGACTTCACCACCTCTCTGGGTAGCCCATTCCAATATCTAATCACCATTTCTGTGAAGAAATTATTCCTGATGTTTATCCTGAACCTCCCCTGGCATATCTTGAGGTCATTACCTCTTGTCCTGTCACTTGTTGCCTGGCAGAAGAGATTGATCCCCCCGCAACCAGCTACAGACTCCTTTCAGGCAGCTGTAGAGCGCAATACACTCTTGCCTTTAGCCTAATTTTCTCTGGGCTAAACAACCCCAGCTCCTTCAGCTGCTCCTCATATGACCTACTCTCTAGAGTAACTGTCACAAATTAAGGATTCCGTTTAAAAATCCAAATGACAACATTATCAACTCTATCTGAAACTACAAACCAGAATGACTGGAGTGAACGACTTCAACTCTATAAAGAACATAACATTTGGTTCTGCAATAAGTTTATGCATGTCATTGATTTACAGTGGCATATTTAGATTTATGTATATGTATAAAATTAGGCAGAATAGTTATTATATTTATTGTGTATTATAGCCTTTGACAATAATCAAGACCATCAGCTTAAAAACTGTTTTGTAACCCAAAGATATTTA
>VXAU01006173.1:1357344-1402824 GCA_013399695.1 Formicarius rufipectus | reverse complement strand
TTTGTTCCTTTTTTTTTTTCTTCTTCCAAGGATCTCATGGGAGGAAGATACTGCATTGTTGCTTAGAACATGGCTTTTAAAATTCACTATGACTGCTGTATATTATGATTGGCTCAGGCATTTGAACCAGCATACAATGAATACAGTTGTAATTTTTGCAGTCACAGAGCAATGAATGTTCCATGTTATTTTGCTTGTTGCCTATATGTAGAGAGCAATTTGTGTGGAGAACATTACTGTATCTGTCATGTTCCATCTAAAAGCACTGATGCAGAACTGCTTGAAGACAGCAGCACTGCAGTATTGATGCTCATGGCAGAAGAGATTTAGATACCATGAAAAGCTAATGGTATTAACTAAAGAATCCTTCAATTCACTTCAGCAGAAAGGAAACATTTAAAGGAGGATTAGTTCAAGAATAAATGACAAAAATTAAACACACTGAAATTGTGGAAAGTGCATATTGTAGCAATTATGGAGACTTTTTGATACAGTACTCAAGAGCCAAATTATGGCTGCGCTGTATATTACTCTACAGCGTAGACAACTCCCTTTACATAGGATGACTTTTTATTTATGGACTTGCTATAAAATCATCTTTGTGCTTTAAACAAACATACTCTGCACAGAAATACATACATGGTAAAACACCCAGCTCCTTTTTTAGCCTATATACTTTTTAGTCATCCTGGAAGTTTTCTCCTCCTTGTTGATCAACCTTCTCCATTTCTCCTCTGAGTTGGTCAGGAGTGGTAAAACTGAATGAATTTTGCCTCCGCCTCTTTGGGCTAGAGAGAAATGACTGCAATAAGGAGTGACAATTCTACAGTGACAAAGTCTATATGGGATCTGAGGAAGCAGTTACGTTAACTCTGTGCAGAAAGAGATGGTGTGAAGTGGTCTGCTATCAAAACTGTTTTAAAAGATGATAAATAAAAGATAGAGGGAGTTTTCTACTCTGTCCTACACCATCAGAAAACCTACCCTCGGACAGTGAGAGCCAGTTAGGAATGAAATACCAGAGTTACAAAGGCATTCACTGGACTGGCCCTGCTGTATCAGAGTGACCTGCATTCTCTCATTGTATCAGTTCCAGGAAAAAAAGCTTTGACTCTGTGTTGAGTAGAACTGTCAGCAATTCACAAATAAGAACTGCCTAAAAAAACAGAGTTAATTAAGGACTTGGAATTTAAATATCCTCTTTCTTAACAAAGTCGTCTTAAGATGGTGTTTCTGCTCTGCTTTTCTTTGAAAGGATAATGAAACTTGACACATATTTATTATGATATATATGTATGTATGTAGACATGAACATACATATAAAGTTAGCCAAACTCCAGAATATCAGAATGAACAGAATAAGAAAACAAAGAGAAATAACTCTTACCATGAGACAGGGTACTCTCTCTTGGTTCTACATTTGAAATACTGAGGATACTTTCTCCCAGCTATATCAACTAGTTCCTATTAAAGTGAAGTTATTCTCTTTCAAATATCATCATGGGGTTGCATATATTTCCTACTTACTTACAGCTCAAATTTACTCAGTTTACAAGTGAAAAACATGGCTGATTTTATGATTTGGGAGCAGCAGCAAATCTCAGCTTGGGACTCCAAAACCAATCTACACTTTATTCCTTTTTTCTTTAGTTGCAACTGTGTTCCTTCAAATTCTTCTGTTCTTTTTGTGACATTTATCATTAAGACAGTCATTATTCACATATTGTATTAGAACCAGGGTTTTTTTTTTATATATACAGCATAATTCTCAGGCTATTATCCCATGTACTGTATGGTGAATAACAATATACTTACACAAATAAATCGAATCTGTTTTATATATATCCTGTAGTTGCAATTACTATCTTAAGTATTTGCAGATAAGATTAATTGCCTACTTTTTATGCCTGGTTTATCTTCTACAGTTCCTGTATTTATTCCAGAGTTCTCAGTAAGACTCATAAAAACTATGTATTTATCTCCAAAATTTTCTTTTGCTTTTGTTCTCATTTAGTGATAAAATTACACCATCTTTGAAGAGACATTGCATTTATTTTTTATGTCTATATAAAACTTAAAACAAAGGAACTATGACCTTTGTTTGAAGCATGTAAAAAAAAAAAAAAAACCAACAGAAATGTGATAGGATTTTACGTTTTTGGCAGAAAGAAAATGGAGGAAAAACAGTCTGCAAATGTGCTGTGGTGCAGTTGCTTCAAGTAATTAGATGATTCTGTGAACAGTGCCTTTGAATAAAAACAAACAGGAATTTTTTGTATCATCTGTCTGATTTTTGTGACAAATTATCTCCTTGCAAACATTTTTGAGTATTTATTTGGGATGGTCTATGTTGATTAATATTTTTCATTCCATTTGTGAAAAAAAGATCAATTAATATTTCATATTTTCTTCTGATTCTTTACTTCTTTGAACTTATTTTTAGATATTTGCCTATTCTCTCATGTGTCTTATCAAATAATTGCATTCAGAAATCATACCTTGTGAACTTCAGCATAAAACCATATTCAACCCAATTATATTTCCTGTAAAAATACTACTTTCTGAACAGTTCTTTGCAGGTAGTTTTAACCACAAAACACCACCAATGATTACAGTCTGTTACTGCCAACTACAATGACATGAAGAAATTCCAAGAAGCATCAGTATTAGATCAGTTTAAGAAGGGCACTCAGGAGGGTGTAAAAGGCACCCACCAGGGGCTGACTAGCACTTCACGTACTACAGTTGAGTAGGGAGCATTTAAATCTATTTTCTTTTGACCTATAAAGACTTCTAAGTGAAGAAAAAAACTTTTTGAGAGGTACAATCTTTACATTAATTTTATGATGCACCAAGTCTGTCCAGGGGACATAAAGGCAAATGTTTCAAGTTAATGGAGGGCATACGGTGGTGATTTGTATCATCTGACACACACTGAGGACAAGTAGTCATGGGATAACATTTCCTAGAACCTACTCTAGTTAGGCAAAAATATTCAATTTAGCTCTTTTGAAATCCATCACAAGGATGCACAGCAAAATATGTAAATAGCCAGGCTAACAGACAGGCAGGCATAGAAACATCTGTACAGAAGACTGTTCCATTTAATAGTAATTTTTCAAGATAATTGTGTCAAATGTGGTATAACCACAGATAAGGTCAATATTTAAAAAGACTTCCATCTTTGTCATCACAATATTAGTAGCCCTTAGACCTTTATTACTTTGATTTTTGAGGCAGAAGGGAACATTCTTGTTTTGTCTTGTCCTACTTTAGCATTCCCCTTGAAATTAATATTACGAAACTATCAAATACTCTGCTCAGAATTCTTTAAAAGAAACATTATAGTATTTAGGATAAAATAAAGAAAGCACATTGAAAAACAAAAAATTCCATCAAATAAAAGGCATACCCAACTAGAGAAAACTTTCCTGTTTTATTTATTACCTGCTGAAAGCAGATTTAGGAAATAGCAGAGGTATGCCTGGAGGTTTTAACTACTTAAATCCTAGGAGGAATTGCTCACAGGTTCAGTAACAGTGCTGCACTATAACAAGTGACAACTGCTCACCGTGATCCTTGCCAGGGAGACACCCTGTACCCAGCTACACACGAGCATCTCCAGAGCTTGGTATCATTTACCAGAAGCCAAAGAGCAGCATACTTTACTTCAGCCTGACACGAATCCAACCTGCATGACATGAATTGTCCCCTGCACTTAAACATTTTACTGCATCAGTGGTTTGATTTGAGAGCGAGATGCAAATGTTTCAGTGTTCCACCTTAAATGGGACTGGAAATAAAGAAACCTGTCACAAGAAACTTGTGAATATTTTTGATTTTTCAGTGTATAATAAAAAGTTTTGGGTTATAAGTTTTATTATTTTATAATAAACATTTCTTACAGACTATACTGGAAAGTAAATCACACCTAAAAATAAAGCGAATTTTACAGAAAAAAAACCATAGATGTTTGCAAAACTGAGTTTCTCAAAAGGCTAGTGTCAGGTTATTATCAGTGTATTTTTAAGTAAATCATTTAATTCTACTGTGCTTGGACTGATGTTCAAAGTTTGGGCTTGCTTGTGCGTTTATTAGATTGGAAACGTAACTTCTCAAAGCATAAACATGATGGGGAATTTTTTGAAAACATGTAGGGGCTATGTCTGTTTCTGTGATGATTGGATGATTCTAGAAATCTAGTTTTTTCTGTCTATTCCATGATTTCCTTTTTGCCTCAGCAATTGAGACTAGCAGTAAAGCAGTTGGGAGAAAGAAGGGGTGTAGAGTGATAAAGGAAGATTCTAAAAATTTATTGTACTGGGCAAAATTGGTCAGAAAATATTGTCCCCTACTGACTACTAGAAACTTCTCAAACAAGAGTTCACTGTGTTTCTTTGGTACTGCCAGTCTGGGTAAGTCAGTGCTGCAATGCATTTTCCAGCAGTCATCAAGGTGACAGAATTAAATTGGACAGAGTATAGGAATACAATTTGTAAGAAACAACACTGCCAAGGAAAAGGATGACAAAGACAAAAAAAAAAAAAAAAAAAAGAGGCAAACAAATTTTCAAGACTATTATGCAAATGGTGTCTTACATTTCTGTAGTCAAATGATTATGAATAAGGAGTACATCCTTTCTAGAGGAGATTTTGTTGCATATATTTAAAAGCCTCAGTGAACTTTTTCTACATCTGCAGATAAATCATGCCGACATATTTCTCATATTTTTCTGTTTCTATTAGCTTTATCTAAATGTATCTCCAAATATAAGTGATTAATGCACCTCTTAATAATTATTCATTCTGACAAACAACACAAAAGCTCTCACAAACATTCATGATAAAATGACACTGACCAGTGCCAACTTTACACTTCATGGAACCTCTGCATTCTATAGCGTGACATTGGAAGCAGTACTTAATCTCAAGAAAAATAATGTCAGTGGCACTTTGGTAACTTGGAAAAAAGTAGTTAAACATTACACTGACATCAGCAGAGAGATTACCTTGACTTTCTGTCACCGAAATATGACCTAATGAATATGCTTAATCTGCATTCTTCATCAGATACACAAAGTGCTATTTCAGCTCTTCAGCTGGGCAAGACAGAAAAATAAGCTGTTGGACTTACAGCAGAAAATCCAAGGCACGAGTGTGTTTTTTGAGCCACATCTTGGTAGTGTAGGTCTGGCTTACAAAGCTTTTCTCTCACTCTGAGACCTCTATGCTGCTGCAACTTGACATCTGATGAGCCTGTCACTCAACACCACACCATAAACAGCTCCACAGCACTCACTTCAAAAGGCTGCCTCTAAAACAAATGGAGACTAAAACCAACCCTGGAACCAGACAAAGCTGAAGAGCCCAACTCAGGAGCACACAGAAAACAATATAAATTGCCAGACTTTTTTTGAATGATAGCAAAATTGCAACTGCCTTGGGTACATCCAAGCACAGCTGCAATAGCTAACTTATTGCTGTCATTTCACTGGCAGCCACATCTAAACAATCTGCCAAAGAAACTTTAACAGCTTTTCTTGTCATAAATGATTCAGCTGAAAGATATACAACCTTGTAAGCCAGGTGGTAAGATGTAAAAGAGGCTAGATCCTGCATGGGATATTTGGGTGGAGGTGGGGTTGAGGTTTTTTTTCAGGCTATACAGAGAAACTCCTATCAATGGTTGATTTAAAAAACACCTAAGGGCCTTGAAGACATGTTTATTAATATCAGCAATGGTATTTGTTTGACACCCACTTGCAAAACTTTTGTTAAGAAACTACTTGAAGGATTTAATGTATCAGAGAAAAGTGAATATAAATGAAATTAATAATTTGACTTGGCGTGTTACTAAGCACATATGGAAAAGAGACTTTCCTACGTCCAACAAGAGCTTTGAAAATGCTATAAAGTTCATTATTAGAATTATAATCTTCTCTTGTTTCCAGCACACAGGTTCAAATTAAGGATTCAAAAAAAGCTTTCTGGCTTTTTTGTCCATTAATTTCGCCAAAATTACAATGACACAAAGGAAGGTATAAATGAAGTAACAGCATCACTGTAGTTAAAGTCAAAACCAGTGGCAAATGCAAAATGAGAATAATTTGTTCCTAACTGTAATTTTACTCACTCTGGCAGTGCCTAAGACCTGCTACAGACTAAATGGTAATCCCAAAATTTAGGCTATACTAACAGAGAAGCAAAAGGACTGTCAAAAACCCTGCAGTTTCAATAGGTAGGAATGACTTGGTTAGGGAGAAGGGTACAATACCAAGTGCTGTGGAAAATGCCATGCCTAATCCCAAGATAAAAGCGCTTGTTTGAATTTGCTTTTCAGTTTTTGAGGTTCCTGTGTTTATGCATACATAACAAAAGCCAAAGGAAAAGAAACACTGAAGTGATGAGGAGAGAGAAGAGGTGCACATATTAACAGACTCAATGAAAAATATTCTTTTTCTGACATTATATTACATTAAGTCCGATCTAACATATTGAGTTGTAAACTAGAATTTGAAAAGATCTTCAGCCTGGTGGCAGGTGGCATGCTATAGCAGCAGTAGGCAAATATTGTGTTCCATAGTTAATTTAAACTGCATGCTGAAAGGACAGCACATATAAAAGTAGAGAAGAGGCAAAGGAAAAACACACAGAGTTTCTTTAAAACACCAGTTTTTATGTCATGATTTCTCTCTCTGGCCTGAGTCTTGACTCACTGTTTTTCCTGTCTTTGTTGAAACACGTGACATAACTTTCCAAGTCCTTAGAACAGAGTAACTTTCCCCTCAGACACTTTAGCTTTCCATTAAGTGAAACAATGCTTGGTTTTCTTTCTGCGATACCTAAATGCAAGTACTGCAACATCTGTGAATGGCCATTAGTCTGATCTGAAAGAGATATGCACCCGGCAATCGCAAATGGGAAACAGCAGCCTGGTGACTGTGCGGATAAGCCAATTCATTAACTCTCAGCTTGGAGGAAATACTCCACTCTCTGAGTAGAGGCAGAAACGATGATGAGCTGACTGTATCTCTTATTCCCTGTCTCCCTGTGCCACTGGAAGAGAGGAGGTAGAGTTCGGGAAGGAGGGAGGCATGGGAGGGAGGTGTTGTTAGGATTTATTTTACTTCTCCTTATCTTGCTCTGATTTTGTTAGATATAAATTCATTTGATATTTCCAATTTGAGTCTGTTTTGCCTGTGATGGTACTTGGTGAATAATCTCTCCCAAACCTTGTCTCAACTCAGAAACCTTTTTTATATTTTCTTTCCCCTGTCCAGCTCAGAAGGGAAGTGATAGAGCAACTTTGGTGGGTGTCTGGCATCCAGCCAGGGTCAAACCACTACACTTACTCCTGCTGAGTGACAGCTATCCATATTTTGGACATTCCGGGGCATGTTGCAACACAGCATTTGAATCTGTCCATGGGCTTGGAAGCAACATAGTGCAGGTTCTCTGTGGCTGCCTCCAGCCTATAGAGCAAAGAAGCCCTACAGTGTACCAAATCCAGGGAGGCTGTGAAGCACCTTTCCTTGTCCATGTATTTATTCTTTTTCCACCAGAGAGGACCAAACAACTGTAGAAGCAGTGCTCCACAGGGTCCCTTCTACAATCACGGGGCCTTATGCAGAAAGAGATGTGCAAGGGAGCCTTGGAAAACACTGGAAGTTTGATAGATCAGAAAGAGTAAGAGCAGCCATTTATGCATTTTACTTTTTCTCTGCAACTTCTTTTGTGTTTCCAAGTATTTTCTTCTTAAAGAAATTACACACAAGACAGTAAAAATAGGTTTGCTTTGGCTAAGGTCTTACTGAGGTCTTAAAATATTACATTAATAAAATGCATGGTTTGTTTTCCAATGGTATATGCAGGGCAAGAACACATTTTGTAATACATCACAGACATCTTAAATCAATGTGACACCTTTAAGCTAATTCAGTTCCTTCTATCAGCACAGAATCACTAGCTCTAGGTTGCTCTTATTAGCCATTTCCCTATTTCTTGCTTTTAATCCCCAGGGAAAAATTAACAAACCAGTTTGTTTAAACTCTTCTTGAAATATTAGCTCCCTTGTTAACCCAAGTGACTCTGAAAATTCATTTGGAAACTAGAAATCATAGCATACATCTGAATGACTATGCACTATTGTAACACACCTATAAGCTACTCCCTCTGTATTGCTTAAGGGACCAAGAGTACATTTATCTTTTATGGAAAATTCTACCTACCATTAGAAGTAGCAAAAAGTAAATACACTGAACATCATGTAATTCCCAAGGAAAACATTAATCAGATCTGAGAAATATTATGATACAGGTATTTCAGCTCTCTTTACCTTGTGGGACTCATAATGTAAATAATGTAAGCCATTGGATTGATTGTAGAAAACATTTAAACTTATGATGTCAAGATATTAATGATTTGTGTAGCCAAATATTAATTTGCCAATACTTTTAATTCATGTGATTAGCTTTTTGCTATCTACACAGAGGTTGAAATGATGGTACCTTTTAAAATGGATACTTGCCATTTCAGTGAGTAATGTAAAAATGGTACTTTACCAAGAGATACATCAGGACTGTAACTTATCCACCAGCTACACAGCACTATTTTCATAGTTTATGCAGACATTTCAAACATTTTTCTACATAGAGAACATTCCAAAGAGAACATCAATTGGATACCATAAGCATCCAAATATAAATTAATTTTGTCCTAAGTACATACTGAAAATTTCAGTCAGGAAATTCCACTAATGCTAGCTAAAGATTTTTCCCCAACAATGCTTTTACAGGTTTTGACTGATATTTATTTTCCCATATACTTAAGTGATCTTTCCCAGGGGAAATGTTTTATTTGTTTATATTAAAAATATTAAATTTTGATACTTAGAAAGATTTAGTCTGAAATATCTAAGCATGTGTAAAACTTCTTTCAGTTTTCTTGGAAACTTTCCACCCATAAAGATTAATCAAAGTTTTCCAGTGTAACACAAGATATAAAAATCTAAATAGCAGGGATGTTTCAAATAGCATTCAATGAAAAGCAGCTGTCCTTAAATGATATATATGTAAATATAGTAAATTAATTTAATATTTTGATTCTTGCTATATGCCATAAATCAATGTAGCATAATAAAAGTTAGGCACAACTGAAAAATACACACAGAGTGGAAAATTTTTCTTTTCAAAAATGTAGCCTTTTTTCTACATGATATCCTCAGATAATGAAAAGTTCTGAAACATTAAATGTTTAATTTGGTTTTGCTCCAAATCAGAAAAAAAAAATTTAAATGTTTTGTAATGCAAAATAGACATCTCTAGCTTTTATCCACTTCACTCATTAACTTTTGTCAAATCAGTGCTATTCATTATGGGTGAATTTCTTTGTGAAATGCAAAATAAAACTAAAAAGTTCATAACTCCAATCCTCAAGTTGTTCAATTGCTCAATTTTGTGAAGAACCAGTACTATTTTTTTTTTCTTTTGGTTTTGTTCTTGTCTTAGTTTTAGACATCTGGCTGGTTTCTATTTTCCAGTGGCCATTTTCTTTAATGTTTGGGATTTACAACATGAAAAAGAGACTTCACCGATTATCCAAGCACCAACATTAGGTGTGATTAACTCCTATTCAAACATCACATCTTAACTCATAGATAATTTTTTAAAAAAAAAAACTTTTTGTTCCTGGCAACCATTCCTTATTTCCACCATCTCTCCCTGCACTTTATGGACAACCATTCTTACACCTCAAAGAGGAGGTCATTTTAATAATCATTCACTTCAACAGCTGGCTCACTTGAAGTGACACTTTACACCTATCACTTTCACGGTTTTGATCTAACTTGCATTTTGTCCCAGATGCACCATTACATGAAAATTCTATTTGAAATTTGTAAAATGAACAGGAAGTAGAGCCATAACAACTCTGTATTTACATAATTTTTAAGCAGGACACCCTTATTAGTTGGTTATGGGCAACTTAGGATGAATCTTATTCTACTTATTCAAGTAGAAAATAAAATATTAGCATGAACTAAATTTAGTTCACAAAGATATTTGGCTTTGAAATCCATTAATTTTAATCTTTCATATTGATTTTATAAAACTCAAGACATTTAAGTAACATTCACACATTTTCATCTTTGTTTGCATGGAAATCTTCATATACAGAAGGACAAGGGCACATGAGAATGTATAGCTGAGGTGCATAACAGTGCATATTTTGAGCCTTCTTGTCTTTCAGGAATTGCAAGCAGCAAAAAGTGGTATATTAAAGCTACAACAAAAACAATGTAACTTCCAAAGTCAGCGTGTGTATTTGAAGTCTGTATGTGCTGTGCTTTATATGCTTACACAAAACCAATTTAAGAGCGATTATTTGAATTTTAGGGGTTGACATCATCCAACACTGTTGCTAAACTTTGTAACTAAACTATGACCCACACTGGATAACTGAGGCCACAAAAAATGTGGTGGAATAGCAGTACATTGTGGGAGCAGCACTTGAAGTCTGAATTTGCCCCTTGTCCCACCCACAGAACTCCAGTTTTCTGAGTGAGGATCAAATTTGCAGTATCCCTTTCTATTGGGCTGCTAGGAGTATCTAAATCCTAATGCAAATTTACTTATGAAAATATTGAATGAACTATTAAAAAAAACAATAATCTTGAGTAATCACTGCCCTAAAGTTCAATATTATTGTTTCAGACACTATTATTACCTCATAATAAGGTCTCCTGTTTCCTATGTATAACTAATATACCTGAATTCCCCGACATAAGACCTTGTGTTCAGCCGTGTTAAACACACATAGGCCAAATGAACTCACTTAGCAAGAATACTCAGACTGCATTGTAAAGCAGATTTATCTGTGCTATGATTTAATATTCCATTTCATTCAGCTGTGAACTTCACAAGTCTTTTTTTCTTTCAGTCTATGGTATAATCCAAGAAATTGTGATTTATCTTTTCCCCACCGGAAACAAATTTAAACAATGGCAATCAATTCCTGCAATTTTCAGAGCTATTAGATTGTTTGTATCTATTTAAGACTTCCTGACTGTAAGCAAACAGAGAAACAAAAATACAGGATTAATATGTTTTTCAGAATCTCTTAACATAATACTTAGATTGGGAACCACACATCCTGTATGACTCTGCCAAATATCAATTAAATTATATCATTTTTTGACTACATACAGACTGGATGCCAAATGTCCAAGTGCAACACTGGATTAACTTATTAATTGATATATATTTGATTTTATATCTAAGGTTCCTATTTCACTATTACCTTAATAATGTTGGTTTACATCTTTGCTTTTTTTCACCTAGCCTTCACCTTGTTATTTCTCCTCTTTGTTGGTCGTCTCTTCCTAATATTTCTTCCCATGCATTTACTTCATTTGGGTTCAAACTACCTTTTTAACCTCTCATAGTCTTCACACTGATTTTATTCTTGCTATTTTAGAAAAGAAAACCTCTGGCTGCTATACGGCCCACAAACTAAAGATTTTATATAAAAAGAAAACTCTACAGCTACCAAAGTTCAGTGCTTAATGCAATATTTCTTTCTGCACTTCAACTCTTGGTGTCAGTGGTACAAAAAAAGTAACAGCAAGTGCAGCAAAGAAGGAATCAATACTTTAAAAAACACAAATATTGCACTAATAACAACTCTGGAGTGGATAATGTCTGCTCTTAGGTTTTTATCATGATTTTGAGAGCTTCTGGCCTATATTTTTTGAATTAGGTGATTTTTAAGGTCTCTTCTAGCCTTAACTATACTATGATTCTGTGATGATTTTGTCGTCTTGTAGACTGACAAAAATCAGCCAACACTAGAAAGCTGAGCTGCAGAGAAACACCTTATCCAGGAAAAATTTCAAACTGGTTCTATTAAATACATGCAAAAAAAAAAAAAAGTGCCACAATACTACACCTGTGTTAAATTTCACACTGATTAGCTCTGGTTGACCACTAGTATCGAAGACAAATAAGCCATTTTACAACTAAATACTTACTAAGGAATGACTGCTAGATTTCTTCATATGAAGACCCTGGGTTTTCTGTTATAAATATACCTACACAACATATATAAGAGGTCCGTTTAATTTGTAAGGACAAGACAGACTATAAACACATGTAGAACTTGGTTGAGTGAATGTAATTACTTTGTGAAGCAGAAGTGAATTTGAAGCGAATGCCTGAAAGCCATATTATAGATGTCAGTTATCATAATTAATACAAATTCTCTAAATATTGAAAAGGTAGAAGTAATGAAAGGGTAGGTAGACTGTCGACTATAATGTAAGGGTAAGAGTTACAGGAAACTCACCTTGTACCTATCTGCAAAATGAAGCCACTACCATTAGTTTTAACTCTTTATGCTGTATGTCAAATATATTGTCAGGTAATTCACATTATTCATTGGAATTCTAATTGGATTTATTTAAAACTAAACTATCCATATGCACTCAATAGAAAGTTAGAATATAAAACCCAGTGCTTAATCCTGTATTAGAATAAAGAAGAGGAAAAATAAAAATATACTTGTAAATAGTAATCATGCTTTGATTAGTACCACTAAAATTAACCCCACAGTTTCTATGGTTTTACTGCTACATGAAAGAAAATCTTTCTACTAAACTAATCAATGCACACCTGAAATTTATGTTTTGACACAGAGATTAAAAAAAAAAAAATTAGATAAAATAAGATGTTCAACTACCACCCTCCCACAACTCTTTATCAAAATTTTTGGATTGAGGCTTTCTACATTCTAAGACTGAGCACTGTGAATATTCCTTATGTTCTGCAGCCAACCATAAAGATATCATGTCTCTTACATATCTCTTATCTTCTGATGATCTCATTCATCAGTTTATTTTAGAGATACTTTCAAACCCACAATTTGCTAGCTGGTTTGAAATTTTCTGTAATGAGTTCTCCATCCCTAGTTCAAAGTAAATCTGGTCCTCAGGATTAGGGAGGGAATAATTTGACTGGTGCGTGAGCAAGGTAATTATTTCCTTTCTAAAAGTTTAAGCCTGCACTTTCAATTTAACATTATTTAGATTAAATCATCAGCATGAAATACACATATATCACGAATCAAACCATGCAGAATATAAGTTTTAGCACTGAAAAATATTTCAGTACTTTGTTAATCTTTTAGATGGCTGGATTCATGGTGTGAATAAAAAAGAGTCTATTTGACATAAAGCAGGGGCTTCACGACCTTTATTAGGAGCAAGTGAAAAATTATGTGAAAGGATTGCAGTGTTCTGCCACTGGAAAATATTAATACAATGAGTCATATGACTATTGTATAATCCCCTGTGTTGCCAATACAGAGGGGAATGATGCAAAAGTAGTAAAAAATTTACCTTTTGTCTCGTCTGAAGCTATGTGTTCCATCATGTCAGCTAATATATTGTAAGATGATGTAATCAAAGACACAAAAAGCTACCTTTTCTCAGCATTACACTGATGCAGTGAAAGCACTTTGAGCATGACAGCACGGTTCATGTTCAAAAGTGGGGCAAAAAGAGCAGTAGAGTAGGTATAATCTTCTGCTTATTCTTGAGGCACAATAGGAGGCAGACATTTCTTCTGTGATAAAATATCCATGAACCATGTTATTCTGCAGGTAAAGTCAGATAAAACACTGTAACAACTTTTCAGGAGGTATTCACTGAAACCTGAAGAAGAATTCATTTCAGATAAGCTCATGCTGCTTTTGTGTTCCCTTCCCTTAATCATTAGAGTGATTTTACCTAATTTAAATGGGACATCACAGAAAAATTTTATGTCCTGAATGCTTGTGTACCTGCATGTCACTATACATGAAAGGAAACTTAAGGGTGGAAAAAATCCTCACTAATAACCCCAAATAGAGGTAAACTGAAACAACCATGCCAAGATCTGACTTCCCATCAGTAAGAGAACACTTACTCATCATTTAATGAGAACCAAGTGAGAGAATTTTGAACTCTTGACCCAATAAATATTTTGAAGGGTAGGAAAACTTAGAATAACTTCTAGGGCAAGAAATACATGGGCCACAAGTGGCAGAGTTTCATATTAGTCTCTATTTTAATTTTCAAATCACATGCCATTTGTTCCTACTACTGTTCTCAGCTTGTGAAAGACAGTTCTATGCAAAGTAACTTAGGTTCTTTTCAATGTAAGTATGACAGCTATGATAGTCAATGTGAAGAAATACAGCCAGCTCAAAGAAATGCAGAATGGAAAGAACTTGTAAGCTGGTCCAGCACCCTTTCAGATAACATCAGAATGATAGGGAGGATGGCTGACCAACTGCAACAGTTTTATGAGAACATTTGAATATATATCCTATTGCTGTCATAGAGTACATCATATATCAGCCTCATGTAAACTGAGAATACACAACACAAGAGGTCCAAACTCACTAATCACTTCAAGTAATACTGGCTCCAAGTTTATGAAACTGGCCACTTGTGATGAATTGTACTTGTTATTAGTTTGACCGTGAACTGACATATGTTACTAAAGAACACACCACAGAGAGAAAACAAGTTAGCATATGGTTGAAAATTTGCGGGATCATTTTCATAGTATTAACATTGCATCAAAATACAACAATCAACTGAGAAATAAATCTTTTTGCTTAATTGAAATAGCAAATCCTATTCTGATATTAAACAACTACAGTCAAGAAGAAGGAAGGAAACAAAACATAAAAAACCCTCTTGTTTTCCAGCATTACCACAGCCTGGAATTCAACTTACTTGCATGATCTCCTCATGATTTTAAATGGTACAACTTCAGTGGAACTGAAAGAGTCCATCAGGTTTACACTGAGGCAGAAATTATGATATCGAACCCGCACGATGTATGCATTACTTACCTAAAACATAAAGCAAAATACATAAATCTCTGCTGACTCAAAAGCCAGCATACTGTTTTCCTTGGCATTCCCAGTGCTCCATAGGGACCACAGAATTAGCTCTTCTCATCAGCAACTGTCACTTGTAAGCAATACAGCGCACATGCAGTCATGAAAGAAAGGACTGACTGCTGGGTTATTTTTTAGATTATCAAGTGGATAAAATTGTCTGTTAAGGTATAGCATTATGATAATGTCAAAGACCTTGTTCTGATCACAGAGCACATTTTTGTGGCTTATAGTAATTTTATAGGAGAGTTGGCTGTTATCTACATAACAGAGATTCAAGGAGTCTCTGTTATTAAGGAGAAGAAGGAGCAGGGCACTCCATTTGTGTAGTGGTCACCCAGAATCCAAGCCCACTTTGGTGTTTCTAACCAGCGTCTTTATTCTAGCATTGTTCCATGTTCCGTGTTAAGAACACAATGCAAATGCTCAGTTATTTGCCTCAAGTTCCGTAAAATACTCAAGCAACAACATAGGCCTTCACAGAAATATTATCTCATCAGCTAAGACTTTGCTTACCCCCACAGATGGACATTCAAATGAAACTTGAAAGATAAGCAATTTCTATGTTCTCACACAGCACTGCTCAGCTGACAACCTCAGCTGACCCAGATAATCTTTTTTTCTTGTTACTTGGTATATTCCTGAAAAAAATTTCATTTAACCACAGACTGAGGAACTGGCACAATTAAAAGATTTCATGATTTAAAGATTTCCAGGTTGGATGTGATTTTTATGTTTTTTGGGGGATTTTTTGTACACAGTTAAACTTAGGAGGTAAACCAGAACATAACCACAATTTTCTTGAAATACTATACAAAACCTGACAAAATATTTCATTGAAAAAAAGACAGAGATACAAATATTTTTTTTTAATTACTTTGAGCTCAACTTTCTCCCATGAAGTCAGTTTTGCTATTCTCAGGTTTACTGTTAACTTCAGTAACAGCAAGAGCATGTTCCTTTATGTGTAAGTGATACCAATGAGGTTTGCCATCACAGGATTGCACACAAAAATAGTTGTAGAAGACATTAAATAATGCAGTAGTAACACTATCATATATTGATTTGGGATAAAGAAATTTTTTTTGGGGAAAAAAAGGCTGTCTTAAAAGATGCAATGAAACTAGAAAAAACAGTATGATATACATTCTAAATATATATATATGTTGTCATTCAATTTTCTAAATGTAAGCCCAAATGCTTTGTCTTCTGGCTTAATTTTAGCTCCATCCTACTACAGGTAAGTCTTCTGCAAATTCTAGCCTGAGGGTATACTTTTTTCCTTTGTGTTTAATGCTGTTTGAAGCTGCCTGAGTGAAACTTGTGAAATTCCCAGCATCACAAGAGAGGTTTGTGTTTTCCATTTAACCCCTGAGTTCTACCTTCTGTTCACAAATTGTCTAAGCAATATGCTACATGCAGCATGTCCCACACGCTGATATGGATGTTGGGTTCCATTCAAATAAAACCAGAATATGTTTATTTAAATATTGATTCAATTTAGACATCAATATTTTTGCTATGAAAGCTGTATCTTATTGTCATGGAAAGTGAGCAGGGTCTACATAAAACTTGCAATACTTTTTTTCACTAAGAACTTTAGTTAAATGCGAGTAAGACAAAACAGACCAACAAAGAATGCACCAATAATCATGGGAAGAACAGATTTAAATTACACGGGTAGTTATCTGGCAAAGACTACAGTGGCTTATTTTTATAGACAAAGTAAAAGCCTTATATAAACAGAAGAGGAACTGAATGTACTAGCTTTAAGGCTTTATTCAAAGAACTTACACCTGAAGTTAATATATTTTTAGAACTGATAAAACAAATGTAATTTAGAGTGCTCAGTGTGCTAAATCTACTTGGCATGCTCTACAGCTTCCTTTTTGCTGCTGTAAGACTCGCTGCCTATAGCTTTTGGCAGTCCCAACAGAGCTAGCTCTTTCCACTAACAAAATACAAAATGCAAAATTAATAAAAGGACCCTTTGAAACTGACAAAAGTGCCTCAGGCAAACTATCTGCCCAGCAGCTGGTTAAAATTTAATCAGTTATTTTTTTCCAGTCCTGTATATCTTTTGTATGGAGCTCCCCAGACTGAGTGTGGTCAAAGTTTGTTAAAAAGAAAGAATAGATGAGTCTCTCTTTTGGTAAATTAGCTGCAAAGCTAGTTTATTTCTGGTTTTTATTGACAAATTAAACTAATTGTTTGGGTCTCCCCAGAAGCATCTAGAAGATCTATTGAGAGATTTTTATCTAAATATTAAAAAATTAAGATGTAAGTATGATTTGAATTATGGTGAAATTGTGACACTTTATCATGTACTTTTACTTTAAGTCTTTAAATAATTTTTGTGGAGGTGGTTTTAGCAGTCAGTGTTGATTTTAAGCATTAAGATTATCTATTACAGATGAGGAGCAGAGATTCACTGAGTACTCAGATGCAAAATATAGGGTTGCTCTTCAGTTCATTTAGTTTTCATACTTAAAGATTGTTTCCAAGCGTTCAAGTGAAAAGGAGGATTTTTCATGAACTGCAGAGTACTTTAACAGCAGACTTGCATATGTAGATCAGCTTCCTTTCTAGTATCAGTATCATCTTTGAAATCTTAGGTTAGACCTTCAAAACTAACTACATGCAAAAAGTGTTTTGCATAGTTTAGGTAAACTTTAATTCCAGGAATATATTTCCATGCACTAGACTGAGCATATAAAAATTTACCTCTGATTGAATATAACTTTCAGCTGCAAAAATTGTAGCAGATGGTATTTTTTAAGAGCTTCCAATAAGCTCACCCACTCTATTAGCATATGCTTTATCATAATGCTCAGGAACTGTAGGCTTCTAAAAGGACTCTGTTGCATTTCATTTATTATGGTCACACCAACAGAGTGGAAGTTTCCCTGAATGCTTAAAGCAGAGACAGAAAGGTTATTCTAGGAAGCAAACAAGTGAGCATGGAAAGCACGAGGATTTTTGTTATGTGAACTTATATGTCAGCAAAAGAAGGAACTTAAATATTAACTTTGTTTATGAGAGAGTTTTGGTGGTGGTTTCAGGGTTCTGTTTGTTTGTTTTTTGTTTCGTTTTTGTGGGGGTTTTTTGTTTGTTAGGTTTTGGTTTTTTGGTGGGTTTTTTGGGGTTTTTTTTGTTTGTTTTTCTTTTTTTAATTCATTGATGCCATTAACACATATAACTAGATGCAAGGTATAAGCCACATCCTTATTATCTCATACATCTTTGAATTACAATTAGAAATCTACCCAATGCACAGATTTCATGGTAATTTTACTTTGGTATGCTACCTGCTGGCAAAATAGGCATGGACTTCAATTAACAATTCATAGTGTCATGGAGGTGTCAAGTCATATTTACAGAGCAGAATAGGGAAGTTTATTGTGACTTAAAACTCCAGTGTAAAATTGATTCCATGAAATCTAACATCCTACAACCTCTGCAGCTGCATGATGACATCCCTCCATGTCCCAGCTGGCCTCCCTTGATTCTCAGGTGACCACATGTAGGTACAAAGTACACAGACTATCTGCTGCCAGGATCAGTCACTTCTGTCTAATAGGTTTTATGTATCTGCTTTCTGTAATGCCTTATTCTTCACACATTTTCATTTCCAGAAATATAAAAAACTTTTAAGAAGTCTTTCAAAATAGCTGAACAATTTGGTATTCAAAAAATTAATGGTACAGACTGCTACCTTATTAAAGTTATCGCACTAATATATGTTTATCCTAATGTTCCTGCAGTAGGAACTAATAAGTTGGTTCAGTAACATTGTGCTGTGTAAGACACTGCCTCAGGCTCTTCAACAAGCCCAGAAAGCCCAAGGCAGGCTCCAACTACACCAACACATAAACAGATTCAGTTGCAGGTGGAAATGCTTTCAAGCTATTTACCTTGAGCATATCATATGTCTCTCCCTAAACAACCAAGATAATACAGCCAATAAAACTTCCAAGCAGAGTCTACTTACAGGCGAGGATTTTGACAAATTGTTTTCTTCATAATCTCAATGTCTATTCTTTATTGATATGGCTCTCTACTTATTTTTAATAAAACTAAATGTCATTAATTGCAAATAGCAAAGTTCTCTCTCTATTCTTTAAATCAAAAAATGTAAAAAATATGAATATGAATACTAAAGCATTGTAAGAAGAGTTATATCACTCTGCATTTAACTGACAGAAATAAACCAAAACTGCAAACTCTACATTTAAGTTGAGTATTCATTAGGAGAAATAAATTCCTTTTATCATGACAATTCTGTTTTGTTTATCCATCCTCATATACTCTGTAGGTTTTTATACTATGATGTTACTCACTCTTCCGTTACTACCCTATTATTAATAAAACAAAATGGTGTTGCATTACCAGCAAGCATCCACCTCTTATCCTCTAATGCTTGTGAAGTCTTGATGATACCTAATTGAGGACAAACTCTGAGCCTTCTGTGCCGCTACAATCAGACGACCAGAATCCCATACCTTGTTTTTGCTTAGCTCAGGAAATTGTGTCAGCAGCTCTAATAGGAATGCCTACCTCCACCTCTGCTTAGGTTCATCACACAGCACTGCATTTTGGGTATCCTACAGGCTGAGGGGCTGCCTACAGCAAATTGTTCCTCTGCTCTCTCTCTCAGCCAGGTGTGTTCTCTTGCCTTTTTGAGGTTCATCTGACTTACAAATAATAGTGGTCTAACAGTAATCATTTTGAAACTAGTGTAAGGATATCAAGTTTCACATGCACATATCTTTAAAAATGACTGAACAGAGATGTGAATCATTTACAGACAGCAATGACAAAAGACTGATTCAGGTAGAACTGCAAAGTAGACAGTGTTATTCAAATCCATAAATAGTTCACCTATGGTTGAGACTGGAGTTTCTCATAGATTATGAACTCTGGAACTTATCACAAAGCCCAACAGTCCCCCAGGGAAATTAAGGAGTAATCATAAACAAAAACTGCATCCGAGAGAAATTACATCTTTGAGGTTAACAGGAGAAGTGTGAGTGTGTATATATATATATATATACATATGTGTGTGTGTGTGTGTGTATAAATAAATGTATATATGAAGTGGCTTTAGGGTAAATGCAATCTCAAATACAGTTATTTTTCCATTCTGTGACATGTTATGAAATCCACAGCCTAAAAATGGTCTCATCAGCACACAGAAAGAAAAGCTGAATAAATTCTTCTTAGGAGACAGCAAAAGGAACATCCTCCTCATAGACCAGCATTTGAAAAATTCATCTGACATGCAAAGTATCCTGGTTCAAATGCCTTTTCAGGTTCTGAGGACACTTGTCTGGATAGCCATTAGGGGATGAAAGAAACAAGTCCATTTCCCTCTCTATATAATTATGTGGAGTATAACAAGTAATAAAGCAGTGAATGGTAGAATTCTGAACTAGAAAATCCTTTTTCAGGTTAACTGCTAGCACGAGATCTTGCAAAGGAAGTGCTCTTGAGATAAAAGAGAAGAAGCATCATGTTCCCCTCACATTTGCACTGTGTAAGCCCCAGGTCTGTACGAGCCCTGAATAAATCCTTACCCTAATTGGACCCCTCAGGGAAGACAGGTAGAGGATCACTTTACTGTGACTTGTAATAGGATCTGTGAAAAGATCTATAAGAGATGTTGGCAGTCTTTATGTGTTCTTGATGGCCCACAGAGACCCAGCTAACTATTGCAGTTCAGCATCCTATGCTTGTACCAGAGAATGCCTTACCTGCCAAATTGTCTTCCCTACTTCACTCAGACTTTCCAGGGTTTTGTGGATTCTTCTTTTTTTATACTACTAATACTTAGGACATGCCTAAGGGTATTGTAACTTTGCTTGAAAAAAACACTTTTACAAACCTAGCTATCTGTTCAGAAACCTCAAGCATTACATAACTTTTAACATCACCCAGACCAGACATGCCAAGGAGAGGAAGTGCCTATGCTGTGGTTCCACGGATCTACACTCCAATTTCAACACTTCAGGAACCAGCGCATCCATCATGTGATCTCTTTTGTGCTTACTACAGAAAATGCTTTCCTTGGTTCTTGTAGGACGTGAGGAGGGCTGCTAAAATGTAGTGAAAAGAGCAGAGCAAGACCGCAGTTTCATCTCTAGGAGTAGCACAAGCTTAATTTGTACAAGTAGTTCTAACTAATAAGATGAAGATAACGAAAGTGACATCAGATATTCTGCTCAGAAGTAACAAAACACATTCATCCTCTACAAAGTAATTTCTCTTCTCCTTCTTTTAAAAAATGAGATACTAATTATGCTGGGTGAAAAGTCTGTCCCTGCTGATAGCAATCTGTGTCTCTCTCACTCTCACTCTCACTCTCTTTCAAGGTCCTGAAGAATCTGTTCCTACATTACAAATTTTACCTTAGACTCTTTAGATATTTTCCCTGCTTCCAGCATAAATGAAGAGGAAAAAACCCCAGATCTATACACAGTTCTCATTGGAAGGACTAGGAAGGGACTTTGTGCCATGTATGAAAATCTAAACAGGAATTCCACTTCTGATTATTATCAACGAACTGTCACTCATACTTACAAAATCTGTGAGAAACCTTTCAAAGTAAGCAAGCCTCAATAATTATGTGGCACTCATTGATCTTCTTCTTTAAAGTAATAAAAAGTATCTATATGAAAACTAAAGTAAATAATAATAGACATATAGTCAAACAGCACTAAGTATTTATATACCAATAGTAGAATAACTCAGCTGCAAATCAAGACAGCAAGAAAAAAAAAAAAAGGTCAGTTTTACACACTATCCTACACATTTCATTCTTTAACCAAGGTCATCAGGCCAGAGAGGTAAAAGATATAATATTCATCTAAGAGTTGAGTAGGCAGTGAAAAATATTATTAAAATACTTGAAAGTGTAATGATAGCCTTGATGACTGAATTATTCTTCAATATACAAGAAGGGTTCAAAACCTGGTGGTAAAGCTTCTCTCGGATCACTAGGTTTAATGATAAGATAATTAAGATAAAGTGTTAGGTTACTAAGTACAATTAATCTGATCTGTGATTAATCTGAGGAAAGTGGAGATTTGAGCGACACATGAAATACATAAAATGAGTGTCTGATTAGGAAAAAAATATGTGAAAAAGTACTTTCAGAAGAATAAGTATAAAACTAAAGACAGAACATAGGTATGTCATGCTGGAAGTAAGCTATACAAGGTGGAAGGTCAATGACAAGTTAGAACAAAACTGAGAGTTTAAATCTGAACTTTTCAGGTCTTGGGAGTGTATGAGGAGCACAGGCTTAGACTACTATCCTGAATTCAGGAATCTACTACTTGTTACAAGTACCCTACACAATGGTGATGGAATACCCTGAAATCAGAGGCATTGGTTTTCCTATACAACTTAACAACTAGTAAAAAAATAATTAAAAAAAAAAAGGCAGTAATCCTCACATCCTTGGCATCTGTTAATTTTTATGAAAACTCATTTTTCACTTCCAGAGGGTCAGATTCCATCACCATTAATATTGACAGAATTGAAACTGTTTTCTCAGTAATGCTATTAAAAGTCATAGGGATACGTAAGGGGCAGCAGTCACTTTAGATTAAAGTGACAACCTCTGAAATTAAAGGGGAAGAGAATTTTAAGCTCCCATTAACCACCACATTTAATTAGAGAGATTCTGTAAAGGTGTGTCTAAATTCAGTTCTTAACATAAATACTTTGCAAATCTTATTGATTCCTGTGAACAAAACTAATATATAGAAGAGACAGGAGATGTTACAGTGTTGCAGATTCATACACCCTGTTTGGTATTTCACTTGGGTTTCATATTGTATGTATAAATAGCTGAGACACTTGTATTAATATATCAGCTAAAATTAGTAATACAGTAATTTAAATGCAGGGAGAATTTAAATAAAAATCAAAGAATATAAAATAGCCTTAATCTTTATACTGTAGCAGCTTTATCCAAGCTCGTCTCAGTAGGCATCATGACATTGCCTAAGAGTTGCATATAGCACACACAGCAAACTACTGGAGCTTTTATTTTGCCAGAAACCACAGACATTTGTTGTTATTAGCATATCTGAGGTATACTAACTTTGTGCCTGTAGTGTGAAAAAGACAGGTATTTAAGGAACCATCTGAAAGTATAATTATGGACAATTTGCATATCCTTCATGGCTCTGTCTTTTGTAAAAGGATGCAGCAACAGTGATTGTAAGAATTTCTATCCATTACTCTGCTTTCTGGTACTAGGTTTTAAATTATTAAATTGCAAGTGGATATTTGGGTCTGTCAAATATACTCAGAAGGGAAAAAAATAAAATAAAAAGAGGGTCAAGGCACTTGGGTTCCATGTATAGTTTATATCCAACTAACATTTCAGAGAGCCTGATTTACAAAGGTTCCACATCTGAAAATTTATGAGGGAAAATATTTCTTCCCATTTTCTCCCCAAATTCCACCAATTTTTCACTTCTGAACATATTTCCTGCCCTATAAATTAATTTATTCTATTATCACACCTTGATTAAACCGCAAAACACTGAACTACAAGCAGCAGGAGGTAGGTAGCACAGTAACAGTACCAGGGTGACGGGCGTTGGCCGAGGGGTGTAAGTCACCACCTCTGGAGCCGACTCCTCCTCTGAGGCCGCCGGTTTGAATCCCAAGGAACTCGCTGTCGCCGTCTGAGCGTGCTCGGCCGTGGCAAGATGAGCCTCAGGAGTAAAGGGGGTGGGGCCAGTTCTGCGCACACTGTGCCTCACCTAAAAAATCCATTGCACAGGCTTATCCCAAAATCTTCGTTCGCGAAGTCCAGCCAACAACAACATTACCAGGTTACTGATTTTTAGCCCAATCTATTGTGTCCACTGGAGAACCTATGTCAAGGAAAAAAACATGGACCTACTTCCACACATAGCCAAATGCCAGGATGAACCATTTTCCTTGCAAGAAAGAATTCCAAAGGTAATTTTTAGGCATTAAGAAAGACCATGTACGTTTAACTGTGATCCACTTTCAGCTGTCCCTTTGAAGGAGTATGGCATACGGGCCAGTTTGGGAATAAGAAAGAAAACATTTGAGGCCATACAGATGGTGTTTTAGAAAATGCCTAATGTTTTCAAAGCTAGCTCAGCAATCACTGAGGGAAAAAAAATCCATAAGAAAATCTAAAAATGCGTTATGTAATGATCAGATCATCATACTGGCTGACAGTTCAAGATCAACAATTTTCCTGCCTGAAAACATTGTAGATGTTCTCCCTAGGACCTCAGATCTCTTCTCAGATACTTTCTTCAGTACGTCTTGTCAGTGAAAGGCTCCGACAGAGAAAAGGATTCACACCAGCTGTGCTTGGAGCTTTCTGAAAAAGGTTTTGAGACATAAAGACATCTGCAGAGAGAGGGACAAAAAACTGCCCACGTAGTTTTTGTCTGAACCAACAAACAGCACATGGCAGGATTCAGAAATCAGTGGTCTCCTGGGAAATTTACTCTGGGTTTTAATCCACAAGTCAGAGGTGTTTAAAAAGGTTTAATTGGACTTATTTGCGTGCAAAAATGGGGCAAAATAATTTTAACAATATACTTAGTATTTGCTATAGAAAACCTGCAAACTTACTTTGGAGAGGTGGGGTGTATTCCACAATAAAAATCTACATAAATACTTTAATTTTTTAAAATCTCATTTCAAAATGAACACATTTGGTGCAGAAATAAAGGAAAAGAAAGAAAATTGCTTTGTTCTGAAGTTCAATGATAGTAATTTTCAAAATAAAAACATTAAAGTTACTAGAAAGTATTAAGTCAGAAATCACAGTAATTTGAAAACTACTAAGGTGGGGATGGTATGAGAATTTAACAATGACAACGCTAACTGTGTATTTCTCAAAACTGACTGTAATCTCTTACTTTTCTTTTATTATTATTATTATTTGTTTTTATCATTGTTCTTGTGGGTTTTTTCTCTGTTACTTTTCTGATTCAATGACTGGAATCCATTAGATGATGGGAGTGGCTTACATGCTTTCTACAGCACACCTTAAAGCTTCTGACAACATTATTAGTAGGCAATTCAGAGTTTTTCCTTTTCTCTGCAAGATTAAGATGTATTAGTTCAAACAGATGTGATCAACTGAGTTTATTCATTTCTTCATTGATCTTTATTTCTAGATGCCCATTAAAATCTAGATTTGAGATAAAGTTACAAAATGGAACAGTCTGTGTAAATGATAGAGGATTTGATGGACCACTTACAGATGGCTAGACATTTATTTTGACTTACCTCTTGTTCATGTTACTCTCCAGTGTAACAGTATACCTGACTTAAAAGCAAAAAATAATATTTTTTATTACAAAGCTATGACAATCACAAAATCATTCTCCTGGGAAAGTGTTATCATGTCAAAGACCAGGTTTCAGAGCCAAGAACACAGCAAAATTTTTCCTGATGGCTATTTTCCTTAAAGTCCATCAAATAATGAACAGGGAAGACTAAGGGTGATCTCAACTTGAACTAGGTATGGAACATCTACTTTGTTATCTTTCTGATGTGTCTACTGCTGAGATCCTTAGCATCAAAAAAAGTTAGATTTTTAAATTAGGAAACTATCTATCACCAAAGATATCACAGACCCTACAGGTGCACATACTAAAAACTGCCCAAACAAAGTGCAGCTTTTATTTCTCTCAAAGATGATAAATTAATGAGCTCAATTCAAATACATCAGTCAGAAGTTTTAAATACACAGTATGGGAGACTTTTAAAGACAGGGGTATTGTTGCAGTAGGCACACAATGTTCCAATCTCCCTGTGTGTTCTTGCATTGATGGGATTACAGGCCAGTTTTAACTCCACCATAAAATGAAAGCAGTGAATTACAAAACAGAGGGTCTTCCTCCACTTAAAATTAGTGGAGTACAAAAATGGTTATCAGAAATAATCTAACCTTCCTCTTGATCACCACATCTTAGTTAGCTGGCTGTCTAAATTAGGTCAACACATCTCCTACTCAGACTCCAGGGCATTCCCAGGAGTTGATCATCCACACGTATGCACCTAAACATACTTATGTTTGAGTGAAAAGGTCAAAGCGCTATTTGAAAACACATTTTGTCTTCCGGTTTAGATCGTCTATGCCTCAAAGACTGATGAGTGACATTCTGAAACAGCCTTGGAAGCATAATCCTCCACCTGTATCAGCTTCCATTTCAGAAAGCAGACAGTGGCTGTGCTGTGCAGATCTGGTATATTTTAACTAACAGACAAGAAAATCTGGAAATCTCTAAGCTCAAGAAAACCATGTTTCCTTGACTTGTATCTTTTATGTCTTCAAAATTACTAGTTTGCAGTTATTAAAAGGTTGTCCCTCTTTTCACCCAAAACATTAGATATATTTAATGCATCCTATGAAAAGCAATGAGTTTTTTAAATAGAGAATCAGGATAGAATCAGTGATATGCAGCTTTTAATAAAACCTTCTCTGGAAGAAATTGTATCCGGAGCTACAAAAAAAAGAATTCTGTTTGCAGTCTTAAGCTAATGTTACAAATGTAAGGAAGAGCATCAGCATGTAAACTAATTATGTTTCACTCAACTTTTTAAAAATCAGGCATGAATTTTACAGGTAACTCTATTGAGGTACACTAAGAACAACAATTAAGTGTGGTGGAGAAGGATATACCAATAGGGGAGATGATTAGAATATAGTAAATGTTTAATCATACAATCTTCAGAAATCACTTGTGGCAGGTAATACTTGTAGATTTTACTCCAGATTTATGCCTGTAAACTCTATGATTAGTTGATAATTTAGAAAGGCAGAAAAGGCATAAGAATGTACAGGAAACTGTACTTGAACCAAATAGGGAACAACAAAACGAAGATGGTAAATTTTCCCAAGAAAACAGCAAGTGGCTATAGCCTTCAATGCTATGGCTGGAGTATTTTAGAGGTTTTTCTGTCCTAAAAATAAAACCTCATCTCCTCTGATCAAAACAAGTATATGTTTTATATTGTATATACACATTTACAATATTTAAATCATAATTATATTTATATTAAAGAAGGCACTTTACAAAATGTAAGCATCATTTTTAATAGATTTCAGTGATTTGTAAACCTCAGTTTCACTATGGGTACTTTCCTATGGGATCTCTTGTTTTTCCTCTGGTCTTTGAATCTTTTAAAGCCTCTCTCATTATTTTTGTTGTCTGAAGTTGGGCAATAATGTTACTGTGATTAATTAAGCAAAAAGACATGGAAATGGGGGTGTGGTAATCATCAGATAATAAAGCCCTCTGGGTCTTGCAATGCATGAGGTGCAGCCAGGACCCTTTATCCCCAGAGGTCTGATTATCTCCAGGAAAACTACACCTCCCTGTACTTGCTGTATGGCTATTATGAAATATCTTTACATTTTATAGATAAAGTAAATTACTTTAATCACTGAAAATTGCCAGTGTTGTGAGGTTTCAGCTGTGAGGTTCAGAGAGCTTAATCTGCCCATTTCAAGTCTGAAATAACCAATAATTGTTCTAATAAAAGCATCAG
Organism: Formicarius rufipectus; assembly: GCA_013399695.1. Classification (NCBI taxonomy): domain Eukaryota; kingdom Metazoa; phylum Chordata; class Aves; order Passeriformes; family Formicariidae; genus Formicarius; species Formicarius rufipectus. Next base: position 1,375,315 of record VXAU01006173.1, on the reverse strand, counting down.
TAAATCATTATTTAAATGCTGGGATCATTCCCTCAGAGTGGCAAAGGCACCTTCTGTATGTTTGATGACATGGGGTGCTCATTTAACTATAACCCTGGAAGTGCAAGCCATAGGGGAAATACTCTACCAGGGCTATTTAGTGTGTGTAATCAATGTTTTGTTAGAGCATCAAATTATTTTCTGTCATTCTGCAAAGTCCTAGGTCAGCAAACAATAACATCTGCCCAACATCTGAAAAATCTCTTTGGAAAAATTCCAAATGTCTTCAATTTGTCACACTTCCAATCAAGCATTTTTCAGAAAATCTTCAGTGGCTTTTGTTCAAAGGCAAAATATATTTTCCCATTCCTAAATCATTGGAACGCACAAGAAGCATGTTTGCTAATTGCAAATACGATGGGGATGTCAGTGACAACTCTATCCTGCCCTTCACATGCTCTGGAATTGTGAACACAGGGCTTTGGCAGAAGCCACGGTCAATCAAAACACGCATCACCCTTCCAGCTGCCTACCCTGGGACCGTGATAGTCTCACTTTTGTTTTCCATGGCTGAACACAGAAGTAGAAATTTCAGAATTACATCACAGCTGATTACAGAGTCACTGGCTGACAAAAATATCACCATTTGGAGCGTTCCTTTCAGGAAGGGTATTTCCAGAAAAAAAATTAGTCGCACTGGCATATTATCCTTAACTGTCATATTACAGGAATATATTTAAAATACACTATTTGGAAAGATTTGCAAGCAGTTACATGGGACTGTGGATTTTGGGCAGCCTAGTTCCAAGAGCTTTCAGTAACCTAACACAACACGAGACAAACACTATAGGATACAGACATATAGCTAAAAAAGCATTCCTGATTATGTATTTAGAGAGATGACCTATGTCTGAACTGTGTAAACAAATGAAATAAAAACACTCCAAGGCCTTTTTGCAGTGCAGTGTTCACATACACACACAAGCTGAAGACTAGTCACCCAAGAATGCAACTAGTTATACTTATTGGACTAAAGCATGACACAGTTCCCACTGGAGTGTTAATCTGGAGAAGGTTTACCTAGAAACAGAAACAATATGATTAGGAGAGATTAAAAACAGAACTAGGAAGCAGAGGAACAATGGTCCTAATGTCATTTATTCTATTTTTTTAAAGAAATGTTAAAAAGTTGACACATTTCTCACGACAGGAAAGTAATTTTAGTTCAGAAGGAAAGTATGTGCTATCTGCAATTCTCCAGAGAAATCTGAGATTATTGTGCCAGAGGCAATTAACCCTGAGTAATAAAAACTTCTAGCAGCCTCAAATGACAACCTGATGGAAGAGCAGATATTTCCAAGGGAAAATAGTGACTTGCAAACAAGATATCTTTTTCTTCTGTTCTGGCTTTCAACCCAAGCTTTTAAGATTCCTGCAGTAATTTGTTTACCAAGTTGACTAATGAGAAGAATTAATCAGAAGAGTTTTCATAGGAGAAATATGGCCAGTAATGTGAGCAAGAATCACGTAATACAGAAGACCAATATCATCTGCTTCTGGAAGAAATCAAAATTGAAAGATTGAATCTGGTTACAAATTATAGCATAAGAGATGAGGAGAAATGCTCTGTGGAAGGCTGCACTTATCAAAACTAATTGGTAAAAAACCCAGTGAGAATATCAGTCCTAGCAATGAAGATGAGATAAAGTTTAGGGTTAGACTTGTTCACTCCTTGAGTCACAGAAAGAATGAGTTGGTGAAGTCAGTGAAAGGACAAATGCCAGAAAAACATACGAAAATGAGAAAGATGGAAAGATAATGTATTTTGATAACTGATCGGTCAGTGTTGAAAATCTATTGCATTTTTCATATTCAAAAGTAAATGTTAAAATCTCAATACTGTGTCCTGATTTCATCTGGGGTAGAGAACATTTCTTCCCTGTAGGGGGCACAATGCTGTGTTTTGGATTTAGTGTAAAAATAACGTTGTTAATGCACTGATGTTTTTGTTGTTTACACTTAGGCTTTTGAGCTTCTCATACTGTCCTACCAGTGAGGAGGCTGGGAGGGGGAACAGCAAGGACAGCCAATCCCAACTACCCTAAGGATATTCCATCCCATATGGTGTCATGGTCAATGGATAAACCAGGGGGAAAGATGGACAGGAATCATTGCTCAGAGTCTGGCAGGGCATCTGTTGGTGGGTGGTGAGCAAGGGCATGGTGCATCACTTGACTTTTATTCTAATTATTTTATCATTATTATTTTAATTCTTATTTCTTCTTTCCTTCTCCTATTAAATTGCCTTTATCTTAACCTGTGAATGTTACTTTTTCTCTCCCCAATTCTTTTTCCCATCCCACTGGGTGAGTGGGGAATGAGCAAATGGCTGTGTGCTGCCTAGCAGCCTGCTGGGTTGAACCACAACAGTTCTTCCAGCAGAATTTTTGTATGCTTTGGTGAATACCAAAGTATGAAACATGAGGAGGCACAGGGGAGGAAGGCAGTGTTCACAAGAGGATATTATCCCAAGGAATGCACTTGAATTCCTAGAACAGAACAACTAGAAATAATGAGAAGAGGTTGAAGGGACGTATTGAAATTTGCTTCCTGTAAGATTTCTGGACAGGTCCAAAAGATGGTGTAGTAGGGGACCAGCTCCACACAGAAAGGAACATTCTTTGAAGCTATGTACAGAAGGGAAATTTGCAGCTGAATAATCCTCAGACAATAGGACCTAAATACAAGGAATGAGATTGATCCTCCATGGTTGGAAGTTTTCAGTATTCCACTGAAAAGTAATAAAGAGAGAAAGAATTTTCCATTGTTTTCCTGAAACATTTCTATGATTCCATTAATTATCTCAAAATAAGAAAAATAAATGTGACACTTCCCACAACTGATCCCCTTTCTTTTTAATTTTTGGTTGAAAGAGTTCCTATGAAGGTTTTGCTATTAGTACCAAAATAGTGGATGTACTACTCTCCAAATTTCTATATTTAAACATCAAAATTATAAGCAACAAAGCAAAAGCATACCAAAGTATTCCATTCTGAAAATACTAAAATGCTTCTTCAGTTTTGCTCTTCCTTAGGAGTAGATGGGTAGTTTGTAGGTGGTGTGTGTGCGCATATGTGCCAAACCTGAAATGTCATTTAAAACATCACATATTCAAAGATGAGATTTTGCTATTAATGTCAGTGGAATCATCAAACAACTAGAAAACCATTAAAAATGAAATTTCTGGAAAGCTCAAGTCTAATCTGAAAGAAGCAATAAGAAATTATTTAATTACTTTAAGAGAAGATAGTCCTAGTCAGTTGCAATACATCCAAAATAAACGATGATTGCTATACAAAGAAACACTGAATATTAGGTAAACTCCTAGCCTTATATAGAAATTGAACTCATGTAACATTCATGCAGAAATATTTTACGTAGCTACAGTAAATATGATCAAAGCCTTTAATTGTAAAACAGGCTGAAGCTTCTTGTGAAGAATTTCGGGTAATAAGCAAATATGAAAGCCAACTTGGGGGTTACCTAAAAGGGTGAACAGCCTTTGAGGTACCAAAATTAAAGTCTCTTGTGCTTCAAAATCTATAATATTTAGAAATAAAACAGAGATCTTTAAAAGTATGAAAATCCTGAGGCTTCAAGAATATCTTATTTAGGCTGAAGAATATATTACATAAAATGGGAGAGGGCATGAAGAACACAGTCTAACAAGGAAACACAGAATAATGTCTCAACATGCTTTTTGTTCAAACTTTATAGGAAATTAGATTAATAATGCATGAGTTGCTTTATGTTAAAGCTAGTTTCTCACTCACCCTCATTTATTTTCCCTTGGAAAGCATTCTACCTTTACAGACAAAATTAGATTTTTTCCTTTTATTCAGTGTGGCTATAGCAGATACAGAGCTCTCAAATGTGCTCAGAACAAGTCACGTCTATCAAGTTATGCAAAACACGTCTGTTAACATGGGTATTCTTTTTCTGACTGCAGAAAGTAGACAGTTTAAAGAGAAGAACAACTAAATTATATAACAATCTTTACAACATCACCAGTTCCCTCAAAAATGCTATTAAGGTAGCTTATGATAAGTTGTGACACTTATAAAATCTCGAGGGAAAACTAGTACTGGTTTGGAGGAAAAAAACCCTCATGATAGCTGTAATGGAGAAGAGCAAGTTGTGGTGTAGCGAATATTTCCATCATTCTCTCATTTTTTCTTTGTGGATCAGTTTTTCAGCTACGAGTTGGGTATGAGAACTTCGCCTCATTTTTATTCTGAAGAGAAACAGGTTGCAATGATACACCATATCTCCTTCTACTCTTCTGACCAGTCAATGAGATGGTTAAACTATATGCAGTTCGTGACTTCTCTCATAAAGCACAATGAATATTTTGCATTTCTTCCCTTTAAATGCAATTAAAGGTGGTAGACATGATAAAGACAATCATTGTTAGCAGACTGTGTAAAACAGTGACTTCTTGAGCACAGCGACTTATGGAATATCAAATACTCAAACATATATTGTGATATTTCTGAAAAAGACAAATCATCAAAAGAAAGCTCTGGAACTGGTGCCATCACTTCTGAAATATAAATAGGGATGAAGAGAGCAAAAGGGAAAGATTTCTCCCAAAAAACCTCAAACTCATTAATAAAACAAGAACAGAACCTTTTCATTGATAAATTCTCACAATTGTTAAGTCAGACAATTGCAGGGATGAAAAGGATCTCAGTAGATCACTTTGTTTAAGATCAGGATCTTCAGTAGAGTCATCTGTACTTAACTAAACATGTACCAGCGAAAGTTAAAAGTTCTTTTCTTCCTTTCAGAAAATCTGTTTGCCTTCTTACATATTTGTACAGTGAGTCTTTTTTTTTTTTTTTTTCCTGAATGGAAACATCTCCTTTCTTTAAACTGAGCCAATTTCCTTCTGTCCTTCCCCTGACAGTTACGGGGAGCAACTCAGCACACTTCCGGTAACTGTTTAGCCACTGAAATGCTACTGAAAAGATTCCTCTGTTTTTCAACAGCAGAAGACAAGACCGGATCTTTCAGCCATTTGTTTAAGTTCTTACATTGGAATGCATTTTAACAAAAAGAACTCAAAACAGGTAAATATATTACAAATTAGTGTACCCTTAATGAAGCCATATATATATACAAAATTATAGTCAAAGGACTTCTCAGTTTGTCGTTGCAGCCACTGTGACCTTTTTCACTGCCTTCAGTAGGAATACCATTAAGCTTAAGAGAGAAAACAGAGTACTAAACCAGCATGATCTTTATGCACAACAGTGCATGGGATAATTCTGGACAAATCTATTTTTGCAAGACACACCCATTCCTTAACTTCAGAGGGAAGTTGCATGTGGGAGATTAGCAGGATCTGACTGTAAAGAACTCACTGATCACATATGCTAATATTTTAAGAGGTCATTATCTGGCACACAGGCAATATTAATAAAAAAAATACATAATTCAGTTTTCCTTTACTTGTAATTAATAATTTCATTACCAAAGCTCTCACAAATTGAGAGAGCCAGCAACAAGAATCATTTTCTGTAGATTATAAAAGTTAATTTCCAATACATTATGTATATCATTCTTTAAATGTCACATCCAAATGCATTTTTTGTGACTGATCTTAATTTTGCATATGCTTTTAAAGGCATATTCATTAAAAAGTAATCTCAGTAAATTGACGTCAGGACCATATTTCATTTTGTCAATCAAATTCCCAAAACATTTTCAGACAACTTCTTGCACATCAGTAGCTCTACCTGGGAAATGATTGTTTCCACTCTCACTTTAACTACACCCTGAAACATCAAAAAAATATTAGGAACTTCCTGGGGAGACATCCTTCACTTAAAGGAAAACTGGAGGATGCTGCTGTACTGCACTGAGTTTTCTAAGCTGCCTTTGCCAAAGTCGGAGCTCCAGGCAAAGCTCCTCATCAACAGCCCCCACCTGGTGACTGGACCAGGTTGTCAGGCTTGCTTTTTGTGAGTTTCCAAAGAAAACGACCTTCTCTGCATACACATAAACATTTCTAATTCATTTCTGGTTTCAAATTAGACTAAGAAATCAATGAAGTGCACGTTTTGCTTTAATTTACTGTGGATTTCATAATGTAATAACATCAGAGGAGTTAATGTACAGCTCTATTAATTGAAAGTAGAGCTTCAGGGGTTGATGGAGCTCTTTGGTTCTTTTCCTCATTTCTTTGTAGAGAATGATCTTTGAATTTTTCATCTCCTGTAGGTTTGTGACACAAAACACTTTTTCCTCATTCTTGTCACAACTTGATTAGGGAAAAAAGGCTTTTTTTGGCTGGCATACTCTCTCTCACTTTTTTTTTTACATATAATGACTCAGATCAGCTAGTCAGTCTGACTACTCTTACAGTGTCACAGCTTTCAGGCTGACATTTATATTAATTTTAGTACCTCTGTCTAGTTAATAAAGAAAAATGGGAAATAAAGTATATTTATAAAATCTGCCCTGTTGGTTGTGTGGCAAGGTATTAAAAAACAAAGTATTGGAGAAAGTATATCATCAAAACACTGAATCACAGCTTAAACAGTTTGCCATCAAGATTTGGTGAAATCCTGGCAACTATTTTAGGTAGATCGAATGTCAATTGAAATCAACTGAAATACCACAGGTTATTTTCCTTACCTAAGTGTTGTATCTTCTGACAAGTGAAGAGAGATAGTAAGTGGCAATTCTTTGTTGTACCCACCACAATAATTCATAAAAAGAGACAGAATTAAGAAGCACCTTACTCCCTTTCACAAACCGTAAAGGGAAATCACCTGAGGTTCACTGAGCTACAGGAGCCTCTACACCAGGTACACACGAGAGCACATCACTGCTATACACAGGTAGGAAGTCTTTTGTATCTCTCCTTCACACATTCACATGTAAATAAGTATAAATACGGGTCTTACTGCGAAAAAAAAAAAAAAAAGAAAGAACAAGGCTGGGCCACATAGCAGAATGTCTAGTATAACATACCCCAGCCTCTGTATTACGAGATCAGAATAGAGCCTACCTGCAACAGCTAATGTGACTGTGAAATAGGAACAACACAGAAGCTGGCATTCCACAGCCTAAAGCACCTCTACAACCCATTCTCTCCTTACGTGATCTCTTTACATATCCTCTTTACACATCCTTCTAAATACTTTCTGCAGGGGAATAAAATTCAGCAACAGAACTGGAGGCAAAACTTTTCTCCTAGGAAATTTCTCATGACAGGTAAAGTTGGAGAGAAGACACCAGACTTTGAAATCAAAAACTAACTTCATCTCAAGGCTTCCAATCCATTATAAAACTGCTAATACAATTTGGACAACTTGCAGCCTGGTCTAAAAATCAAATGGAAATACGGGAAAGGCTCCTGTAACCTAAAACAGCAAAATGAGGCCTCTAACAGCAATGAAGCTACAAAGAGATATAACTTGCTAAACCAGAGAGATATAAGGTAGAATCAAGTTTTATACATTTTAAGAGGCATGTCCAGATAAAGAAAGAAACTGTTTTAAACATTTTCTTAGAGTTTAGTAATTTTTTCCCTAAAATTAAGATGTTGCTTGATTCAGAAGAAGAATTCAGTTTCCCCTTTTAGAAAAAAATCACACCCACAAATTAACCCTTTCTCTCCACCCTACCAATACACAGACACACTTTCCAATAGAAACATATATAAATTTTTATAAACCCCCAGAATTTGCATTAAATGTCTCCTCATTTCCTCTGAGTACTTTGGAGAGTCATGAAAACTGGGTGCTAAAATCTCTGTCTCCCATATAAACAAAAGAGAAGGGGCCTAAGAAAGAGTTAAGTAACATACTGACCACTGGGTAAAATTAAGGCACTGTATTCCAAATAGTAGAATTCTAAAATGTAGAACAAGAGTTCTACAATCAAAACACTATTTCCCAGATAATTTTTTGGTCTTTCCCAAGTCACAGAAGAATCTAATGAGTCACTGAGACTTAGTGTTTGAGGCTCTGTGTCTGTTTCTTGGTTTTATTAAAACTCATGTTCTGGGAAAAGCTTTGTAACTTCCTGGGAAAGTTTAGCACATTTTAATTTTCTTCCAAGAAGGAAAGAATTAAACTCTACCTACATACCTGACTACATTTTGTACCAAAGATATATGGCTCCTCAGAAAATTGCCCTTACCGAGGTAGAAAAAGAATACTCTAAAAATTAGATTTGTTGTCTGTTAACACCCTATTTTATATTCAATTTTCTTTTGTCACATTCCAAGGAAGTAATTATTTTTGCATGTACAGACACAATGCTCTTTCTGAAGGGTATGGTTTCATATCTTTGTCCATCCCTTTTTTGATTTATTACCTCTGTGTCAAAATACGATGACTGTGCCAGTATTTTGAAACATAGAAAGGGTATTTGCTCCACAGAATACAAATGTTAGTTCAAAGAAAATCTTTGCTTGCATTTATGCTTTGAGAAGACAGATTTTAAAATCTTAGAAACCTGTTTAAATTTTGTTTACTTACAGTATCTGTCCATATGACATTTACCTGATGATCTCTTGAAGGGCACAACACAGAAAACCCAACATAATGCTCTGCAGATTAGTAATGTGTGAATCTAAAAAAAAAAAAATAAATTAATAAAATATAATAAACAGATATTATAACTTGCTAAATCATATAAAGTATAAAAATTTAGACAAAACAGATGTGAACTCCCAAGTACTGGAACCCACTAGAAGAGCCCAGAGCTTTCTGTTCTGATTGGAATTCATTAGAGAAGTGCTATTGGCAGGTGCATACAGAAATACCATAAGAATATTTTTGCAACTCTTAGCTTTTTTTGTCTCAGCAACTGTTATTAATTTTTACTGAGACAGAACCACAGCCTATTTTTGCTGTTGGAGCGGTGACCTGCTAAAAATCATCACTGTTCCCCTCATCAGTTTTGTTTGCTCAAGATGTTTGTACTTTTTGTTTGCAAACATGGCAATGTTAACAAAATTTTTCCATATTCTGTGCTTAGTTTTTGAAGCCAGAAAGAACTGTTCTACAGGAATGGATGAAAACACTTATTTTTTTTTTTCTCTTTCTGTGGGATCAGAATTTATTCATATTGGGTAGACTAAGAAATGTAAATGAAATACTCTTATTTTCAGCTGAAATCCACTACTACTGTCTATAACAAATTTTCTGAACTAAAAGAAAAAAAAAGACATTAATAAAGTATGATATATTATTGCAGACTGGCGAGTGCTCTTTAACTCTTCACAAAAGGGAATAACAGCTGTGAATATCAAGCAGAACTCGTTGAAAATGCCCCATAATTTACAGATCACAGTAAAAAGTGGTGGGGGTGTACAGGGGCAGGGGGAGACAACTCAAACACTAACCAAATCCAAAAAAAATGTTTCAGCTGACTGCACTATCTTTGAATTGCATCTACACCAGTGCCTTTAAGAAAGGCTTTGTTCGAAGTGCATTACATGTATGAAGGGTTTCACAAGTGAACACCATAGGTTAGTGCTCTCTAGTTTTAACATGTGAATAGCAGGTCCTGCATCCATAATCCCACACCCCTGCAATGTCCCCACGCTGAAAACACACAGGATTTGTGTTCTTAACCCTGTGATTTGAGAACAATAACTGTTAATGTAACTCAGTTAACTGTATTGCTTTTAATTGAAGATAATCTTGATTACAGCCAAAGGGCACTATTAATACTCTGAAGAAATGACTAAGACTTTAGCATTTGAATGTTGTAGAGAAAATAGAACTAATTAGCACTAATTTAATTCTAAGATTAAAGAAAATTCTTTTTTTTTTTCAATTTTTAATTTAAGATAAACTATTTTACTCAGAACAAAGAAAGAATAATAAGTACTTTTTCCAACTGAAAGGCATTTTTTACTTTTGCATTATTTCATTAATATGGGAATATGGGAATCATGACCCCATTAAAGATCAAATAATAAGCATTTAATTATTGACAGCAAATAAATTTTTTATAAAGATACAAGGGTTTTGCTGTATAAAAGAAAGAAAACAAAGTACCTCTGACCCAGAAATTCTTAGAGGATCTCACACCACTATATAATCTATAACCTAATTTTAAAAGGATAGGTTCACAAAGGGACGTGTCATTTTTCTTTCCTCTCTACCCACAGAATGAGGTACTGTAAGTATAACATCTGTGAAAATGCTCCCCAGAAGTACCCTGGTTCTATCTTAATCATGCACTTAAACTAAATAATACATTGAATATGTCATAACCAGGAGGACAGTCATGATAAAAAGTGATTTAACCCCTTTTTACTCTACAAAATAATACTTTCTTTTCTTTACCTTGGGACTAGTTGTCATTTATAATTTCTGACCAAGGGAGACATAATGGATTTACAATGAAACCCTGATGCTTTTCCAAGGAACATGAAGATGCAGAAAATAAGCACCCATTACATTAGCAGACAAAAAGATGTTTTCACTGGAACTCTGAGCCTCATTCTGATGCTGGCAAATAAATGGACTGTTTGCAGGTTCTGAAAGCACCATTTCTGGCTAATCACAATTCTTCAAGGTAAAAATAAAATGAACTTTTTCTGAACCTTCTAATGCATCACAAAAGAAAGGAAAAAAAAATGTTCAACATGACTTTTTCCAGCTTTGCATTCATAGTCAGAAGGGGCTCAAATCCAAGAGCACCCATCTAACCACTCAACCAAATATTCAGATTAGTCTCCCAAAAATGAAAAGACATACCTACATGACGCAAAGGGGAGGAAAAGGAAAAGAAAAAGAAAAAGGAGAAAGTAAAAAAATGAATTGGGAACTTAGTACTCTAAGAAATGCCTTTTAATTCTTTTCCCAAATTACTTCTTTTGCCACAAATAAGTCTCATCAGAACATCACACGAAGAAGGGGAAAAAAAAACCTTAAAAATGCAAATAGTAGAAGAAAAAGAAGAACTGTCAGAAGACAAAATATTTACTAAATTATGGAATCTATTTAGTCTTTTCATAGTTTAAATAAAATAGCATATTTTTGACAGATGAGAAAATTTCAAAAGATTATACATTGAGATTCATTTTGAATAACCCATGTACTGAGTTTCACAAGTTTGCAAAAGTGGGTTGAAGTTCTCCCGAGCACTGCTTTTCTTCAGATTTTCCAGATTTTCAGAAGAAACATAATATATAAATAGGGAGAAGTGAATCACATGAACAAAAAAAATACCTCCTCAACAATTCAGCCTAAGTTAGTTTATTAAGCATATGATCTGAGATATTAGGAAGAAATTCTTCACTGTGAGGGTGGTGAAGCCCTGGAATAAGTTTCCCAGAGATGTTGTGGGTGCCCACTCCTGGAAACATTCAAAGCTGGGTTGGATGGAACTCTGAGCAACCTGATCTGCTGGAAGGTCTCGCTGCCCATGGCAGAGGGCTTGGAAAAAGATGAATTTTAAGGTCTCTTCCAACCTAGGCCATTCCATGACCCTGTGATCTAGGAAGTCTCTTAGATGTCCCATCCCCATAGTGCTGGTAGGAAAAAAACTGGCAGCAGTCACATGCAGGTAGCAGTCATGGAAATAGTCTTCATTTTGTATCTAGCACTCAGATGATGGCAATGTGAAGTAATGCACCTCATTAATCTGCATGTCACAAACCAAGTAAGAAAATCTGCAAAAGAAAGTACTTCTTATGCAATGTATTTCTCATACAGTACCTACAACCTTGTGCATGGTTAGATTTACAGTAGCATGGCCAGGACAGACTTGCTGTCAGCCTGCCTGCCAACATAAACACCAGAATGGTAGAATTACCAATACCACTTTCAAGGATATCCAGAACATTCATGAATAAAAGCAAACATTTTAAAAGGAATATGACTGCTTGGGAAAACCAGACAAAAAAAACTGGAAATGGTTTAGATTGAGCCTTCCTATTGTAAAATTATGTCAGTTCTTGTGAAACATCTGGTGGAGGCCACTGCAGGTCACTCAAGGACAGGGTAATTGCTACTCTGTGATTTAGACCAAGACTGAAGGACCATTTAAAGATAATTTTTAGGGTCAGTTTTCTCAATCTCCTAGGCCGGGTAAACTGCAACTTGGCAACATCTGCCTTATTGGGAACAAAATTAAGCCCCTAGTAGTAGTCACTTTTGAAAACCCTTCATAATGAAAATTTCAAACCACCATTGTTATCATCTACTAATGCTAAAAAAATTATTTTCTTGTTTCTCATACAGTATAGATTTTCATAGGGTAAAATATAATATATGATGTCTTTGGCTTCTTTAGCTTTGATGCAAATGCAGTCTGTGAGTATTTACACTAACAAGCTTCTCAGCCTGTTTGCCGGAGCACATATATTGAGAAAGCACCTCCAGTATTAAGACTTCCTAGTAATGTTAGAATTAAGATAAATCATGAACCGAAATAAAGCAGCACTAAACTGACAACCCCTGGATGATTTGAGGCTCTTAAAGCAAATATTCAAAGATAATGTCTATAGGGGGGAAGTCAAAGTCTACCTAGATATGCATGTGGAGCAAAAGTTTTTATCTGCAGAACATTATAAGAGCTTTCCATCAGTTGAATAGCCCACACAGATGAGGAGTACTACTACCCAAAACCTCTTCAGAACCAGACCTGACTGCTACCCAACACCAGAGAGAAAGACGTTGTATGGATCAATATATAGCCCTAAGTGCCTCAAAGTGGTGAGATGTTTCATATCCAGACCTACTCCTGGTAAAATACATGGGTAATGGGAATAAAGGGAAACAGAAAGCTTCCATGTTTAATGACAAGCTAATAGCCCTGCAAATTAAGGCAGCAACTAGAAGAACTCAATCTTTCAAAACAACTACAACAGATGTTTTAGCCCTAATGGAACATTTAAGATTCTTTTCCCCCAAAAGGATGCAAACACTCAAAAATACTAACCCAGAGTCATATCCACTGCTAATCACTAGAGGACTTCAGTCTGCAGTAGATCAGATATGCAGTCACTCTAAGAATAGAGAGGCATCAGTCAGATATACAATGAGCCTAAGGACATGAATCTATTTAAGAGAATGTTTTTGTAATCATCCCAGGATTATTTTAGTCATATCCATTTAGAACCAGTATGGTGTTAAAGCCTGACTTGGCCTAAAGTTTTACTGTGATTTAACTCTAGCTGGCAGTTAAGCACCATGCAGCCACTTGGTCACTCCCTCTTTCTATTTCTCCACCCCCTCCCAGGTGGGATGGAGAGGAGAATAAAAATGACGTAAAACCAGAGGCTTGAGATAAGAAATATACAACAACGAAATGAAAAAGAGGAATAAAACCTAAGAAAGACAAGTGATGAAAAATTGTAATTGCTCACCATCTGCTGACTGATGCTCATCCCATCCGTTCCTGGACAGTGACTGATGCCTCCTGGCCAACTTTCCCTAGTTTGTTTATTGAGCATGATTTTCTGTGGTGTGACATGGTATGAAATACCCCTGCAACCAGTTTGGGTCAGCTGTCCTGGTCATCCTCCTCCCCAGCTTCCTGTGCACCTGCTTCTAGGCAGTTGTTTGCTTAGAGAAAGCACTACTTAGCAACAACAAAAACATCAGAGTGTTTCTTTTCCATAGTAAACCCATAAAATGGCACCATACCAGCTACAAAGTAGAAAATTAATTCTATCCCAGCTCAAACCAAGCCAAAGTGTCATGCTCGCAAGAATGCAGTGTGTCAGCCTCAAAAACACTGCATGAAAGAAAAGCCCTTGCATAAAATATTTAATTTACCAATATTATCCTTATTAAGACCATAAATATAAGCATATCTTCTTTCCACAGAAAAATATCCATATCAACCTCTGGTAATACTGCTATATAAATTACCCCTCATTTGACAAAATAAATAAATAAATAAATAAATAGACAAATGATTGATGTTTCTTTCTTGCAAATGGGGTAAAATTCAGTGAAACCAAAACACCAGTCCTGGTACAAGGCATATTTGATTTCTTCTCACAGTCCTACATAGATTCTTTCCTTCTAGTCGTATTCTGCCTGGTACATAAGCTTCTCAAAACTATTTAGGAATCTGCAGTAATTTTAAATACAAATGAAGCCCTCTTTTGTTCAGCTCTGAAAGTTTCTAAACAATGTAAGAGATATAGAAAACATGGTTGATTCTGCCCATTTATAACTGGTACTTACCAACACGAACAAGAGCAGTCCATTCCTCAGACACTTTCGCATTACAGCTCTTGGGGATGAACAGTACATAACTGGTCAGTTCAGGCTCATTTGAACTTCCCAGCTTGATGGAGAAGGCAGGAGACATCAAAATCCTCTCACGTGGTATGCAAGAAAAGCAGTGTGCCATATATTGCCTTAACTAGCCTCTGACACAAACATTTCCAGAGAATTGTGGTTGTTGAATAGTCTGACATAAAAAAATCAAGGATTTGGTCATAGCTAGATGAATTCTGAATGAAAATGGGAACTTTGGAGGTGATATTAGCAACATGTTTTAAATATTTCTTAATGTTAGCAGCCCATTTTCTAAAAAAGAATTTTGCTACATTCTGTAATTCAGTGACACATTTTGTCAAGGAATTCTGCCAGGGAACTGATTGAAAGTAATTTTTTTTATCAGTTTGGAGTTACTTGGTTTTTATTCTGTTGCATATTTTCTTGTTTTAGCATAAGGAGAAAAGGTGAATAGTGTTTCTGATCTACTTTCTCTATAACAATCATTTCTACTAATCCTTTTATCATAGCTCTTTTTTTTTTTTTTTCATTCTGCTCTGAAATAAAAAGGCTTAATATTTCCCATTTCTTTTCATATTATTCTTGTTCCATAACCCAAATTCTTGTTTTTCCTTTCAACACTTTGTTTATTTCTTCTGTATCTTTTGAAGCTACTGTTCAAGTAGAACTGAATATTTATTCTAGAAAAAGTAAAAAACACCAAGATTTTCCTTGAAGGTATTAGACTAGGATTTTATTTTTAATCACCAACCTATTCTTTACACCAGCTAATGTATTCTTCTCCCTGGTGAAAAAAAAAATCCTTCAACAAGTCCACTGCCTTCCAATACTGCCCTTCAAGAAACTATATAAACCAACTTTTTATTGCACTCCAAGCCTTTTTCTCTAAAAATGATCAAATAATCACAGAGTAAGAAGTTAACTAGAGCAAGGAAAATTCTTGATTAACAGCCTTGGCAAACAATCAATTTCTAGTAGTTTGTGGGCTAGAGTTTGAAGTACTGATACCAAACTTTTGTCAAGTCCTATGAACCATTTCAGGGTTTTTTTATCACTATTTCAAGGAGTCTGTAAGTGTCAACTATGAATACACTTCGCTCTTCTAAGTAGACTGATGTCTAGTTGGCTTGGGACAGGGTAGAAGACTTACCATTTTTGCAGAAATCAAAAGGCCAACTATTTAAGAATGTTAACTTAATAACGTGCTACACCCTTTACTTCTGCCTGATGGTTTAATTATTAGCAAGTCAGTGCAGTTCATTAGGGACCTATTGTGCTGCTGTTGGCAAAACAGAAATGTCACTGCATGTTAAATAATTAAAAGCAGTAAAACAAACATTATCTTTTGAGTCCTGGATTTATAAATTGCTGCTAAGCGTTCAACCCTTTAATCAATAACTATTTATCTATTTGGTTTTAGCTAATAATGAGTATAAACTCTTTCCTGATACTCTAATTATTGTTTGATGATTTCCCAATTCTCCCTATGATAACTATAGACATTTTGTTTGATTTTGGTTTTACAACAGGATATGCAAGTGAGGAACAGTTTATGCATCCAAGAAGTTCTCCAGCATTACTAGGCATTATTTCCTGAAGTTAATCACTACTTTTTTTCCCTTTTCTGGAGTGTCCAGTATTTCTGTGGGACCAAATCCTGCACTACTTACTCAGCAGAAGATCTGACCATGCCATGTCTTGGTCCTGCAGCACAGGAACTGGTTCAGATTCAGGCCCAAACAAATTGTAAACGTCTAAACTTTCAGAGAGAAGGTGCAGTGAAAAGTTACTGAACTGTCTTATGTTGTTTATGTGAAATAAAGTAATGGTCTTGATGGGTCCAATTTCTCCAAGTTATGAGAGGATTAGTTCCTACTTATTAACAATGGGGCCCTGGTGTTGAGTTAAATCTGTGCACTTAGTCCTTAGTTCCTACAGCCCACATTGTTACACCACATATCATATTTTATCACCAGCAAAGACTGAGAAAACTCTACTAAGAGACAGATTTTTTCAGACTGGAATAATCACAGAAGGAATTATTTTGTAACTGAATATTGTCATTCTGATTTTTCATCTTTTTTTTTTTTCTATTACATTATGGCAGTCCTGTCAAGAAGTTTTGCCAGCCTCAGTCAGAAGCAGAGAGAGTGTATAATGAAAAATAAAAGGCAGAGTACATCTAACTTTTAAAAATGATTTCTGCTGACATGAAAGAAATGCCAAGTAGAGAATACCTCAGCTTCTGACTTTGTCACAACTTGGGAGAAACTAAGAACCACTGAGAGAGTTGCTTTCATAATATGACCTTAAAACAGAGTTGGGCACTTGTGGGCTGGATTTTGAAAGGAAGCAAACCATTAAATCAACTGTAGGCACTTATATTGGCAATGCTCACATTTTAAAGTCAGAGCAAAGGCACCACCTATCCTTAACTTTCACAAGTGCCTTTAAACCAATCAGGCAGAATACTGACATCCAACAGCTAATGCCCATGTAGAATAGTTACTCAAATCCTTGCAAACAAGGCACTTAAATTAGCCTGAGGAGCATCTGCCTTACCCACTTATTGTAGATTGCACAGAAAGCTGTTATAATTCAGTTCCCTTTCAGCAAAAGGCAGTTTAACTCTGACAAGGAAAGGCAGGTGTGATCACAGGGACACAGCAGCACAAACATGGGGAGAGAAAAAAAAGACATTTCAGATACTCACATGAGGGCTAGTGAGTGCCTGACCTGAAAGTTCTCTCTAGGAGAGTTTAGCAGCAGGGGGTAACAAAGAAAAAACAGAAAAATATAGGGTCTGTGAAGGAAAATGCAGTCTTCTTGAACTTATTAGTTTAAGAATAAAGTAATTAATACACCAGAGGGATGAAAATTATTTCTTTAAATAATCCATTGCAAGCTAATCTTCACAACTACTACACTCTGTGCTACTTTGTTTTCCTCTAGTAGGTCTCTTAGAACTGTGATTTCTGAGTTTCCTGTTTTCTGGTCAGCAGACACAAAGCACCACCCATTTACCTCAAGGCATAGTTGTATGTGACACAAATAGGCAACACACAACTACAGGTGCACCACTCCTGGCCTTAGCTGGTTATCTCTTAGGGTGCCTGTTGTGGTACAGGGAGTATCTCTCTGACTAACCAGTTTTCTACCTCCAGTACCTTCAGTCTAGCTTGGACACAACTGATTATGTTGTGTGATTATGAACCATTACAGCCAGTGAACACAAGAAGGCAAATGTTTCATATTAAAAGGGAAAAATTCAAGTAAAGCCCAAAATCAAATGCCAGTAGGTACATTTATTTTCTTCAGGGAAAAAAAAAAAGAATGGACAACAAGAAGCCAAAGAAAGATGAAAACTGAATATGCACTAAAGAGCTGGTGAAAAGTACTTCAGCACTGGCACTGACAAAATCTTTATGATGCATAACAATAGTATAGGTCCCTAACTGTGACAAAGAATAAAAAAGTAAATTCTTATGCCTGGTTTTCAACAAGCAACTAAAAATCAACATGTTTCTCTTTATCATTTTACTTAACAGTTCAGTGGGTAAAAAATACATCTTCAATCAGTTTGTCTTCAAGGTAAAGCTTGCTTTTTGTTTGTTTATTTCTATGTAGGTACACAGGCCCGCAGCACAGACAGCCAAACATCACCAGAAAGCACAATGTACATTAAAAAAAAAAAAATAAAA
>VXAU01006173.1:1344681-1357330 GCA_013399695.1 Formicarius rufipectus | reverse complement strand
AAAAAAAAAAATAAAAAAAAAAAATCAAAAAAACAATATGTGAAAAAGAAGAAACACCACAGGGAAGGCAGGAGGATTCTCTTATGCAAGACTCTAAATGAAAATAAACAGTGACTTTATACAGGTGGGAGATAGGCAAGGAGAAGGGAAAAATGAGGTTGAAATTGTGTGTCAGCTCCCAAAATGTCACCAAGCAGTAATTAAAACTAGCAGAGAGCAAATTCTGGAGAAAAAAAAATTGTGTTACATAGGAATTTCATAATTTTTTCAACACCTTAGTGGCGTAAGTTCTTCTGGGTTGGAGCAATCTGCATATTTGCAATCTGAATGAACTATTTTTAGGAGACCAACCAGATTGCTGTCTGCAGAGTAAGCATCAACTGGAGTCCAAGATCTAAGCCAAAGCAATTCATTCACTGTTCACTTGAAAGAACACCACAATGCCAACAAGAGAATCTTTTTCTCCTGTTTGTGGTGGGGGACATTTAAGTGGTGTTTTTCGGGTAATCTCTTTCACAGGCTCCACTGCTGGTTCTTGTCTTCCTTATCCCTCCCACTCCATGGGCTCAACCACACTGTCTCTGCCCAGGTGCACAGTATTGCTCACAAATTCCCCTCATTGTATTTGCTGATCATGGTGGGTCCTTGAGCAAATTGCTTGTTTTCTTTTAGATGTTTGCATTTTCAACATGTTTGGTTTAGTGTTGAAATAAGAAGAGAGCTATGGAAAAATGAGAAGAGAATCTGAAGAGACAGGTATCAACTTCTCAGCACGAATAAAACCAGCTACAGATCTAAATGCATTTTCAGACATAAGTAATTTCAAAGGAAAGCTAAAGGAGATGAGTATTTGGGGAATTTTATCCATATATGTGTGTATATGTGCTTATTTATATACAGATATATATTTTTTAAGGCTAGAAAAATCAAAGTATAAAATAATATTTGAAATTCTTTCAAGTATAAGAAGTGAAAAACTCACTACTCAGGTATGTAATAAACTTCAGCTTGGCCTGTCTCCTTACTTAAAGGTAACCATAGACATTTGAAAAGCACTTCAAGGTCACACACAAAAAAAAGAACAAATTAGAGTGTTCTTTTTTAAGGTGAGCTTTTTTCCCCTCATACTGACAATTAGGCAGGACTGAAGTTCCAGTTTACTTCACCAACAGTAATTGCTGTAGGTTTAGGCTACAGATTTTTCCTCTTTCTTGAGTCTCACAGTGTTGGAGTGCAGTTGTATGTGAAAAACTAAAAATAGCAAGAGTTTTCTTTGCAGTGGTGCACCATCAAGGATACAAGTGCTGGGTAGGTGGGTGTCACAAGACTGGTGTTAATCAACTTTCTGATTCCTGTTTTATTACAAAATGAAAATACAAATGAGATTTGGGCCTGGGGGAAAAAAAAAAACAAAAACAAAAACAAAAAAAACCAACACAAACTTTTATCTTTGGTCTGTCTGAATGCACAGACCCATCAAATCAGGGGGAAGGTCAGCTCTGCTAGGACAATTCCTGAGACAGAGAAGCTTTCTCACCAGTGAGGTCTGAAAGTTTTGAAGGAAAGGGGCAGTGCTTACACCTACCCCAGTTCTGGAGCACAAGTATAAACGAAACAAGTTTATTTTACAATCTAATTTGAATTTTTTTCTTTTTTATATCAGTCTCTAATGCTAGAAACTGCCAGAGGGGGAACATTACTGTTGGCAGCAAGACAGTACTGGCAAAAGAAAGGCAAATATTTTTTTTTTTTCCAAATGTCTTTGACTTCATTATAGTGCTAAAGAGACATAATATTGATAAGAAAATAGAAGGGGAAAAAATAACATATATCTCAAGTTGTTGCTGCAATTAATGGCCCAAACTACTAAGCAGTAGTCAGATTTTCTCTCTTACAGTTTTTCATCTTCCTTGGATCTCTACATTTTTCTCTATCATGTCACATTCTTGGTCTTCTAACTTGCATTATCAGTTCAAAAGTGTGGAAATACTTGCAAAGCTTCCAGTTTCATGATTCTTGTGGCAAGAAGGAAAGGGTATTAGCTTTGCGAACAGTCTTGAAACAGGAAACATTAAACACTGCTGACCTGAATCCCTTTGGAGCACAGTGCCTCTATGTGTATTGTTTGTACTACAGACTAACAAAAGTAATAGAATTCAAGAACTAAACAGAAAAAAAACTTTTTACAACACAAAAAGTAAACACTAGAAGAAGGTGGAATAAGTTATTATAGTGACCTTACACACAAGCTCCAAGCACAGCATAAATACGTGCATTGAAAACGGGAATGAATTTGGCCTTCCAGTAAAGGACGAGAAGCAACCAACTGACCCAAATAGCATTTAATGGGGAGGGGTTGGTAATCACTAATTAACATTATTCTTTTCTTCTACAGACTATGGTTCTCTCTTACGGTCCATGTTTGCACATACTTGCACTTCAAAGAGAAATAAAGCTCCAAGGCGAACATTTTAATAAAATATTTTTATATATTTATTTTATATGTATTTTTTAAAATATTTTTTCACGTTTGAAACTCCTATTCCATTTTCTTGTGTTCATCTGCCTTAGAGTTGGCTCTACAAAGGCAGCTGCCCAGACGGGCTGACTACTCAAGGACAGCCACACAGCCTTTGCTTCCTTGTTTTTCTGCCTATGCCACAGCCCTGCAAAAGCAAAGAGGTTTACTGGTACTGCAACCCTGCAGGAAAGCTGAAGGAAAAGGGGGCAGCAGTGACTGTCTGTTTGCAGACAATGCATTGATATACTGAAGACAAAAAATGCAAAGTCATTGGAATTTGCTACAGAATGAAAATAGAACCTATTTATCCACTGTGTATTTTTATATATATATGTGTGTGTGTGTGTGTATGTATTTCCCTGGTTACAGAAAAATATTTCAATACATTGAGTTTTCTTAGCCACAACATTCTAGTCATTTCTGTATTTATTTTAATATCTATGATAAATTGGATCCTGAATGCTTATGTAGTTACTATTTACTAGACTTGTGTTTTTTTTTTAAACTAGACTAATGATAACCCCCATTAAAATTTTGATTTATCCCCTCTCATACTCAAATATTTCACTTCCAACTTTTACTCAACAAAAACTGCTTATCATATTGTCTCTCCTTTATTCAGTGATGTCATTGTGTAGGTACAATGGGGACCCCACAGATATATTTCCTAAAAATACACAGCTTGAAGGGTTTCTGGTGGTATCTGGGATACAGAAGACAGCTATGAACAATACTGAGTTCCCATTTGATTAAGGAGTTATTCCTAAATTAACATAAAATCACATCTCCTTAAGCATCATATAGAAACAATGTTCCAGAGTTAGTTTTAACTTCACACTTCAGGGGTTAACTAAAACCATAGCTATGATACCAATAACAACAAAGCAAAAGACTTAAGAGCAAAACCCAGCTCACTGATTATCTTTTCATGGGCAGTTAATCCAAGCTTGTAATATACTTAAGTAATGAGCAACCTCACAAATGGATGCAAGTAAAGCTGCACGAGCTCAGAAAAATGTAAGTCTGTAAGGTTAAGCTAGACATAAGCCTATGTTAAAACTACTTCAAAATTTAGGTTTTATCCTGTGCCAGAAATTCTGGCACTAATCTGTGACTTCAAATGGCATGTTCCTACTCTGTTTTTTAAACAGCCAGGCATAAGTATTCAGTCATTTGAGAGACAAAGTAGAATATGCAACTCCATTTAAAGCTAATGGGCGATGGGTGTTCGTTCAGCTACATATGCTGCTTAAAATATACTTCTTGGCCCATAGCTTTAAAGTAAGAAAAAAAATTTCATTCTGAAATTTAAAGGCAAAAAGGTTCACATCTCAGATATTTTCACTGAGTGAAAAAAAAAAATATAGTGCAGTTGTTACAGGCAGTATAAACTGCTACATAAAGACAAATCAGGCCTGCAGTAAAAGATCTGAACACCAAATAATCATTGATGTGTCAAGTCTCTTACAGTGATATATAAAACGAATCAAGGCATTTGCATGGATAGAATATAGTGGACATAACTCACACCTAAATCTTGCAACTTGCATCCAGCAGTTATTTCAAAAAGTTTCCAACTGCTCTGCATCATCTAAGCACCAGTATCACTCTAAAGAGAGAATCTGAAACCATCTGTTTGTTAATACAGCCTTAAGTGGTTAATTTGCTGTTGCTGTCTTGAGCTATGTCAAGACTGTTTAAATAAAAGCTGTGACTTGCTAAATCCTGTCCCTAGCTAATTAAAACCATGGGTTTGAAGACTGTTGCTTAATACATTCCCTTTACTCACTGCTCACTGTTGATGCACTTACTAAAGAATTGCACAATTCAGGACATATATTCAGGGCTGCAAATATGACAAAAAAAACAAAAAAGGTGAATTTGATAGAATTCTTAGAGTACAAAAAAAAAAAATACTGCTGTGATTGCAGAGAGGGGGACTTTATAAAAATAAAAAAAATTCTTGAGTTGTAAAGAGTTCTATTTTTTAATTATTAACATTAATATACATCAGACAAGTCCAGATTATCATCTGAGACAGGTGCTTTATTAGAAACTGTTTTCAATGCCAGAAGATTGACAAAATAAAACAATGAAAATCAAGAAAAACATTACAAACTCTATTCCAGGGAGAATTTAAGCCACTTTTTAAGTAAGGCACAAAGCAGCATCTTAATATGGCAGATCCTTTCTTCTAACTAGAATTTGAGATCATCCAGAATCAGCACTATGGCTTTGTGTTCCCTTGCATCTTCGGTGGACTCTTTGTCACTTGACTATTTGAGTTATGGGCTGGTTGCAACAAGAACTGGTTTATCAAGATGAGGAAAATGTTTTCCTAAAGTCCATCACATACCGAAGGAGCCAATAATTTTTAGTGCAACCAGGGCAAGATACTATTCATTGAGCTGATCTTGCTTGTAAAGCTCAGGTATGAGGAACTTCCAAGGATTAATGAAGTTGGGATCTGGAGGCCAGCCTCATCACTCTGATTCCTCGCAGTCCAGCAACCAGCTTTCTCATGCAGCTGGAGCAAATTACAGCTGCTAGAGCATTATCTATCAGTTATTGAAGAATGCTTAATGATTGTGGATCAGAGAAAGGTCTTTAAGTCAAAAGAGATAAAAAAAACATATTCTAGGTTTGTCAGAGTGCACAGAACTTTGACAGGAACCACAAAGAGCATGCAGACATAACGTGTTAGAAGGGAAGCAAATATACTGAATTATGCTCACATGAGCCAGAAACTTCTAAATGTTAAAATTTTTCATCTTCCCAGAGGCAATGGATTCTTGGCTCATCCAAAATACCTGAGACAATTATTACTCACAATCCATGTCCCTGAAGCTTTTTCTTTAGCAAGAAGCAGCTTGTGCAACAAAGAAACATTCGACTTCTGTAGCAAATATTAGGAATAGAAATAATACTTCTTCACATCTTAGCAAAGAGATCGTATAGTAGTTATAACACGATTACTGGAAGGAGCTCCAGCTCTCTTTGAATTGTCTGTATGATCTCTAAGCAATATCTTTAACCCCTTTCTCTCTCTTTCTCTTCTTTTCTATGCTGCCTTAGCTACTTGCAAATTGCAGATTTTCAAAGTCGAACACAGGTTTGTATTATGAAATAGTCTAAGTTCACAAGGATGTAACCACAGGCTCAGATGCAAAATCAATGAGTAGCAAATAGCATTTAAGAGAGTAGTCAAGCTGTGAAATATGAACGGTATTCTTCAATCTGTGGCATTAAGGTCAAAGGAATATTTCTCCATCCTAAAATATATATCAGGAAGCTCACCATTGCCATTGAATGGATATAGGGATTGCAGGAACCTAGACTTCATTGCCAATCATCCTTAAAAAGGGAAAAAAAAAAATCTCATTTACAGAAGACCTAAATTCACTCTAAATTTAACAGAATTACCTCAGCTTTGCAGTTGTGTGATCGTGACTAAGTTATGAACTGTTTACAATCCTATTTTTGAGCTTAATTCCAGCCTGATATCCCCGTACATCAGCATAATACACAGAGACTTTAACACAAAACTGAACTGACCTTTTCCAATAAAGTACAATGTCTATTATATTCCACAACTTCATTAGCATCATTAATTGAAACAATGTTTCAGAAAATAATGAAAGTCAATCATATGTCTTGTTAGTGACCTCTTAAGGAACATGTACCAATGACAGCCTCACAGTTTTAGTAAAAACCATCTAAAGTAATTATTTGCAGACTACTTGAATAATTTTATATATATTTTTAATGAGGCAATTCCTGGGAGAGTCACTCAAGAGTCATAGAACTATCTTGGTGACTTTAACGTTTACTTTGTTTCTTAGGTGGAACTCAGAAGCTCTGTGCCTGTCCGTACCTCCACTAATGCCGGTGGAATTACATCCTGCAACATGGCTGAATGGGAGCTCACATAAATAAGTTAAACATTGCTAAAGTCAGGCTGCTCACAAGGGAAGAGCGCAGCCCCTTGCTAAGACATAGATCTTCTATAGTTTATTTATCATTAACAGAAAGTGCTTTATAGCACTGCATAGAGGTTGCCATAAAACAACGTTTTAAGGCACTCTCAACCATATTTCAGACATAAATGTCCTATAGATACAGGAAGGAAAACTACCAAGGTTCAATATTATCGTCTTTATTACAGATGACCTCACTATTGTGTTCTCTATAAAGAAAAAATATTGAACATTAACATAGTCTGAATCCTAAATTGATACAGGTTTACTACTCATACTAGATCTAAATGGCCTTACTTGCAGAGTGATTATTTTTCTACAAAAATATTGTTGACAGCCTCATTAACAGTGATCAGTCCAGAATAAATGCTACCTCTTCTACTAAAAATGCGACTTCTCTGGCAGAGTATGCCATATATTAGTACACATCCATCAGCAATTCAGTTTTCACTGAAGTTTAATAATGAATGGCATATTAAAAACCAAGACACAAATTAATGAAAATTCAGCCATTGCACTACATGGTATAAAGTTTAAACAGCTGAAACAGCTATACCATTAATCCAGAAATTTCTATTCCCCTTATACACTACTTCTCACTAGTCCTGTTTGTCAACATGGTTCCATAACACAAAATATTATTACAAGATGCACAATTGCAGCTCATAATGATTCTTATAAAACTCCAAAGGAGACAGTAGAAAAAATAACATTACTTATTGTTTCTTTTTTTTTTAATGAGATGCATATGTTTGATGCCAAAATGTGTTTCTGCTTAACTTGTAGCTCTGTACATCCTAAATCTGAAAAACCCCAAGGCAATTACTAATAACTTGTGTCAAAGTATGGCAAAAGCAACAGTTCTCACTTCTGAACCTATTCTGCTGCATTATTCCACTGGAACTTCACAGAATTTGTCTAACTTACTGGAATAATCTCAGATAAACAGTACATGATTCGTGAAGGTGGTCAGTTTTACTTGAACACAACAGATTTAAATCATTAAACTTGCACTCTTAGATTGGAAATAATTCTGTCTGCAAAAGTCATATTTCAGTACAAAGCAGCATTGCCCTGAAAATGGTTTTCCATCATACAGTGCTTTAGAAAGTACTCACCAATATTTACTCTGGAAAGCCCATTTTGCCCTATATAGATAATACTGATTGTAGAAGATTTAAAAAAAAAAAAGCTGTTTTGGGGCTGTTTTTATACCTGTGAAAACATCTGAACCATATAATTATTTCTTTTAATGTTTTTTCCCTTCATTTGTCCTCTGGAAGTTACACATAAAATTTCTTCTGGTTTTAAGTACTACTGGAGAGTATTTAAGTACAGCTGGAGAGGGCACATGGCCACAGTCACTGTGTGGCTGCACCACAGCAAAACTGTGAACACTGCTCTGCAAATAGCAACCCATCCCTGTTCATCTTGGCAATCAGCTTCCAGGGATTTGCCTACAATTCAGAACAGCTCTAAGTCTCACTGCTGTAACAGGCCCCAGATTATTATTTCATTTTCTTTTGGCTGTTACTGTTTCCCTAATGGATAACACAGAAATCAATTACAGAAGGCTTCCTTCTTGAGCACGAAAGAGGTCTTAGAGAGACGAGCTCCAGCAACAGAACATTATTATTCACCTTGATACAGCTTTTGCACATTGTGCTCATCATAGTTCAATGGTACCTGACAAAACTAATACTAGATTTCATCTAACACTGGCTTGTGATGTTAAATAAGGAACTGTGTGTGTGAACGTGCTTTTAAGCACTACAGTGCACCAAAGAATGAGCTGTTTTCAGCTAACATTGAGCCACTAATGATTTTAATGAGAGTGCCTTCTGGATTCATATTTTTTTCATAAAATACATCACACTAAAACAAAATCAATGAGAAACATTAATTAGGGCCTTTTTAGACGCCTTCTGTAGTGTTGTTTTTCTTTTGAGAAGCAGCAGATGAAGAATGCTGTGCTTTATTTAAGCTAAGTTGTTTGACATTTAGATGAGAGAAAAAAGAGAAAAATACTAACAAACACAGGAACAATTTTTGACAGCTCTTTGTCATGCAAGAGAGAAAAAAGGGGACCGACTGTGAGATACTACTTTGAAGCCCTGGAAATTTGTAATGAAAAATTTAAGATACAAGAGAGGAAGAAAGATGAGCTATTCATTTGGTTCTGCATATATTAACACTTGTAATTCAAACTAAAGGTTTGCTATGTGTTTTCATAATTTTGACTCTAATAAATATCTTGGAGAATTGCTTTGATATTCTAAGATCATGTGTGTAGCTTGCATCCATTAAGAAAAATGGGGAACAATCATCATCAGCCCTCTTGGCACTAATGAGAAGGTCATTGCTCTTTAATTATCACAGACATGAAACTGTAATATTTCAAAGGGTTTGTGGAATACAGTGGCTATGGGCAAAGCTGTGTATCTGTTTATAAGTCTGTCTGTCCCAGAGCAAGTCAAGTAGGAGATGTGTCTTCTATTCTGTAGCCTTTCTGCTTTTGTGTATATTTAATTTACAAGTTTGTATCACTGTTTCTTGCACATTGGATTAATCTGGGAAATTTAGACCAGCTATTAGCAGGGGCTGAGTAGGAGGGAGGAGGGCAGGGAGAGGCGGAGAAAAAGGGGTACAGATGTGAGAATAGTAAAATGTTCCTCATCAGGAGGTATTGTGAAATAAGTACTACTGTGTTGTGTGACCTTATTTCCCACAGTAGAAGTGTTATGAAGAAATAGAAGTGGTGAGGTGTTGCAGGAAAATATTAGCAAATTAAAAATTTGTCATTGGCATTGGTTGTGATCTCACTCATATTTCCACCCTTACAGAGGAAGTGACTACAAGGGGAACAGATAGAGCTGAAGCAAAGCAAGTGCTGAAATCAAAAGAAAAAGTGAATTTTTTCCTGTTGGTTCTGAATTCCCCCAAACAGTTTCTTCCTTCTCTAGTACAGAACAAAACCAAACCCTCACACCTAATCTGCCTCCACCAAACACATTATATGGGTCCATTAGCTAAAATTTTTATTATTTGAGGATTAAATAGGCTATTTTAACTTCAGTAATAAGTGAGCACTTTTCATGCAAGTTAAAGACTGAAGAGTAGAAAGGGAAGTCTTCTGTCTGTGAGGGAGAAAGAGAAAAGAGGAAGATCCACCTTTTGCATACAATTTCCATTTTGTTTTACACACTTTGGAATACTACTGTTGAACAGTTACCTTCACCATTTTTGCTTAATTTTCACCTTTGGGAGTAGTAACATTACCAAAGGAAGAGTGTGGAATGGCAAGGGAGGACGAGGAAGCCTTCAGGTGGTCAGCAATCAAACCTCAGTCTCCTTTGAACACATTGTTTTAATGGAGAATTATGGCAAATACGCAAAATTAACTTGAAAACCTAAAATTCACAAATATTTCTCTTAATTAAGAGAGTTTCTCTTCACCAGCTTTAGAAGACTGATACTGAATTTCCAGTACAAACTGACTTAGATTTTGGATCTCTAAATATTCATTAGCAAAATCTGATGTGAACATTTGAACAAAGTAATACAATGGCAAATCTTTGATAGAAAACATTTACCTTCCTGCAGCAGCTCTCATCTTGAAAGGCAGTTTAGGTGGGGTTACATAAGGCAAGGAGGGAGTGGTTTTCCAAATTATTTCTCACAGAGATTCCAACTACTTTTCACAGAATTTGATCTTTCTGGGAAAATACAAATCCCCTTTTCTCTTCCTGCCAGATGTCAGGCCACAAAAACTTCTGGGGAATTCCAATGAAATTCCAAGATTAAAAAAATGGTGATTTTTGAAGTCTTGTATAAAACTTGACATGCAGAAAGAAAGAGTGAAACTTACATCCAAAAGGACCATATGCAAAGGCAGTACAGAGTGGCATCTGCACAAATTCGACCTGTTCATCTGGTAATAGTAACAAAAAGCACTAGAAACTGGTAGACACCCTGAAACCAGGTAAAGTGACTTAATCCCCAAAAGAAGGCAAGTCACCAAGTGATTCTGCCCCCACCTTCCCCCCAAAAAATAAAAAAAATTAAATAGCCCTATATAAAACTAACATAAACATTGGCATGGGGGTTTTCCTGGAGGTCCACATACATAGCATTGTACAAAAAGATCAGACTGCCTTTTTCAAAGAAAGGCTTCGGCAATCATTTCCAGGGCAACTTACTTGATGCAGTTAAAACCAAAGAATAGCTGATATCTGAACTGAAACATGCAGCTGAATACCAAGATCAAGAAAAGTTTTCTGACCTTGCTCCTTCTCACTCTCCTCAGAACCTGCTTTGTACATTAAAGATATTTGTTGCATGAGTCAGATCGTGACCACAGTGTACCCCCCACAAATACTTCAGATGCTGTCAAGGTTCCCCTCTGACCAGACCTCACTGCAAGAGAAAAGTGAAGTTAAACAGAAGTCATGCTGACTGCGTCAGCTCACTCCTGCAGCTGGACACCAGCTGATCTAGTGATTGCACTGATCCTTTCATTAGTCTGAAGAGCTGTCAGTGCGTTCTCCCTTCCCCATTAACATCAAACCCTCAGCTCAATTCAAGAGGAGCACAGAATCTGTGGTACCTCATCTGCAAGTGGGTGTCATTAGCTGGAACTCCCATGGCTGGTGTTTATAACCCCATTCATTCTCACCTGCCCTTCTAACTGGACCATTTTAAAAAGAACATTTTGGCAGAGAACAAATGCACCATTTAGTTAGTAGATAAAATGTTTAGTGTTATGTCAGAAAAGAATCCGATCCTCTATATGTAAGAATATCGCCTGTGAGATGGACTCAAAGGTGACCACTTCCTAATGACAGCCCTGCTCATGAGGAAAGAGGAACATTAGTTGAATTTCAGAAGATGATATTCCTCATCACTAACTGTGTCCAGAATTCCACATGCCCCAACTAGACTGACAGAAGCACTGTTTATTACATGGTCTTAGTTGTTCTCTGTCCTTTTGTAAAACACAAGGAGAAATTTGTGACTATGGCTAGGGAATATGAGCACAAGACTAGAATCTTCTAAATACACTAGAAAATAGAAAAATTATTTTCTAGAAATATGAAAAGAAGTCAAAACCAAATAGTTTAGCTCTTGTCATCCTTGGACTCTCTCTTTTGCACAATCTTAAGGAGAATGGCAGTATGCAGGTTCAAGCTGCTATCACAAAACAAGTAAATAGGAAGTGCTCACACCTGGAGAGAGACAATTTTCATCTGTAAATCAAGCAGCACAAAAAGCACCAGGGGGCAAGTTTCCTGTTTCAAAGTATTATGCTGCTAGAAATATTTAACATGTTCCCAAATACTTCTTATCTACAGTATTTTCTATCCTTAAAACACAACAAAATGATATAACTTCTCAGTACTACATCTTTTTACTATAATCGTCTAGTTTTATATAATTCAATATCCAGAAATATAGCTACATAAAGAGAAATTAATTTAATTTATCCAAATAATTCTTAATTGTCTTCTTTATTTTGACTACCTTTTGTATCTCCATATCTTTGGTGTCCTAAATGCTTTTGCCAAATTTTTTTCCTCTTGATCATTAAGGTATAAATTAAATTAGCCCTAAAACTAATCCTTGTGGCACTTCATTTTTCTCTACCTCCTCATATCCTGAACCTACTTAACTCACAAGTACCTTTTTGCCTTTAGTATCAATACACTTTAAAAAAAAAAAGAAAAAACAATATTAGTTCACGTAGCAGATCCCTGCACAATACTTACAAAACTTAAAGTACTTAGAAAAGCCCTTTGTGCAACCTTGTATCAAAACATTCTGAAAGGAAATGAAAACAGAAGAATGCCAACAACATTACTGGATGAAAGATTATACAGCAATTTTACCAGGGCAAGATGCATGAGCTTTTGACAGCCAGCGGAGGGAATTTGTTATTATATTAATCTCCTAATGATGGACACTCCACACACTCAACGAAAAGCTTGCTACTCAAGTTTTATATTGCCTCAAAGCATCTCTCTCATTCTGCCACTTATTACCAACCCTTCTTTCTTCTTCTTCACCCCTGTATAACATAGAACCCTGAAAGCAATAGCAACTAATGGAGAAAAATACTCTACCTTCTAAGAAGATTTTGCCCCCCAACATTTTT
>VXAU01006173.1:1243252-1344671 GCA_013399695.1 Formicarius rufipectus | reverse complement strand
ATTTTCCCCCCCACATTTTTTTTTTTTTTTTTTTTTTTGTGAACTCCTCCTTTCACTGTTCATAATAGCAAAAATTCCACCCTTGAAACGGAGGTCATCTCTGCTCATCTGCTCAGTTCACCTCCATTACTGTCACAAGAACCAAGTACCTTGGTAGAGACATTCATGAAAGGAACACCATGAATCCAGAACTGAGTTAGTAGAAGAGGAAAACAGATGGAAAAATAACACAGGCACCAAGAAACTAAATCGAGCTGGAAGTACAGAGAACTGCACAGCAAGGGTACATTTTTCAACAGTCACACGGCTCTGATTAAGTGTATCTGAAATCCAAGCAATGAGATCTAATCTGCCTTCTGAGAATAGCTCTACATGTTGAAGGCAGAGGTTGTTCTTTTATTTCCCACTCTCAGGACCAACGAGTGTCTGAAGTAGACAAACACCTCAGTTAAAGAAATTCAGCTCCTATTCCATAGGTATCATGAAATAACCTACACATACCTATTTAGAAATAGAAACACTCTGAAGGTGCATGAAAATAAGACTGTTGGAGCTGTAAGGCAATGGAAAACCTGAGCATGAGGCAATGAATTCCTAGACAGATGGGGGCCTAAGGGGCCAAATCTTGTGCCTATGAATTTCATGCCATTGGTTTCAATAGGGCCATATCCAATAATGATGAGTGATACTCCTGGTGTGGTTGTTTTTATGTTGTGTTAATACAGTGTTAAGCCAGCTGTTTAAAACTGCTTTGCCATAATTAAGTAATGGTAGTTACGGTTATATGTGTTTATTAGTAAAAAATAGTAAAGAACTGTTACTTTTCTGTTCTTTATACACAGCCTTAGGGACTCCAGCTTTTGTACTCCCCAAAGTCCCCTCTCACTACTGAACTAAACTTGCCAATAAAATACTACAGGGGATCAAGGAGTTTATTTTTTTCAGTGGGGTGGGAGTTCAGTCGAACCTAAACATCACCAGAACGGCAGCTGCTGGTTCCTTTGAATGGGAAAGGCAAGTCACGCAGGGATGGTTTTCTGTGCTGCTCTCCTCTCTCAGCTTTGCAACGTCACCTTGACACAAGAGGTGTATAAACGGATGCTGCAGTTTTCCTCCTGCTCAGTTTCTCTTCAAAAACAATAAACAGGGCTGGAGTCATTGAATGAAATGTCAGAAATCTGTGATGCAGAAAGCATGGGGCTTTCTTTAGGCAACACTCACAAGTATTACAAAAACAGTCACAAACCCAAAATCTAAATCCACTTCTTTCCTGCATTTGTTAGAATAGTCAAATCAGGCCTGATTTTCCATTATGATATACCTTCCATAGTCCTTAACAGTAATGTGAGATTTGCAACCTGAAAAAGCTTTACATTCACCATTCTGACATTTGCTCAATACATGGGGAAAACATGAAGAATCTGCCTGAATCCCCAGCTAAATGGAATGATGGCTGTTCACAGTGTGTATTATGACTACTGCATCATTGAAAGAAATTCTTTACAGGGAGGGTCATTCAGGCATTGGAATGGGCTGCCCAGGGAAGTGGTGGAGTCGCTGCCCCTGGAGGTTAAGATAAGACTGGATGTGGCACTTAGTGCCATGGCCTAATAACCACAGTGATAGTGGATCAAGGGTTGGACTTGATGGCCTATGAGGTCTTTTCCAAGCCAGCTAATTCTATGATTCTACAAAAGAAACCCACAGCTAATCTCCAACACAAGGTAACTACATAGATTGTCATGAAACATTCAAGAATGTTGAAAGGAAATTTACTCCTCTTTTTTTCAGCTTCTTCTAACTACAGAGCAATATAAAGGTGAACTTCTATCTCAAGTAGGTATCCTATAATAAAGATAACATGATCAATAAAATCAACCCTTGTCAAAAGGAATATTCTATATATTTGCATTTATATTCCACATCATCTTTTAGTTTTCATGTAAATGTTTCCTATCACTCCAATTTTGACATATCTTGCCATGAGGAGAACTTCAGTAAGTTTTGAGTAAAAGTCTGTCAAGAACTAGATATGCCAAAAGGTAGCATTTTTATTAAGCTGAGTAATACACAATAGTTCCAAAACACTAATATGATTTTTCTGGTCAAGACTAACTTTCAGTAAATCACTGTCCCATAATACTACGGCTGCAGTATTTTAAAGACATTATGGTCATATATTTTAGTTGAAATGCTGCCAATCAGTAAATCCTATGCATGTCTGACTTCAAATATTCAGGAGGCAATAGTCTTGATGATTCTTGTTAAACTGTTTTCTTTCTCCTCAACTCCTTATTTGAAGCATATTTTTGTTATGCATCATTGCCCATACATAAATTCATTTATGTATGTTAATTCTTGCTCCACTTAGCAGAGTGGTCACTTAATTAAATGTCTTCAGTTGTTTTAATGAAAAGAAAAAAACCAGCTTTAACAGAATGCATAACACTATGCATTTAAACATATTATTTGTTGCCTTTATTTCAGTCCATTTGTAACACTGATACTAGGACATTTGTGGAACTGATATTAAAAAGTAATATACTTTCCTAAAGCCCCCAGACTGTTTAGCAGATTTTTAAATTGAAATCAAAATTATACAGATTTTTCATTCTGATAATTTTACCAATTCACTAATTCTTTAATCTTTACAGGTCATTGAACAGCTACACATTAATGAGATGTAGTTAAGAACAAATTTTACAGTTTTTCTTTTTTCTCTCTTTTTTTTTTTTTTTTGAAAAATGTTGCATATCATTTGCAAATTAGAAAGAACTTGTTCCATTTATGGTACATTTATTTAAAATAATCGAATGCATGAGAGCCAGCTGAACACTGTGTGCAATGATGCTTTTAAACAAATTACCATTTATTTATAAGGAAGAAATAGACTTTTAAAAAGCTCACAGACTGCATTTCATTATTAATGATGTTCTCCATGCAAAACTGGTTTCTTTCAATAAGATACAGAAACAGGAGAAAACTCAAAGAAAAATCAGAAAAGAAAGCCTTTTCCAGGGACATGCAGAGTTTACGTATTAGAAATTTGTGAAACATAACCAGAAATTGATGACACCTGAGGTGCACGTATGAGGAAGTTCAGTGGCAACTTCTCTGCAGATGCCAGACAGTCTCAAACAACACAGTAGATATTGCATTTTAGACGTCAAATTACTCTACACTAGAATATTAAAAACTTCACTTTCGTCCAGCACAATGTATTCAAGAAACACTGTTAACATCAGATGCCTGAAAGACTCAATATTTCAAAATCATTGTACACTGTAATTTCATGCTGTGGAAACAGTGAAAGGTAATTACTTTGGCTCAAGTATGTTAAATTACTATTATTCTATTCTAAATTGAATAGACTGTTTGTCTTTCTAAATGGCAAGTTAACCACCTCAGGTTTCTTGGGCCAAGTTTGATGCCAGGCACAAGTGCACACCACTTATCAAAGTCTGCACTTGACATTGGCCAAGAGGTCCATTGTTATTCAGTCAAGAAAAATTAACTTGCTAAACATTAAAGTTACATGTCTCAGCTGAATATTTTGACGGCTCTTCAACCATTCTCTAGACTTTCTTGTAAAAACCTGCAAACTGTGCTTTTGACTGCCACTGGAAGTCAACTGAAAAGCATTTTAAACTGTTTATAAACAGCATTTTTATTACAGAAAAGCTGCAGTCAGTAACAAAGATATTTTGAGGGGTAGATAGCAAGGTTTATTTTCTTTTTATAAAAAGAATAATTAAAAACTGTAATTCCATGAGTCTCTATTATAATTTCAGCATGTTCTTTCCCTTGCACTTTAGGTTCCTTTCTCACATCTTATTAGTTGGAATCTGACCTGTAGCTTCATAGCTCCAAATAAAGGAGTGACACAATTTCTCAGTCAATTTTAACAGAGGTACAGAGGGAAACATAAAAAAATATTTCTCTCACATTAATTTTTTGTAAAAATCCAATATTTTAGGTTCAAAGACATATGAACTGTTTCACAATAATAAGTATGCACCTGATAATTCCAGAAAACTTCTTCATATGGAGGGATGACATACATAAAGCCCAAAACTACTGTTACTAATTGGGTTGCCTTTATCTGCAGAAATATCAATGCATGACTGCAAATTCCTGTCTGGCCAATGATCTGACAACAATTCCAAATGACTCATTAGTGATCTTCACTTCAGGAGGTGCTTTGTAAAAACCTGAACTAATTCCCCTCTTGTTTCACTGAAAGAGCTATTTGCACGATTCCTGAAATATTAAAATTTAAGTTTCTCTGTAGCTGCCAGCTATTGTCATTGATGAGATTTGAAGGTTTCTTTTTTCTAATAAGCTTCCTAACAGAATCTCTTAGCAAAGGAAAAAAAAAATACAAAGAAAGTTACAGATGCTGGGGCCCATTTCCAGCTCTGCACTCAGTTCCTCCAACGACCTTGCTTTGCACCTGTTCTGATTTTTGACTCTCGCAGCCTTGAGGAGTGACATGGTCTGTGCATAAGTTCTACTTACCCATTTTAATACTGCCTTCCCACAGTGAAGAACCACTGAGACGTGGTAGTTTCTCTGATCCTTCATTCCCTCACTTGTTCTTCCCTGTCTCCCACCCAAATGGGGTGAGAACAACATGCACAGCATCAGCCTGCTGACCCTCATCAGGCCAGGCTCAGACATTAACACAGCAGGTAGCAGTGGCAAGCTGTCCTGAAAGCAGATTATTGCCCCTGTTTGCTTTGATTTCTCTAAACCTAGAAAGAAGGCAAAGAAATTGCAGAGCTCTGGGTGAAGAGTGGAAAAACAAAGTAAAGATGGAGATGAGAAGGATGTGTTCATGGGAGAAGGCTTTGGAAAACTGAACTTCCTCACCGCTACCAGAATCTAGACAACAAAAGGAATAGAGAGGACATGATTCCTTTCATTCTCCATTAGACATAAGAAGACATGCTGCCCTGCCCCATCTCAACTTAATGGTCTGCCTTCAAGTACAACACCTTCTGAAAACTCCATACTTAATACATATGGCCTATATTACAATTAGACCATTTCTAAGCCATTTCTTGCATTTTTGGGGGGAAACTCTCACTCAGTATGGGATCTACACCCTTTTTTCCATTCACTGGCTAATGCAAAGTGCTCAATGGAACTACTATAAATAAGGCTTTGACCAAGAATCTGATTTTGAATGAATTGTAGCTAAGTTATTAAGGTTTCTGACCAGGCACTTTGATTAAAATCAAAGTACATCAACTTGATTTTAAAGAACTCATGTAGCAGTACTTTAAAACACAGTTTGGCTTGTGATGAGTGTTACGATTTGTACATACATGACTTCAGTTATTACACCTCTAGCACCAAAGTAACATGACTTTTTATATCAGTAGTTTTTGTCTCACATATTGAAAGTATAACACTCATGAAACACTAAAAAATTCTTACATTCAAACCTGACATTAATATGGATGGATAGTCACTGATAGGAGACATTAACTGGTATTGTAAGGCTATAAAAATGTTAATGGTTTTTGAAAAAGTATAAACTTGTGAGAAAGTTCTAAAGTTAGCACAAAACCTTCTCTGCAAATTTATTTACTAGATAGCAGTTTGCCCAAAATAATATCCATCAGTAATTTTGTCATATTACTCCTGCAACCATGACAGAACTCTCTGTATTTACATATATAGACCCATGTAAACAACCTTTGTCACCTTTGCAGTCACTTTCATCTCCCCTGGCCAGCAAATCGAATTTCTTTTTCTTCTAAGAATTCACAGTTAGGCCTGCTGTGAATTCCAGTTGGAATTAGGCTGACAAATTTTCTAAGCACCAGGAATTTGTCCTTGCAAAATTACATTCTCCAAAATTACAGGACCTTCTGCTGCAGAAGTCTGACTTAAAAGCAGGGTTGTGCAATACTCCCCAGATAGGAACTAATGATCATACCAGTATTGTAGCTTCACAAACTGGCTACTTGCCTTAGAATGATGGAAATCAATGTTGGAAGCTGCTTCAGATTATAAGGGCACAAAACCTGGCTGGAACAGTTGCTTGGGTATGGCGTGGAATAGTCTCCAGGTATTCTCTGCAACATTTTGTTTTGTGTCCAGTTTTCACTCTCATTCCAGACAGTAGCCTGTATTTATTCCTCTGAGCAACCAGCTTTTTTTTTTTTTCCTGAAATAGTCCATCTTTTGTGAGAATCACCTCATATAAGCTGAGTGGTCCAAGAGAATGACCTAGCAAGGGCTCGCACATCGGCCCTTCACCCCTAACTCAAGCTGGGTGTTTTCGCCTGTGTTGCTGATGCTCCTCTTTATTGCATAAATGACAAAGCCCAAACAAATTCACAGCAAGTAGGCCACAAAAAGTAACAGGTTTTCAAAATACTCTTCCTGTTTCAACACACCCTCACTTCCAGCGTGGTTTCACAGTAGCAGGAAACCCTGTTTTTCTTGGGCTACAGGAATATTCCAGTGTTTCCTCAGAGCCCTGCAGCACACCATAACCTCCCGACAGAGGGACACAGTGCAGTCCCACTCTGCTTGTCCACCAGGTAGCCCCTGCCCTCAACAAGCTCTATCCCCTGGGGCACTCTTTGCTAGCATGAACCACTCTTCCAAAGAGCATGGCACAAGCATGATTAAAAAAAAGCATCCTAACAGTATCCATCACAGCCACAAAACGGATCTTTGTCCATTTACACCAATTTTAAGGAAAGTCAGCATTATAGGTAAGTAGGAAATATGTTATAGCCACAGTTATCACTGTAATATTTATAACAGCCTCTTACAGTTACAGAAAAACCATATCATTGCAGTAGTATCAATGAAGCCTTCATGCCTTTTCATGCATATTTTGAGTTCTCCAAACTAACTCTGAATAAAAGTACCACACATGATGTCTACTTCTTACCACCCCACACGTACCCTTAAGTGCTCTCTCTACTCCTTCTCTCTCTCTCAGGGACATGTTTTCAGAGTGCTGCTCAAAGGCATTCCAACAAAAAATATTTCCTTCATTTTGCAGTTTTCTTGACAAAGTGCTGCCCTCCTGACCAGAAACACATGGTCCTGGGTTTTGAAAGCTAGGGCCTGGTACATCCATTCACCCAGTTGTGCCTAAAAAAGCAAAACTCTGGAGCAACAGGTAAAGCAGCTAGCTACAAGAAAAGTAGGTGGATGAGAAAAGGTAACTTTTTGAAAAAGTTTCATGACAAAAATTGAAGGTACATGAGCATTTTCACACAGAAAAGGAAAGAAAATAAATTATTCAGCACGCTTTTTCAGAAAGGGATTAGGGACTGGTCACTGGGCAAGATTAATCAAAACCAGAGAATTCAAACACTGGTAACCAAGTAAGAACTTGGAGTCACTGACAGGAGCCTAAGATGAGATATTATAGTGACTCAAGCACCTAGTAAATAGCTAATTACACCACAGAAAAAATGGTGTGAGAAAAAGACTTTTATGCATCACAATACGCAACAAAATACTGCTTAAAACAAAGTATCTATAGCAAAAATTAATCCATCAGGGCCCCTTTATACTGTGTGTCTTAATGCAATCATTTTCAGATCAGATCCACATTTTAAATTTTACAACTTATTGTAACATTCTCCATTTGTAGAGACTGGTATTAGCACGCAATCATACAGTAATATGAAAAAGAATATACAACAGTAGAGCACAATAATTTAATTTGAAAGAGATCTCTGAAAGACCTGTGGTCCAAACACTCCACTAAAATCAAGGGTAGAGGAAAGGTTACAGACAACTTCAAAAGTTACATCAGGTTTATCAAGGCCTTAGTTCAGTTGCATTCTGATTACCTCCACACAGATTTCACAGCCTCTTTGGGCTCTGACACCAATGTTCAAGCAACTTCAGTGTGAAAATTCCTTGATATCAAAACAGTATTCCCTATGTTGTAACTTTAGTCTGTTGCTCCTTTTTATTTTGCTGGGCACAATAAAGAAGGGTCTGCTATCTTCTTTATAACGTACTAAAGAGTTGAAGATGGCAGACTTCCTTCCCCCGACTGAAGCAATCTCAAGACGCTCATTGTACCTCACGTGCTTCAGCCTCCACAGTGATTTTGGTAGACATCTGCTGGACATGCCTCTGTGCCACTGTCTACCATCAAGCCCAACACTGGAGACAGCACTTAAAAGACCATCTTCCTTTCACCGGAGGGGAGCACTCCCTTCCCTCAGCCTGCTGTCTACTCTCCTGCCTGTACAGCAGTAGGTAGCTGACCTTTCTTGACACAAGTACACACAACTGACTCAGACTGGGTTTGTCACAGGCCAAGGCCCTAGGTGCTTTCCCACAGAAGTGCCTTCCCTGCCGGTCTGAAATCCCAGGTGCAAGACTTTGTATTCAGGCTATGCTGAACTTCATGAGATGCCTATTTCCCCAGTTCTTCAGCAAGCTAAGGTAGCTCTGGATCGCTGGACTGGTTTTTCAACACAGTGTCACCTGTGAACTGAGTACACTTCATCCCTGCTCAGTAACAAAGACATTAAACCACCTTGACCCCAGTAGTTGCTTGTGAAGAATGACACTAACTGGACCTTGAACCACTAATCCTCTCAGCCTGCTGGTGCAGCCAATTTCCCACCCACCTTAGAGCTCATCAAGTCAGTTCATATCTCAGTAAAACATAATAGAATCTTTCAACATTATGTAATTTGCAATTCTTTCAAGTGAGTAGACAGACTCAGATTTGCCAACCTGAGAAGGGACTAAGCTACTCCTGTCAAGGCAGGGGAGCAATGACAAGAGGCCAGAAGCTTTGGAGATCCCAGGAGAAAGCCAATCCTTGTGCCAGATCTGCTGCCAGGAGTGGGTGCAGCTGCCACCTGCCAGCAATAACCACAGAGCACATCATGTTCTTAACTTCTCCAGCAACATCAGCCTGCTGGAGCCTTCCAGGGCCACACACCAGCAACAGAGTAGTAGTAAGGCCATTTTGCTACCCACGCAACATTTTTTTGCACTGTGACTGTAGTCAGCCTAGATACTATTCTTGGTTCAACTTTCCAGCCAAGCAGTCTGTAGCTACAGAGTGCAAACTGCATGCATGTTAAACAAGGTCTTAAAATTTGACAACATGAGTAAGCATTAAAATTGTAGTGTGCATAAATTTGTGGTTTTTTCTTTAAGCGTGCAAAAATAAATATAAATTCCAATTCATGTTATTTACCAGGTAAAATAATGGTAGTATCTTCTTGTGGCTTAAGAGAACTTTAAGAGAACTGTACCACTTTACCAAATGCTTAAACAACTTGCACATATTGATCTTTCCTTTATTCCCTTCAGATGCTAGTTATTACAGCATTTTGGGACAACTGAAAAATATGTTTCCAGTCATTTGCCATCACAAGCTTATCCTCTGCTTTCTAAGACCCACAGTGGTGCCTTTTTTTCCTGTAAGAAAAAGCATTAGAGATAGTCCATGTCCCCTTTGTGAAATCTGTGTGCTTCTGCTTCACTTCTCAATCCAACTTAACATGCACATCTGTCCTATTTTAGCAGTTGGTATCTACACCGAACACAGGAAAAAAAAAAATAAGAGTAATATATGATACTTGGTTTAAAACTAAGTTTAAGACATGGATAAAAAGCCTTTTTCTTCAAAGCCCAAAAGAGACCCCTTCATAGCCACTCTTGACAGACCACAGAGCATGGGATCTACACAACTTTTAAACAAGAGGTTGTAGATACCAACTTTTTTCCTCAAGTGGCGAAACCACACATATTAACTCAGATGGAACAAGAAAGATAGATGCCTTCTGTGTCCCAACAAACCTATTACC
Organism: Formicarius rufipectus; assembly: GCA_013399695.1. Classification (NCBI taxonomy): domain Eukaryota; kingdom Metazoa; phylum Chordata; class Aves; order Passeriformes; family Formicariidae; genus Formicarius; species Formicarius rufipectus. The sequence goes on along the minus strand of VXAU01006173.1, from coordinate 1,334,850 downwards.
ATGAGGGCTGTGAATATTATGTGTTCAATGCTCTATATGAAAAAATGAACAGCAAAAGCTTTCAAAATTTAGTCAGCTGTAAATTCATACTGTTCTTTGAACTTAGGATGTACGCTCCCCTGAAATTTAACCTTTCAAAAAGTTAGAGAACAATATTTGAAAAATAAAGGAATAGCATACATAAAAATTCTGTATTTTTAGAGCAAATTCAAAAATTAATACATCATCATCTTGTAAAAATGAAATTTTTCAATACAATTCTGTATGTATTAGATATACATATATATATGTTTAAAAACATCTTGTGTTTATGGATGATCTGCCTATCCTTCCTGCTCTAAGTTCTGTATAATTCAAAAAGCAAATGCTAATTGGTCCCAGTTCTAACACTGTTATCATGAATTTCTGTACATTTGCTTCTTCCTCCAGAATTACATATTTTGAAAACAGTGTTAATGTCAAAAGTAATAAAAGCACAAAACTTCATGGTTGGAGAGAAAGGCTGGAAACCGTTAACTAAATACACTGATAAAATTTCCAGACTATATTCCAGTTGAAATAAATTTTCTTTCCCACAGAAGTTGTTCCAAAGCAAAATGGTTTCAGCTTGATGATAGAGGAGCCACGCAGGGAGAGCATTTAGCAAGTGATATGCCATTTCATATTTCCTCAAAACATTTTCAATTCTTTATTCTCATGTAGATTAGACCTAGGCTTTCCACCTGGAAATAAGGGGAAAGCACATTTAGACCTGTATTTCTTTTTTTGTTCCCCAAGATTTCTTTGAGGTGGTGGGCAATTTTGGCAGATCCAGGTATGAATAATTTTGGCCATTTTCTAGGCTGGCAGGCAGCTAGCATGTCAAAGACTGCTGTTGTCCCTGAACATTTTAGTTCAACAAGAGCAAGGATACTGAAGTGGGTTAGGGCACATGGTCCTCCTCACTGCAGAAAGACCGTTTGCTGCCCTCAGCCTTTCCCTCCACACAAAATCAGCAAGTCCATCCCCTCAGTGTTCTTGCCCAGACTCTCTTATTCTCATAGCAGGACTCACCCTGTTCCTTGACCTGTACAGTAATTTTTATTCCACACCCATGAGAAACCACAAGCTGAAGCAGTTCCCCATGTGCAAGAGCTTGGAGCTGACTGTTCTGGGAAGTACCTTATTGGGGAGCTCTGCAAGGGGCAACTTTTACAACTGGATTTTAGAGCTTGTTGTCTTATTGTAAACTACCAAATTTGCCTCACTGAGGATAAATACCGCAGCTTTTTCTGAAGTAAAATATGCTGCAGCTCAAGTTTTCCCTCCTTAGTTACACTGGCAGCCTGAGTACATGGAAATATGTCAAAGTGGACACTAATAAAGTCAACGGCATTTTATCAGATACTATAGCTAGGGGCAAAATATGATCCAATGTGTACATTTTGAATAGAATTCTTTCAGAAAGCACTTCAGAGAAATAAAACAAAACCAGTTTATTTTCCTTGATAATATTCAATCCATGCATTACAACTCACCAGAGACCAATAAATGATTGTTACTGGAAACTTTGAAAAATCATTGCAAAAGAAAACATTTATACAAGTTTATGAAGGCTTCTGAAGTATGGCTGATATGTTCAGGTCCAAAAGGGCTGTAAAGTATCAGGATATTACATAGAATGATGTTGATGGTTTTTACTCTATTTACTTTGAATGCAATTTAGTTTGCTTTTTGCATATGGGAAAGGTCAATTCTATACAGAAAAATATTTTGATTCCACTCTGAGGAATTTCTTAAAGAAACACTAAAGATTACTTGGATTAATAACAAGAGTAATAAAAATAGTTCAATTTCATAATACAAAGATAAACATACGTATTTGTAAGGGGGAAACTTTTTTTTTTTTGTGTGGAAAAAATGTAGAATTTAGATCTTGTCAACAAGACTCAGAAAGTAAAAGTAGCCCTGAATGGTCATCCAAAACTGGCTTTAGCCTATATTTGTTTATAGCAGAAGTAGTTTTTTTAAGGTCATTTGTGGTTTAAGCCTGTTACTGAAAATAATTTGATATGCTTAATACTTAGAGGTGGACTACATACAGCAAGATTTTAATCATAATGTGGTGCATCTTAGTTCAATGTTTCATCATTATTTGAGCCAAGTTTTTTAAGTTCATAAACCTTTAAGTAAAACTGGGTCAAGTCTAGAACGAACTCAGATTTATGACACTGCATTTAAAAAAAAAAAAATTAAGCATCTTGTTATCTTCAGAAAGTTCAAAAATTAAATAATAGTCTCAATACTACAAATCAATCGGATACAGTCTTATGGAGTAATTTTGTGTGTTCTGTCTATCCAGCTATCTTTGAAAAGAATACAGACCAAAGAAGTGGGACTTAAAATTAGGCAAAGTCATGATAGCTGTCAACAAAACACTTGCAAAAGAAAAGCTTGAAACACCTGGATTTTTATTTATTTTTTTAGATGAAAAAACAGTGGAAAGAAGGAAGGAACATGCTAGAGCTACTGCACTGAACACAGTCTGAGGGTTTTCAGATGCTCCCATATCCAATATCACTAAGTGAGAATAAAGATTGCAAAAATTCTCTTTTAAAGTGTAATACTCATTTTTAAAGTGTGACTTCTTTTAGTTATTCTAATTTTTTTTATTTAAACCAAAAATGGAGAATTCATTGTTATAATCAAAACATTTAGTCCTGTAGGAAAAACACAAGTGATGACATTAAGAACAGAAATATAAACCACTTCGACTCGCACAAAAACTGACTGGTTAAAGAGCTTAACCTGATTTAAACCAAAATAAAACTCACTTTTTGGATAGGTGGCCCTTTGTAACAAATAGTACCACTACTAATACTAATGCTATTAAATTTATCCATTATCAATTCAGCATTTTTATTTCCTCATTATGCTACTACATTTCCAATTGCATTCATGTAAGAGCTATTTTAGTCTTTCTTGCCAAAGAATTGCTCTGAGATCAATAATCTGCAAAGACTCTGTGTTCTTCAGCACACAGTTCTTCTTCCAAGAGAGAAGCCTGGAGACAAGAAGGTACTTCATTCATGATTACTAGTCATCTCCTTGCTTTGGAGCTATCAATAGCCTCCTTAAAGATATTATAGCCAGATAATTCAGATCATTCTACTGATAATTGATCTTTATCACTGCATACCGCCAGAGAGGTCTGGATACCATCTAGGAGCTTCACTAAAGTATTTGCATAAATCATCACCATGGAGCCCCTCTAGGCATTTGTTGGGTTTGAAGTAACTAAGATGCAACAAATCCTCTGACTAATAGTCAAGAGACAGCAAGTGACACCGATTGATGTCTGCAACTGAATCAGATGCAACATATTTCTCCAGAAGACTGGAAAAATACAAGTTGGGGACATGGAAAGAAATCAGGAATGGCACTGAGAACATAAAAGAGAACATGTTTGCTGAAAATAAAAGGGAGTGTAAATTACAGGTGAGAATGCCAAAAAGGTATGGATTAATCAGAGGAAATCAGAATTCAATTTCTGTGCTCATGGAATCACTTATTCCTTTTTCTCCATCTTCCTCTGACATACTGGAGACTGACCACAGCCACAAAGGTCAGGTAAAGGCCTTCATATCCTAGACAACACTGAATACTAATTTTCCTAAAGACATAGCTCAAGGTATGAGAACCAGTAAATTAAAAGCCTCTGCTATTCAGAGAGACATATTGAATCAGCTATCCATTTCTCATCACTTCAGGTTCTAGATGCTAATCATGTACTTTAGCCATGTTTTGGTCTGCTTCGTTCACTGCGTGTATGACACATCATATATTGGGTATGGAGAATGGAGGTCCTCAAAGCAATAGCAACAAGAAGCACTAAGGATTTGAATTCCATTCCTTCTGTTGCCCTGAATACGCTTGCAGTGTAAAAGTTCATCTCTTGGGTTTCAGTATGAGGGTTAGAGAATTCAGACTTACCAAGAATAAACCTGGAGCAGTCTTAATATTTGCAGCAACCTTTCACAAAACCTTACATTGCTGTTGTTTCTGTCAAAGGCATTGCCTCCAAGAACACAAAGCCTGCAAAACATTTTTACACTCTGCAACAGTCTGAGCTAAAACAGACAAACAAACAAAAAAAACCAAACAAAAACAAACACACAAAAAACCAAAACCAAAACAAACAAAAAAACAAACAAAAAAGGTATTTTTGAGACCTGTTTGTCTGGATGCCTCCTAAACCATTTGGTTAAAAAAAAAGCTAGACACCACACTTGCAGATACAGTCAGTGCAGACATGGACAAGATGTAGGATCATCCCACTACTACAGAAAGGAAGCTTAGTCACTGCCCCAGGACACCTCTGGGGAAAGGAAGAGCATCTAGCAGCTCTGCCTCTCACTAAACTTCAAACTGCCAGCCCAGCCCATGGCATTTTGCAAACATTTCTCAACCAGGTCTTATCTGTACAAGCAGATCCATCACAGGAGTTGACTAAAGCCACTCACTGCAAGTGCTGAACTTTGACCTGAAAGTCTCTTTCTTTCCACCTGGCCTACCGTAGTCTGTAGTTTTGTGACAGAAGCCTCTCCTGGAGAGCAGTTTCTGGTCAGCGCCGATGAGACACACTGCAATTGCTACATGACAGATGAGTCAACTCAGGTGGACAACCTGGAACTTGCAGAAATGGCTCAGACAAACATATCCAGCAGCTAAACTCCTCATCTGTGATGTGTACGAACCTAGTAATCTGCCAAACTGCACATATCTTGTGGGAACAAGGAGTAGGCACTCAACTTGAAAGAATTTTGAGGGGAGAGAAAAAAAAAAAAAAGCACAGATGCTTCTGTGATCAGCTTCAGCTGACAAAGCTATTGTCAAAAGAAGAAAAAAGTTAGGGAGTTATTTCCCTTCAAAATATTAAATTTAGATGAACCCTGACATTTCTAGGTGAGAAACCAAAGTCTTGCTCCAGGTAATAGCATATATGCTATGTATGTCACTAATGAAATATATACAACAACTAAGACACATTAGTTAAGAGAGGCCCATTAGTCATTCGATTGTTTACAACACACTTGCTGCTTGAACACAGCTCCTCTGACTTGATGAATTTTATGAAGAATACCATTGTGATTTTTCCACAGAACACTAGCTGGTATCAAGAAAATGCAAATATTGCATAGTGCTGCGAGATCCAAACTCACGGAGTACAAACTGAATTGTTTGAAAAGACATATGGCATCCCAAGTGTAACAGATAGTTGAATCTCAAGGGGGAACCATTGTTCATTCATCTGGACCAAGTGACATTCTTTATGCAAGAATAATTCCTGATTAAAGGGTGAGTTTTAATGGAAACTAATTAGGCAACCTCTTTAGCCTGGGCATAATGATCAAATGAGCTGTCACACAGTACCTGATACAATGATCTCACTTGGTACAAGATTTTATTCCTTAGCAATTACACTCCCACGTTGCACTGCATGTGTTTATTGCCTGGAGCACACATGTCAAATTAAAGAGCAGCTTATGCACCTGATATTTAATTATTGCCTACCACTACAGACAACCGGGAAATGTCAAAGCGAGCAGTCCTGCATTGGAGCAACTAAAACGGATATCTTCCCTGGCAAAGCAAAAATAGAGATAAAATATGTATGGATGATTCAGTTGTCTTACAATTCACAGTTACAAAAAAATGGCCTCCCTAACCTGAAATAATTTACCATCACACTCAATGCAGAGAATACTCCCAAAGCAGAAGAGTATGTGAAACAGGTTCACTAGCTTATATGATTATTTGTATTAGATGTATTTTTGCAAGATTAAAGTGTTTACAAGAAAGAGGTGAAATTTGAGCTGGTTTATACCAACTTCAAATACCAAAGGGATCATTTATTTATTCAGGTATGGACTAATTCACAGGTGTTAAAAGAAACATTCATTTCCACAAGTCTGTTATCCTGCAGTTAACTTAAAGTCATCCTTAGCTTACTGGAAATTTTCCTAAATTCCTTCATAGCCAAATCACCTCCTTAATCCTAGCTGTAATAAGCCTGAAATGAAAAGCAGGCAATACTAAAAGACATCCAAGCAAAGTGTTTCCAGCAAATTGAGACATGCTAATCAAAAAGGAAAGTTTTATGGCTGCGATGGAGGTGCTGACAATAAGGTGAGGAAAACTCCATAGCGCCCTAAGTTTTGAGTGCAATTTTTAATAAAGAAAAAAATGTACACAATACAAAATAGTTTCTCTCAGTCCTTGATCTGTAATGGAACACCCAAATAGAGATACGATGGTATCCCGTGGCTAAGAAAGTTGTGTGTGTATCTTGGACCATTCTACTCCAAAGAAAGGAATCTAATTACCCGAATCTTAATTGCACAGTCTAATACTAAAAAGGCTTAATAAGAGTGCTTTTGTATTTACAAAACTGCACAGCTTGTGAAAGAACCCTCAAAACATTTGGCAGGAATCCCAGCCGAGGTATGACTGACTGGAACCTCTAATGACTACAACATGTAAACAAGTGTTTTGTTTCGACTGATAATCATTAACTTCCAGTGTCAGACTTATCCCACAAGGTTTTGTTCACTCCTTCACCAGGCTGCTTTACAAAGGCATCTGGTGCTAAGGGAAAGGGCGAGGGGGGGGAGGAGGAAAGTGCAGAGTGCTATACAGTGTTGTCACTCTTAAACTAAAGTGGCAGTAGGCAAATGAAAGGGTCATGAGGTAAATGCTTCTAACAAGGAGCAAGCTGCTGTGGTAATTCCCACCATTCTTTGATGGTCCCTCTTACTGTGTGACTTAGTGACATAATGTGCTAGACCTCCTGGTTATTTTATTTTTTAATGAAGAAAGGTAATTTGAAACAGAGCCTCACTGAATTATTGTTTCATGCCAAGGTAGCTTTCAAAATTAAACACGTGAAAAAAAAGAAAATGGAAATTTGCTTTCCCTTACTGCTGTAGTACTGGAACAGTCCATCTCTAAGTGTTGCATTAAAATAAAAGACAGAGAAGCATCTGAATACAAGTCCTATAAGGACAAGTCTGGTTGCATGCATAAAAGAAGGGAAGCATGTCAGAAATTATATAAATTGCCCTGGTTAGCTCAGCTTTGAAAAGGTGCTCAGCAACAGTCATTTTAAAAGTGAGTTTCAAATGTCCAGATCCTCAGCTAAAACAACTGTCCTAAAATGCAGACACCATGGAGAAGCCATGGATATCTCATCATTCATTTACTTTACAATTAAAGTATTTCCCATTCAAATAATTTTAAGTAGAAACATTGAAGAAGCAGTAAAATAATGTGTTTATTATGTATAGTGTTTAGCAAAACTTTTCAGTCTATAAACAAAACACTGAATAGCCCATATTTACATGCTCAACCCTTAGCTTAAGAAGTTCAACTAGTTTGGCAATTTTTAAAAATGCGGTTTAAAACAGCAGGAGTAGCTTACAGACTGCAGCTCTAGTACTTCTGTGGCCAACTGTAAGTAAAAGGTCATTTGTGAAGTCCATTTAACTCTCGATACCAGAGAGACTGGTTTCAAAGGTTTGCACTTATTTCATGCCCTGCCAGGATCCTGCCTATGAAACAAGCGTTTCCTGAGCAGCCGTAGCAGCGCGCGGAGGAGCGGACTGAGCACAGCCCTCACGACTGCGGGGAGGAATTTATGCGTGCAACCCTCCAACTACTTTGATATATAACCCTGCAGAACCAGGTAGGAGCTGGGAACCAGCCTGGTTACATTTATTTAAAAAACACTTGGCAAAGCAACTTTGCAATTGTTTAATTTTCATTAGGACTGCTGCCTCACAAGATAATGAGCCCTCATAACAGTGTTTTATATAAAAGCACATTATGCCTTTACACAGCACACACAAATGGCCAGTGATTATTAACAATGTTAAAATGTCAGTAGAACCAAGCCAGCATAACGGCATAGATTTACATGCCATAAAAGCTGCAAATGACTGCTACATTGTTTTAAGGAAGCATCTTCGAAAGGCTCTTACAAATAGAGGAAAAGAAATATTTGTTATGAGGAATAGAAATTTATGATGAATTGTCAATCAAATTTGACTTCACGACAAACATTATGCACAAGAAGCAGCTAAGCTCATTACTGCTGCCACTAGTACTCTCAGTTTTAGGATAAGAGACAAAATGCTCCATAAATAATTTTTGCTTTTACCTTTGACTTGAATTTTTTTTCCCTTTGCCGTTCCAGGATTTCAGTGTTTTGGAATGCTTTGAGAAAACATTGAAAACTTCACAGAGTCCAAATCTGCGCATTTGCCACTGATTTACGATCCGAAGAAAAAGTCCAACATTTAAACAAAAGTCTAGCAAAGAGTAAAAGGTCTAGACAGGATAATCACTATCTAAATTATTGCAAATATTTTAGTGGATTTTAGCCTCAAAATGTCATTCACAGCATCATCTTGGACACAAGTGGGTCTTACTCCCATTCATTGTGGGGTAAATTAGTATGGTAATAAGAGGTCTCAATCCCAAAGGATTCATGTTAGGCTGTTGTTGGTTATTTACACCAATTTCTCAAAGTTATTCATGCAAGTTTGGAATTATTCAACTCAGTAGGTAAAGTTTAGGTTAGTTTTATTTTCAAATTAGAAAGAAAGAAGAATTGTGGGGTGAAGTTTTGGGGATATTTTGTTGCTTGGCATGTTTTGGTTAGGGTTTTTTGGGATTTCATTTTTGTTTTGAAGTTACTACTATGTGGCAAAGAATATAGCAAATGCAGCATCATCTCAAATTTGTCAGAAGAATTACTGTTTTTCTCCGTGTAACTCCAAAGTTCTACAAATGCATATAAGTTAAATCATTTTTAATTTTAGCTTGTTCAGTTGCCAGGCCACATGCTGCATTTCATTTCAGACATTAACGAAAGGTGTTCAAGAGCAAATGAATTGTGAATCCTAATGTCTCCCCCACTAAAGATACGCTTTTATAAACATAAACCTTCAACCCTTTTATTTTATGTGAATATAAGCACAAATGTGAAATCAAGCATTTTAGACTGTCCTGATCCACATAATCCACTGTCAATAATGTTTTTCTATTTCCAGCTATTATCATTTTATCTTACACAGACAGTAGCCATTCAAATGTGATATTCAATAAATGTTTGTATCTCCCTCTCACTAACCACAGGCCTAATTTTTTCCCCTAAGTTATTATAAACCTAATACTTTAGAAACTCAGTAAGATAGCTCAAAGAATAAATTGGTACATCTGTATAATTAATATAATAGAGACTTTCAAACTGGATGATGGGGAATATTTAAAACATGACTTTAAAATATTAACTTTTCATTGCTTTCATTGGGCACTCAGTTGTGAGCTGAGTTTAAGGCAGTAAATAAATCTTCCTTTAAAATGCATCAGGATAGATAATTTTTCCTCAAAAGCTGGAAATCTATAATTTGTCTCCAGTCAGCTTTAACATTTAGCAGGTTTGTAATAAACACACACAGGCAACAAAAGCCTGACAGTAGAGACTCTAAAAAGTAGAGACACTAAGAGGGCTATTAATTAAGCCACATTAGTACAATGTGATCAAAATTAAGACATCAGAACCCTTAGGGCAAAAACACATATCAGGTCAAACTTTACACCCATGCACAAACGTGTGTATGCCAACATACACCCAAACAGGTACACATAAAGCAGTATGTATTAGACAGACCCTTCCTTTATGCTAACTATAAGAAAAAAAAAAAAAAAGGCATCAAAGTAACTATTTGCTCTGGCTGCTTCATTTATTTGCACTGTAAATTGTTTGAGATCAGATTTTAAAGCTCGTTTGGTTTTTGAGCTGTTCAAACCCAAACCATTGTCTCATACTGTATATACTGATGGCCTGGCACCATCTTATGGCAGTCATCAGAAATGCAGATGGGAGTTCTTCCAGAGGCATGAAGAAATATTAGCAACACCTAAACATATTGAAAGAAGCAGCAAGTGTTTTCTAAAAAATAATCATCAGGTATTTATTCAGAAACTAGCTAGCTGCTCTTAATCATGTTTTAAATTGGCTCAACAGGTATGATTCTTGCAAAGAATTTAATGCTGTCCAAAATCCATAGCAAAGTAAATTAGGTAGTAAGTGAACACTGTACTAGTTTGGGTTTGCCCTTTTTTTTTTTTAATACTATTATTAATCACAGTTAATATGATATCAGAGCTCAAAACCAGCTGAGAATTATTGTTAGGCCTTCTGTGACAGGAAATCTCACCTACAGTGCATAACTACAGAGTAAAGACTAAAAGTAAATCAATTCCAGCAATCAGGGAAAGAGAAATGGGTGGCTTCACAGCGGAGAAGATAAAATATCTTTAGTGATTTCTTAGCCATGACAAATGTTTTCCAAGTCTTTCTTGGTCCATGATACATATTACGGAGAATTAAAAAAAAAGACCCCTACAGAAAAACAAACAAACAAACATAACCCCAAACCCCTATGTCCATTCCTCAATCAAATATAAGACAGTAAACAATTCCCATGCCTCCTCCATTCCTCAAACTAGGTAACAAATATTACAGCCTGCAGTATCAGGAAAGCTGTCTGCTCCCAGTGAGAGGTGAAATCACAACTTAATCCCCAGACATCTCACTCAGAGCATTTGTGCAATTCCAAATTAGATTTCCAGCATATGGAATTACAACAAAATGTAAAGGAAATGTAAGAAGCCCAAAAAGCTTGTTCAAAAATCCTTGGAAATAACTCAATTTCTTTTTCTCAGAGAAGCTGCTAAAAACCTATTTGGTATTGCAAGTTTAAACTGTCTTATGCTCTGGTGCATAGTTAGCTCTTCATTCCCTTACTTATGAAGGCTGAGCTTTATCAAGCGTGAAAATTTTCTGCTGCTCCCAGAAAACAATAAAAGAAAGCTAACAGTATTTAGGCTTGTCCCTTTTTTGTTTAAACACAGAAATAGGAAACTTGAAAAGGATGAACTGGTGAGGTATCATCTTTAATCGACTGATTGCTTACTATAGGCTTTGAATGAAAATGATGTAACAAAAAAGTCAAAATTTAAGGCCGCCTGGTTCTCACAAACATACAGCACCTGCAGAGTTCCACAGAAACAAACAGCCCTTTCAGAGGAGAAATTAAGTTTCAAATGCCATCATGGACTCAAAATGCTGTGGTAGCTTCATCTAATTTTAGATAAGCTGGATTTTTCAAATGTAAAATGAAGTGAATTATGTGTAAAGTTTACTTACTCCTGTGTTATCTAATTCCATTGAAAGCTGTCATGACTTGCCTGGACACTTATTACTTCCGTGCACTTCTGCAATCACTATCTAGGAATCTAAAGCTTGTTACACTGGATATTCCTATATTTAAGAAGAGAAAGACAAAATAATGATAAATGTTTGTGTACATTGCAGGTATTCCTGCAACAATTATAAGCTCTTAATTATGACATAACTTGAAATCCTCAAATTTCAGGCTCAACAGTGCCAATCTAAGAGAGACAAAACAGCCTATGCTTAGAGAGATTGTTCTGGACACTTTGGTGCTCCTAAAGGAAATATTTACTCAATTTATATTTTTTTTTTCTACAGTTCAACATTAACAACCAAATCATGGATTCTGGACTATAGGTCCCTAAAAGGAGAATGATTTTGCAGCAGATTTCAGAAAACCACCAAACACCCGTTCTCATGAGAATAGCACTTTTACTTCTATAAAAGTTTCCTTAGGAGATAATCAAATTTCTTCAAAAATTAAGACACAAACAGTGCTCCCAAAGTGAGCAAATATTTCTACATACATTTATAGAACAGAGGTACGCATTTAATATTTTCTCTGGATGAGATGACAAGTCTGAAGCATCTTATATTTTGTCCCCTGAAACATCCTTTATCCCTTTTCTTTATTCTCTAGGCAGTAACCGTGCTGATGATGGAGGTTCATACAATTCATTGAGAGAATGGAAAAGGCATAGAATATGTCCTTACAGAGTGGATTTTAACTCAAAAGACATTATCTGTCAGAAATTCCACGGCTTCAAAAGGAAGAGAAAACTAACAGCAACAGCAAAACTTGCACCACTAAATATAATAGTATAATTTATATGTATTTTCACAAGGATAAGCTGTTTTCTAAGGACAAGACAAAATAATCAACTCTATAGAAGCAGCTTGAGTAGTCTAAATATGTCCCAGTTAAAATTTTTAATGAAGCTGCAGAGTGAATGCAAATCTACGAGTCCCAGAGCTGGTGTAGCACCATGTAATTTCTAAGTAACAGTGCCTGAGAAGTCCCCTAGCAGCACACTGCAGTTCCTGCTGAAGAACTGAGTACCCTTGTAGCACATTAGTGATCTACACAGCAGCATTCAATCAGTTCCTTTAATCCAAGGAGCGTCTTTTTACTTTGTGAGGACTCTAAAACTCCACTGGGGGGATTTGAACTGGAGGCCTTTGGATCCAAAACCTGCAACATTACTAACACGAGCAAAGGCAAATCTCCAGTACCTTTTAGCACAGTCTTAAGAGGCCTGTAAAAAGGGTGAGAGTCTCTCCCTTGCAGGGACACTTGTTATAAGGGGCAAACCACTCAGCCAGGTTTAACAGGAACGAATGGTGGGGGAGAAAAACTCACACAGGAAAAAGGGATGCTAAATTATAGAGGAACAGTAGCATATATGTTGTATTCATTTCAGGTCAGAGTTCACAGGGAATTAAATCCTGGCAGAGCCTGAGTGCTTTCAGCTACCATTGGGCCAAATCCTCCCATCTGTAACGTTTCCTTACTAAATAGCAAAGCTACCAGTGACTCCCAAATTATTTTTCACCACTTAGAAAAATATCTGGAGTTCTAAAGAGAGAGTAAGACATGACAGAACTATTCTGGCTTATAGACAGAGGTTTCTTCACATATCTTCTCCCCCTTAAAGAGCCAGGAAAATCAGATGCATATCAGCACAAGCAACAGGAGAACAAATACTTCTGATGAAAACTGAAGGCAAAAGAAGACTTGTTTTCCTTCTTGCTAGCAGGAGTTTCCCCCACTGTTTAAAGACTTGGAGAGCTTGCACACTCCTTCCCTGGAAAGAGCGGCTCCCTCCCCCACCTTCCTGCTGCTGTCCTGTTCCAGGTGAGCTCAGCAGCTCTGAACTCCAGCACACCGGGCTGACGGGAAAGCTGAAAAGCTTTCCTGGGGTTTTTGGCTAACGACCTCTAACTTTTTGGGATGATGCCAAAATACAGCTCTTTCTGTGCTTGTTGGCTCAGCAGCCCTAACAGACTGAACTAAAGCACAGCCCTCCAAAGGACAATTACTCATTTATGCACAATGAGCATATAACCTTATAACAACCAGGACAAATACAGCACTTCAGGGTCAGGCATAAGTTTTGGATAAACACAAAGTGAATAACAGAGTGCATGTCATTTACGTGCTTTTAAGCAAGTCAACAAAAAGCATGTCCTTTCACAGAAAAGAAAATCTTACCCCTATTTGACATAACACAATGAATATGGCTCCATTGTTGTCTTTATCTGCATGGAGTTTGTCACATCAAAAAAGAAGAAATCTTCACTACCATATAGAGCTCTCCAAGAGACTCCTCGGTTCAGAGAACCGAGTTCATGCACTGGCAGACAGTGCATGGTGGCTCCTTATAACCCCTCTGAAAAAGTTGCACAATAAATAGGGAGCCCTTGGATCCAAAATTTATGCAGTAATATAAAATATTAACTCCAGCCAGGGTGTGCAGCTTTTGCCAAGGCTTGATTTGTGTTAGGCAGTTTTGGCAGCCTGTGTGCAAAGATTTCATTGGAAACCTGGGCAACTGAAAATTAAGCGTAAAAAAATTTATACAGACTAACATCTACCTGCTAACCCTTGTGCAGCAGAAGGGGTCAACCAGGTAGCTGTTATTCTAAAGGCAAGAAGGTATATTTAAAAGCAGCTTTAAAGCTTTATATAAAGAAATTGAGATACAGAAGATACCATGAAACCTCATCTGGCTAACGGCTTATTCTAAAAAGCAAAACCAAAGAATGGAAATGTCACTGGACAGGGGATAAAAAAATATGTTGCTCTGACATTTCAGTAAATTTCTGTGTTCGTTACTCATTAAGTCTTTTGTTTACATCTACTGATAAAAGGCTTTAAGCTCTACACTTCAATACCAAATCTCTATGAATGACAATTTAAGGCATTTTATTTATCCTGTATTTTTAAAAATGTGGTAATTAAAATAATCTGTTTTACACTTATTAAAAATAAATTATTGCATATTTTAATGTTTTTCCTCCCTGCAACTTTTTCTTAATTAGTTATTTAAACTGCATTGAAAATCCCAAGCCAATACATTTCAATATTCATTTTTCTATTTTAATTTCTCAAACAAGAAGAAAAGTTTTCCTCTTTAAGCTGAAAATTCAATTTAAAAAGCAGATTAAATACTCATTGGTGTTACTTTACATCGTTCACAGAGAGCTTTTTTTTTCCTTTAATATTTATTAATGACGACACTCTTGCATGTACACATTATCTTACATCTATCAGCATCTTTCATCTGAAAAGATCTTGAAGAGCTCTAACAAACAGACACTTTTGTAGTTACGATGAGGGACTGATTCACAACTCAAACCAAAACCTCTCTGGAACAGAAATCCTTCAGCTGTTTAAAAGTCCACAGTAATGCTATGGAAAGCAACAAAGAGCACCTTAGAGAACATCAGAAGAATTTGGTGCAACGTAGTGACATTCTCTCTTCTCCCATTCAATCTGACAATGAAATTCATAAAAGCAAACAAATCAACTGTCAAGGCAAATTGGCAAAGTGTAATTACTTCTGTTGAACTCTAAGATATCAGGCCTCATACCCTTAAATAAAGGATTAGTAAACTGCATATTCCCAAATTAGAGCCAGATATACATATTTTATATAATTTAGTAGCACATACCTTCAGCTATGTTCAGTTTTACTCTCTGAAGAGCACTGCCATAAAGCCTATCACTGGACTACTTCAGTATTAGCAAAGAGGTACCAAAAATATTACCAAAATCTGACTGCTATATCAGACAAGATCCTCAGCAGATGGTAGCAGGTTGTAGGTGTATGCCATGGCCACACAGCCATGCTAGAGTAGAGGCTTTCAGTCCACCAAAGTGCTATGGATCAAACAGGGTCCAATGCACAGGCATGACTCAATCTCTACTGGTGCTTGGTGGACCATAAGTACAACTGGAAAAACTCCGTACAGGCTGAAAAACCTTGAATTAATGTATTGCAAAACATTCATGAAGCTCTACGTGATTTTTTTGTTAGGTAGGGGTTTAAGGCTCTTTCTGCACTTTATATATAGATTGATGGAAAAGAAATATTTTTCTATCATACGTACACAAATACATGTGGTTTACAGTCAATTGTAATTACAGACTTCACAAAAACAAAGTTTCAGTGGAAGATAAAAGCATAATCTCACCTCAGCTGAAACTAAAGCAATGGTAAGAATGGGGAATGGTAAGAAGAATGAACTCAGTACGCTTATGCTGCCCTGTGTTTGGCTGGAGGGAAGTTAATATTCTTATAGCTATAGATTTATAGCAAGAAATGTTCAATGTGGTGTGTGTTTTCTATAGCACTCCAAAAATACATGTTTTCCATAATTCCTGGGTTTCTATCTAATATGTTATTAAAACAGCCAATGTGTCATTTTGTTCCCATGATATTGGTGGTGACTCCAATACCTCTAGTTTGGCCAGTCTTTCTAGTCTTTCAAGTAGATACCCACTCAAAATTTGAGGGGTTTGTTGTTGTTTTCTGGGTGTGTTTTGTTTTGTTTTATTGTGGGGTGTTTTTTTTTGTTTGTTTGGGGTTTTTTGTTGTTTTGGTTTTTTGGGGTTTTTTTGTGTGTGTGTGGTTTTGATTTTGATTTGTTTGTGGGTTTTTTATCCCTTTGCCAATTCCACTATTTTTGCTAGGGCAGACTGTTGTTTTATTCACGTAGAAAATAAGAAGGTGAAATACAAAATCACTACCTTGGCATAGGGCATTTCCCAATCACCAGCATCATTTTTATTGCCTGTAGTGTCTAGTGCATCTCTAATAAATACTGTCTTGCTCTTTCATGCCAATCATACCGTATGTGCGTAGTACACACACTACTCTGTCTTCAGCTGACTTAATCTCTTCATTGTTTGACTAGTACAGGCTCTTACCATGCAGAACCCAGTTTAATTCAAGACAATAT
This sequence comes from Formicarius rufipectus, assembly GCA_013399695.1. Classification (NCBI taxonomy): domain Eukaryota; kingdom Metazoa; phylum Chordata; class Aves; order Passeriformes; family Formicariidae; genus Formicarius; species Formicarius rufipectus. The sequence continues at coordinate 1,318,604 of VXAU01006173.1, read as the reverse complement.
GCCACAATGAAATATGAAACTTGTATATAATTGGTGAGAATGACATTCCAGTGATATAAATACAAAGTTTTTTCAATTCCAATTTTTTTTCAGTACCAATTTTCATAGAATTGTTTAGGTTGGAAAAGACCTTTAAGATCAACAAGTCCAGCCACTAACACAATACTACCAAAGCTACCATTAAACCCTGTCCGTAAGTGCCACATTTACATGTCTTTTAAATAGCTCCAGGGATGGTGACCACTGTCTGAAAGAAGCAATTTTTTTTTTAAATCCACTTTGGAAAGGAAAACCAGAGAAAATCCTGTACCTGCATGCATTGGATGCATGTATCTATAGCAATGTAAAGTGCACGTCATTCTGAGAGTCTGCATTTCAGAAACAGGAAAATTGGATCTCTACAACTATGAATTCCTCATTAGAAGTGAAGAGGACTCAAGTCTAACCTCCCAAAAGCTAACTGCTGTCACCTACCATACCCTGAGTGGGTGATCACAGCAGTTCTCTTTACCCATGCTTTGAGCACACAGAATAGATATATTCTCTGATGCCCAGGCTACAGATTAACGGGCATAGCAAAAGAACCCTGGTTAAAGTTTCGTCCAGCTTGGAAAGCAATGTTTCCATATAATTTGCCAGAAGTACATGCTGAACTAAATGGCAACAAATAATGAAACAATAGGTTTATACATGTATTATATTGCCCAATAACCAATGTTTTCTCAGTTATCAGCCTTATTTCCTTTCAAAAATGCATCAGATTCTTCATTCCTAGGGATTGTCTTTCCCTGCAGTTCCAGTGTGATGGTCCAGTCACAGGGACATGTCAAAATACATTATGTCCTTAAAGTGGAACAGCATGCCCAAACCAATGTTTATTTTACTTTATGTTCCATATAAAGCAGTTGTTCCTACTTTTAACTCCAACATAATCCTCAATTTTGCAAATTTCTATCTATCTCAAACGTATCACTGTAAAAAAATTGGTAGCTAATAAAGCCAACATTTCAGTCTAATATTGAAGAACTAGATTTTAAAGTCTTAATATCTGCACTGTGACCAACTGTCCATTCTAGCAATTCTGTAAATTGACAACTCTGTGTGAGAGCAGAGATCTGCAGATTCCATTGCCAAATCAAACCCAAATATATCAACTGTCATCATAATGTCTTTACTCATGAAAGGTGGGAGCACATACATGCATATCGATATTCTATACACTGCATGCAAATTCTCATTCTATAGGAACTACATTGTTGCAAAGCAGAGCTAGAAAAGCTCTACACTAAGGCTTCATCCCTGTGGAAAGACTGCAAGAAAAGGCTTTTTGGTTTTAAAGATAAATTAATTTTTTTTTTTTATAATTGAGTCACACTTTTCATGTAGCACTCAGCCTAGGGATGTCTGCAGGAGAAAAGAACAATATCTTACTAAATCCCTTTTAGGATCATTAAATTTAGATCACAAAACTCTCGCAGGCATGCAATTCCAAACATGTCACAGAAACAAAAGGAACAACAACAAAAAATGACAAGCCTCTCTTACATTATTTTCCCTCTTTACAATGATGTTTAAGGTAGCAAAGTGTTAATGAATTCAGTACAATGTATCATGCATTGTGTTAGAACTTTTATATTGTTGAAAAATTGTCATATTTGGCTAGGCAGCTGCATGGAGAAAAAAGCACTGACAATATCTAATTGAGTCTATTTTTACTGTCTTTCAGATAGCATTGTTAGAATTATGTACTGTACATATTTCTTATTTTTAGTTTCATACTCCCTTCCCCCTCTTCACAGCCCTCCTCTGCAACAGTATTTTACTACTGCTGATAAAAATCCAGGTCATTTTCACAAAAGAAGAGTGAGTCCTATTCTGTAATATTGAAATGGGGCTACAGGCTGTTATGTAAATGACTATTAATAACAGAGTATTTGGGACATGTGCCTCTTAAAAGCTGGTCCTTCTTTAGAACACTGACTGGGACAAAAAACCTTCAAGCTCCCTTTTCTACTTCCTCATATGCTTCCTGGGCATTTTTGAGCTAAACATTTCATATCTAGCTTGCTGCTTTCTGTAAAATGGGAATAGTAGAATATTTTCGGTGGGGGGGGCAGTTTCAGCCTTTTGAAACAAAGAATGCTTCAATGCAAAGAAAGCTCTTCTTTGTACATATCATGTCAAGTGTAACTGCTCCAGCTTGTACACAAAATTTCTGGTATTGTCATGGAATACTTGGAGAGCTTTCACCAACTTTACATCTCTCATCCTTCTGATTTCACAGGATATTGAGTTGGAAGGAACTTACAAAGATCGTGAAGTCCAGCTCTTAAGTGAATGGCCCATAATGGGATTGAACCCACAACCTTGGTGTTGTCAGCCCACTGCTTTGACCAACTACCCAATTAGACTATTCACAGTCTTTTCAACTGCGATTTTACATCAGTTTTCCAACCTCCACAGGCTTGTAGAAAAATCAGACAGGTAGTTTAGTCACACACCGATAGAATGATTTTCTCCAAGGATAAAGAAAACGTGTCTTGTGCCTCACCCTCTGCAGTAGTCTGGTCCCCCAATAGGTGAAGTGAGTTGCAAGACACTAAGCAGGACTGTCAGGAGCACAAATTTCAGACTGTCAGAAAGTCTTTTAGAAGGAATTAAATTGCCTGGGGATGCACACACCAGGCAGCACCACCACTGCAGAAGCAGAGGTGAAGCTTTTGCACAGCCAGCCATGAGGGCCGGACCTTCAACTTCTACAAATATAAACATCATATCCTACTTCCGTGCTGGAGAACAGAACACCAAACCAGATAAAGCAAGTCAGGCAGGTGAGTCTCAGGCCACCACGCAAAAAAACATTAATTTAAGATTACTACTGCTTAGTATTAATCACTTAAAAGATATTCCACAACTTACAAACAACAAAAAAAACTCTAGACCAATACCACCTTATCCCCACAGAGGTGGTTGTTTACATATTACTTTGTACCTAGAAACTCAAGGTGCAGACTTCTGAGAACAGGACCCTTAATGAAAATTTCAACCAGTCACAATCCAAGAGACCATTTTGTTGTATGTACACTGGGAAGACTATCAGTAACCAGGCTTCATTATGCTTTGGAGGAAAACATTTCCTTGAGAAACACAAGAATTATTTCAGAGATGAGGTGCAGTAGAAGACAGTAAGTAAACAGAACTTTCAAGGTAGGAACTCGAACCACCTCACCAAAACTACAAACACTGTTCAGATTGCTTACTTTGAGTTTCTGCAATTTCTTTAGTTAAGTCATATTAGCACCACCAAGATTATTTTTTCCCAAAAAGTAGAGGAAAATTGTCTCCTCTTGACCTTTGAAAAATATACCTTCACATGGGTAAATTGAAACAGTGAGACAGAAGTCAAAATTCCAGAAACTGAAAGTAGTTTCAGTTGAAATGAATGCATTTAATAGAAATATTTAGTTTTACTTTTTCCCTTCCAACAATAGAATAAGCAAGACACCATTTTGCAGAAGACTGACAAAGTAAAACACTAATTCTCTATATGCTTCCCTTGTCCCTTACTTGCCAATTCCATCTCTTTAAAAACATATTTTGTTATTTTTCTGCATGACATCTCATATTCTTATCATAGGAACCTAATACTGAAACATTGTTCTCAGTGATCTAAGCTTGTGTAAGCTTTTCGGCACCCACAGGGACACTGATTTTTAGAGAAACAGGAGAAAAAAGGGGAATGAAAATAGAACTTGGAAAGCATGACAGTCTCAGGGAAGACTAGTTGGGATCTAATGAGGAGCTGTACCTGTGAAACCTAATAGCCAGAACAGAATTAGTCATTCAGGATGACTTACTCAAAATAGTTCTTACAGCAGGTTTAACAGCAGAAGTGCTCCAAACAGATATATAGTGCAGCTGTAGATACAAGTAACAAATGCATGAGTTAGTAATGCTGCTCCTCTGTTACAGATGCCCAGAGGCTATGGTCAGACATCCAGGATATGAAAATGGATACACCATATAATCAAGACCATAATGCCCATGGCATTCACTTCCATTTAGCCTGCAGGCTTCTGAAAGTACAGGGAAAAGTCTACTCGATTATGGGAACTGGCATTATATATGTACTGCCAAAGAAAGCAACATTCTCTAATACGATAACACCACTTTTCATTTTTCATGAGTTCCCTGATTTGTTGTGCATAACATACTGTCTTGGACAGATGGATTTAGGAATTGATTGCTTTGTGCATAAACTTCTTCGTTATTAAAAAAAAAAATAAAAAAATCAGTATAATTTTCATGTGTGGATCTACACAAAGATTCAAAATGTAAAGTCACCAACTTTGTAGGCTGAAATAAAATAGCCTTAATAAAGATTCTGCCCATATATGTCTGCTAGTTCCCAGTAGAGGTGAGGACTGGGTCTCACATGAAATATTTTGGTTAGGCTTTTTTTTTTTTTTTTAAAAAGTAATTAAATCTGCTTGACTAATACTATTTACTATCCAGTGTTTCTATGTGACTGCATATAAAATAACTGCTAATGACAAAATCCTAGAAATACTTAATAAATGAGATTTCCGCTTTCTGAATACAAGATAAGCTGCAACCTAATGATTGGCATGACATTTATTATTAATTGTATATTTTTTGAAAGAAATGGCTATGTTGAGGGGGTTTTGAGCAAAATTCAGTCTGACTCTTACCTGTCTACTGCTCATACTCAACATTATGATTTCACGTGGGAAAATAAGTATAATGTTATGGTCATTTTCTGTTCAGTTCCAAGCTATGCCCAGGATAGCCACATGCAAAAACCTCTTGCAGAGCCACAGAACTCGAGAGTTCTACCTGGACTATCAAGTCCTGGGCTCACTGATTCACTTCATACAAGGCCTTCCAGAAGTGGTTAAACCTCTGTTTTGGAAACTGTAACATGGGCTCAGAGAAGGCAGTTCTAGTCCCTCACTGCTCTGATGGTTAGTTTTGCTCCTGATTTTCAACCTGCGTGTATTCACAGCCAACTCATACCACTTTTTCCCAATTGTTCAGCGTTCCTCACTTCCTCTACAGTCTGCTTTCTCTGCTGTTCAGTTTTTCTCCCTCTCTCAATTCCTTCCTGTTTCCCTGCTGTCCTTGAGAGTTTCTTGGGTAAATTACTGTTTGCAAGGACCTACTTGACAACAAATTATTCATTTCCATTTTGCACAATTATGCAAGTAATTTATTTAAGCATCCTGTTGAATGTGTGTACATATAACACACACAATTGTTACTAGTAACTGAATTATCAAACAGTTCAACATGACACAAGCCAAAACAGACTTCATTTTTGTATCAGTAAGAACACTTACAGTCCCTAAGGCAGGAATTTTTTTTTTTTGTCTTAGTTCTATTTATAGCAAAGTCAATTTTCAGAGTGGTTCTGTAGGACATTTCCTACCACACTGGAGTCACAGAAGCAAAACTTTTCTCTAAAATCTCTCTGCTTCTGGCAATTGTCAAAGGAAATATGCTGAACTAAACACACTATTCATTTACCCCAGCCTGTGTCACACAAGGAGACCTTACTACTGAGTTGCAACACTAGACTAATGTTTAGACTTGTGGACAAAATTTCTGCCATGTCAGTCCCACTATTCTTCATTTTGAGAACTACTCTCAGTAAAATTAGCAGACTGACAGCACATTTTTCTCTCTCAAGTAAATACTAAAAAAAAAAATCATTACAAGGAAACAAGAATATCCATAAAGTGGCAAAATTTCAAAGAAACCTATATAACAGGATGTAACCATATCTTTGTCTTCCCTGCTTATAATCCAGAAAACTAAGTGGTAAGACATGAAAGATGTACTAGAAAACAAACTCAACTAAAACACCAAAAGCAGAAGTTGAACTTCTTAAACCAATGTTCAATCCATCTTGAAAATATGAGGAAAATAAGCCTTGTGCATGGTTTGAGGCTTTTTCACATTTACACCCTTAATATTTAAAATTATGCAATTGCTGCAAGGCCTCCCTCTATCTCTTTCGGAAAGTCTAATACAAAACTTTTATTAAAGGAGACTGCAAGCTTGTCTGTGAAACCAAATAATTTACTCATAACCCATTTAAGAAAGATCTTACTTTACAGTCCATCCCTGCTTGCCATACATGCCCATTTCATAAAGGGCTATAACTCATGCCAGCTAGACGAGTGGATGAGATGCAATAGAATGAAGAGATTATCCTGGTAACTTGAGGAAAATGAGTTCCTCTGACAGCTCCATCTGATTAATAAAGCATACATTTTGCATTTTGATACTGACTTCATTTCTCTTTGTCTTTACATTTCACAGCCCATTACAGCCAAGTTCCTTTTTCTTTTTCTGCTCTTCCCTCTGTTCACCTTTCTCTCTTCACATATAGTGCTTTTTTCCTTAACACACTGTGTACTTTGTATTGTCCACCTTCCTCCTTGACACAGGTTATCTCACTGGAGATCCACTTCATTTCCTCCACTTCTCTGTCTTTAGAGCAACCCCCACATAAGTGAGTCCTCCTTCCAAGAGCATCTCATTCCTACCACATCCTGAAGGGCTTCCAGCCTGATAACCACCTTTTGTCACACACAGCAAAAGACACTTCCCTGATCTGCACTCTGATCTCCTCCACATCACTGAATATTCTCGGTATTGGGATGTCCTATGCATTGATGTGAAGGCATCATTAAGCCCTTTGCTCATGCAGGCCACATCCTTCCCTACCAGAAGGGAGAGCAAATACATCACTACTGCTTTGATTCACCACAGATTTCCCAGACATGGAGCCAGAAACACACTCCAATTGTGTTCTTTAGCCAGAGCTATTACAACCCACATAAGGGATTCCCATATCACACTGCTCAGTGGGAGTTCTGGATTGTGTTTATTAAAAACTAAGACTATTTCTATTTAGGACAGCCCAAGAAAGAAAAGGAAAAACCAATCCCCAATACTGATCCCCAAAATCTGCTCCCACAGAAGTAAGAGCAGCCTTCAGGCTCAGATCATTTTGTTTGATGCCCCCAAAGATCGTTAACCAAATGCAGATTACGACTGTTTTACCATTCTCTTTTCCAATATCTCCTCTTCTCACTAGGACATAATCCATGTACTAGAGCCCACAAAAAGTAAAACTCAACTATGCTCTGTGTGTCTGTATCCGGACAAGGTGGCTTTTGTCCTGCCCAAAAACCAAGCAGAGACTCTTCCCCAGTTATTGATTTCAGAACCCTGAGGGTTTTGAACTAACATTTTTACCTTTCAAGCCCAGAAGGGTTGGAAGCCATGGCATAGAAAAAGATTAAAAAAACAACCAACCAACCAAAAAAAACTGGCAACAAAATGTGTGGGGTTTTTGGGTGGGTGTTTTTTTGGTTTTTTTTTTGTTTTTTTTTTTTGTTTTTTTTTTTGTTTTTTTTTTTAAAGCATGCCCTCAGCAATTCACAATCGATCTGCAGAATGTGTTCCACTTTTGTTTGCTTTTCACAGCCATTAGTGAAAGAAAGCTCTACTTGCACTCATGCTCTGCCAAAGGGGTGGGAGGCTGTAGATCATGGCCTCATCAACTGTGCCCACCCCAGCTTGTCCTGCAGCCTGGCAGAGATGGTGCCACTGCACAGAAACGAGCAAAGGCCTGGGCAGGGGCTGGGCAAAAGACCACCCTCATCAAAGGGAAAAAGGTTTAAAAAGATCAGTGGCAGCCACACTCGAAAGTGCTCCCTCGTACATCAGCAAAGGCATTTTAGTGCAAAAGTGCTCAGAAAGTGGAGACAGCAATGTCCTTAACTTCTTTCTTTCCATCTTTAGAGAGTGAATCTCTTAGAAGGATCGCCGCACCATGGGGAGCAATCATCTTCTCCTGAGTTTCCCTCTTCCCTACTCACCATTCAGTTATTCCATACTCAGCAGCCTGAAAACCCTGGCTACCTCCATAGCAATGACTCTGTGAAGAAATGAAAGCTGCCATTTAGCCTGATCTAACATTAGGGAATTACTTTAGGTCAGGACCATACTTTATCAGGTAAGGGAAAAAAAAAAAAAAAAAAGAGGAAAAGGCACCTCTATGTTTCCTTACATCACCTATTGGTGTATAGCTGGCAATTCAAACAAAAAATTACAATATGGAAATGTACATTTGCCCCAAGGCAAGTAAGGGGATAACCATCTGTTTGACCTTTCATCAAGGCCAGCTCTAATTGCTTCATCATGTCTACAGTCATGCACTGAACCACAGAAAAGAAGTTATTGCAGAAAAAATGTTATTTACCCCAATGCTCTCCTGTAAAATTCACATTTCCTGGGTTATCTGAAAGACTGCCAAAATTTTAATTATTTGCTTCCTATCATAGAGACAGTTTCAATGGACGTTCCACAAGTGAAATAAAACCAAGCAATGGGCCTTTTCTCTATCACAGAGCAGGCAAGTTCCTCACTGCTGGAATGCAAGACCCCAAACTTCCTTGGCATATCTCCTGCACATTGAGACAAAACAGTACAGGAAGGAATAACTGTTTGACCTCTCTTTCTACTGACAATAAGCACAACAAACATATGGGATGTGTCTCTAGTGAGAAGAGCAGACAAATTCTCTAATTTATTTAATGCTATCAGAGGCTGGAAGCATTCTGTGACTTAGAAGGCCCCCTACAAACTCAGGCTTTTGTGAAGAAATTATTTTATCACCATGGAAAGAAATGCATTTAGAGATCTGTTGCCCTGAGACTTAGGAAAAGTGTCAGTTTACAATGATCTTCAGGAAGTCCGAATCAAAAGGAACTTGTTGATTTAGAGGAGACACAAATGTTCAATTTCTCAGAATCAATTTCAGTACTTAAAGATTTTTTAGAATAAAAAGCACACTGATTTTAGTTTTTAAAACCTATATGCTTCTCTAATAGTAGTTCAAGACTCTCTGGCAGGAATATTTGACAGCAGGCTCTTTCTCATCTTTGCTCTGCCAGGAAATTTATACCCTGCTCAAGGTACATCAGAGACCTTCACCCTAACAGCTGCCATCCTTTTTCAGCAACCAACATTGGCCCATCATCAGCTAATATGGGAAATTCTTTCCTGCTGTCAAACAGGTATCGTGATAGTTGGTATCACATAGCGTGTGGCATCTCCGTATTCTGCTGCATAATCTGTCACATAGAATCAAGTCTCTTGTAGTGGTTCTGAAAATGCTGCATAGACTTTAGCCAATCCATTCAAATTATTACTTCAGATTTTTCAAATGTTCCCTATGTTAACCTAGGAAACTTTAATATATGAGAATGAAGAATAAGAAGTAATTTTAAACAGGTCAAATTCTAGCTTTGCATCTACTCACAAAGCTGCTCGTATTTACTGAAAACAAGTCCTCATTAAAATTCCATGGAACAACTACAGCAACTATATCTTTAATGGAACTTCAGAAAATGTGCTGTTTTTTTCAGCAGAGTGAGTCTTAGGCTTAGCCTTTGTTATCAGCTCTAAGAAAATAAACCAGAAACCAGTTAAACAAACCTGAGTTTAAGTTTTCTTTCTGACAAGTTGTGACTGTGCAGAAAAATATTTTTAATGCTTTGGTGCTGCCATCATAATTAAGTATTACAGAGGTTCACTCAAAACTACAGCAATAGAAGTGTAATTTTCACCATATCAAAAATACAATATTGTACTTCCTACTCATCATCTGGCTACAGCAAGACCATAAAAGAAAAAGGAGAGGAAAAATTAAAAGAAAAAAAAAAGGAGGAACTTTTTCCTTGGGAAAAGGCTGGAATTTCAAGTCTTGGCACTACTTATGCATGCTATGATTTCGTATGCACAGTCTCTATAGCATGAAAAAGCCTACATCAAATAGGACCATCTTCTGAAGATTCTGTGTGGGTTTCAAAAAAATCACTTTGCACATTCCAGTGTTAGTAGGTACCCACACTGAGTTATGAATAACTCCTAACATGTCTCCAAGCCAGCAAGCCTCTGGCACTACTTCAGGATATTCCTGGCAAAAGAGTTTTCCTATAACTATCATATTAGACTCAGGTAGCATTTTGGAAAAGGATATTCTACCTAGTAAGTAATCTTTTTTTAAGAAGGGTTCACCCAAAGCACTGTTTTTTTATATATCTAGATATGCAAATAGATATTTAATCTTGGATTCCTCTGAACACAAGGCTGATGCAATCACATTTGTTTATCTGTTTTTCAGCAAATCTTCCCACATCAGCACATTTACAAGTAGAACTGGTATCAAAGATATGTTGAGTGAAAACAGGCTGTCAATAGAAGGGAAAGCTCCAGGCCAGACTTGTGCTCTTACTGGTCCCTAGAAAAATTTGCACTGGGAAGACCAAACAAACTTTCTCCTTTTGAAAAAACAGGATGAAAACCCTAGGGTAAAGACAGGAGATCCTTCCAAGTCACAGGAAAATGTCAGATTTCACCATCAAGCATTGTAGTTCCATCGCAAACCAGTCCACAGTTGTTCTTGTGCTTCTGGAATTATTTGCTTTTGCCTTTATGTTGTTCTTAGTATCAATGTAGTTCAGCAATATTAGAGCTCAGAGACCAGAAATAGTCTGTTCTGGTCGTACTTGTGCATGCCTGTAAATTTTCAAAGCTACTTCATTTGGTTTTATTCCCATTTCAAAAGAGAATTTGCATCAGATTCACCAACTCGCAAGCTGGGCAGACAGGTTCTCCACATCAACCTCATTCATTACGCAGTTCTCTTGGAAAGAGCCCACACCTTCTAGTTCCTTTATGCTTACACATTTTCTGAAGTTTTAATTTTATATAACATGTTCCAGTGACACTACACGTGGACAATGCTCTCAGGAACGTGGTGTGATTCTTGGGGAGTTCTGTGCAGGGTCAGGAGTCGGACTCAACCATTCTTCCAACTCAGCATGTTCTATGATTCTATGACCTCCTTTTTCTCAATCAAAGTGGTAAAATCAGTATGATTTGACCTACAAAAACAAGGCCCAAGCCCATTTTTTTGGAGCATAGAGGAGAAAGAACCTAGAGCTTTAGTTCACTCATCAATCTAGTTTAGAACTCTGAAAATACATCTCTATTTGCAGTGTGTTCTCATTTGGCAGATAAGGGATAAAAACTCTCCCTTTTCTTGATGCTTTCAGCTGATGGTAGGCAGATTTTACAAGGCTTTCTTCAGCTGATTCTTACTTTAAAAAAATATATATCTCCAGGAATGAATGAGAGCATTAGCCTCCACATATTCTGTACTTTATGCTATTTACTACTGGATAGCCCCGGAATATTTGCAGCTGGCTGTACTGTGTTTTGTACAATGTAGCTCTTTATCATGCTTTTTATCAAAGAACTGTGGTTTAGCACAGAATGAGGCAGTGCTGCATTGAAACTACTGTGGCTCAGGTTACCAGATTGCGTTTTTGATGATTTGGTATTAAAGTGCTGAACACAAATTGAAAAATCAACATTCAAGAAATGCAAGTAAGAAAACCACTAAATAGAGACTGAATAAACGATAACATTACAGAGATCTTGCCTTACTTTCTATATTAAAACAAGTAGCTTTGAATCAATAAAAGTGAATCACCCTATTATTTTCTTTCTGAGGCAAATCTTGTACTAAACTTCTGCTAGCAGAAAGTCAGGGGTGTAAGGACATGGGATTTGCAACCAACACAGCTGTGCTGGCAAAAGGCCCTAGCATAGATGTGGTTTTACCGGCAAAATTGAACTTCTGCCAGCACAGCTAATTTCTCTCTTGGGAGTTCATTTTGCCAGTACAGCTGCATCCAGACCAGGGATCGCTGGTGTTACAGACTTTTACAGCTCTACCATTACTGACTTTCAAGCAAAAGCGTACTCTCAATCTCAACATTGTGGTGATTTGTCAACATGTGTCCATCTTGGTCTCTCTGGCCTTCAACCATGACCATCTGACAAGAAAACAACCAAAAAAATAAAAACATTACCTGGCTCCTCCAATACTGCTCCCAGTGTCCTGAAGCTCATTCCTTTTCTTCCCTTTCTTGTCCTGGCTGCTTACTGCAGGGGTACCACACAACACTAAGCTAAACTGAAAAGGAAATCTGAACTGTCCTGCTTCCTCCCTGGCAACCTCAAGTTTACCAGTTTCTCCCCCTTCCCTTTATTCTCCACAAAGCCTTTGTTCTTCTGAGCTCAGCTGATGCCTATGCTAATAATTGTTATCAGCTGCAGTGCCATCACCTCGTTATGGTCTTTGCACAGCTGCCTATTCCTCATCCCAAAGGACTTCTGCACCAAGCCATTTCTGAAATGCTGCTGAAGCTGTGCTTGCAAGTGTTGGTCTACTACCATCTACACTCTCTGATCAGCTTTTGTCTTTCTACAGCATTATTGCTTCTAGACTGTAGTTCTCTTTCAAACTGGGATCTCTTCTTTTTTGTTGGAAAACTATGTCTGCTGATGTACCAGATGCCAGTCAGTTCTGCTCCCCCTGCACATTTAAAACAGCATTTCCCTCTAGTCAGAGTGCAGCTTTTGTAATTAGATGATGCAGAATACAATTGCCCACCCATGCCTCTTCATCTGTAAAAAATCTGAAGGTGTTGCTCCACATCAGTGTCTGCAGACCAGTGTTTTGATTTCTTAGTAACTCCTCTATCCTTAACCTTCAGTTAAAATTTAAAAATAAAAAAAAAATTCAAACAAACAAAAACACCATGGTACTATTCCTGATGGTGAGGAAGAAAGATCAATTATAAAATATGGGATAATTACACCAAATTAAGTCAAAAGAATAGTAATATTCTGTTTTCTACCACTGCTAAAAGTACATTACAGTAAAAATGGGAAACTGTCTTAAACAGAGAAGATTTCAGAATTTCAAGCATTTGGCAGCAGGAAAACAATGACACTGCTAAAGTATTGAACATTTTTCCTTGGAAGAATGCTTTTAATGCCTCTTTATATAGCTGATTTAAACAACCACAAAATACACTACCTTTTAAGAGACTATTGTGTTCTTTCATGTAATTTAAATTGACCCACCTAAATCTGTCATTTAAGCTGAACTTTTAATCATTAGAGCCCTGTGAAATTGAAATTCTCAGCACCGTTTGAGGATGCCTGCTTCTGGGTTTGGTTTCATACAAAAACACAGAGACAGCAATTAAATTCCAACAGCACTCCTTGTTCTGTGTCAGCCACCATCAAGAGCAGCATAGCAAGCACTTCCAAAGAGGCTCTGTACTCAGCAGCTTCAGAGGTAGTCTGCAAATATGCACAAGAGATTGCTTTGTTAAAGTCCCTCAACACATCAAATTAATGCCTTGATTACTGGAGTCCCCAAGTGAATGAAATCAACAAGTTGTATTGAAAAAGACTAAAAGTCGATAGTGAGATTCGAAAAATAGACTGAGTGTATCCTCTAATTAATACATGGCAATTCAGAAAGAGATTTTTTTCCTCCTACCCCAATACATCATTGTAGGTAATATATAAAAATATTTCTTGAGAGAAAATTAAACCCAAGTAATCTCCCACCAAAGATGCAGAATTCATCTCTATTGAACAACCTCTTTCATCCTTTTTGGCACAGGGGCATAGTGATAAAGAAACAGTGCTTGACTTGACCACATCATTTTTATCATCATGACCAGGATAGTCTCCCAAGAGAAGAGCAATGTGTCCACACATGAACTGGATGTGAACTGGCAGGAGAGTAAGCCCTTCAGTAAAGCTATACTTATCCTGAAAGGCAGTTGGATGTACCATTCTGCATGAGGATCCCTGTTGGATGGAAGTTTCCACCCATCTTCTGGAACCTTATATGGTAGAACTCTGGGATCTTAGAAGCCTTCCCATGGGCCTACATTTTTATAGGTCCACGCAAAGATGACAATTATTTTGAATATTGTCTTTTTGAGGAAACTGACTTTCCTTAGTCATTATCCAGAGGTATAATTTAGGATTATGGATTCTGCTTTGAAGATCAGGTGTCTATAAAGTGGTTGCTACAATGGAATTTCATATGTCCGAATCTTTAGTGGGTCTTTCCAGTGATTGTATTGTTTGATTTTTGTTAATATATTAATATAGTCATATATTACATCTGCCTCTCCAAAATTGCTAATCTTGACCTTAGCTCTGCCTTTCTTCATTATTTTGTCAGAGAAGCTCCACAGCTATATAATACTCAAACAAAAGCAATAAAAGAGCGTGAGAAGCAAACCTGTGATACTTTCATTTGCTATTTAGCATTGGCATGGAATAATTTGTATTCATTTTGGAGGATATTGACTAATTTGCTAAACACACTAATAGCTGGTTGATTATCAATGAAGTTTACAGTGGTTTTAGATTTAGGGCAAACACATAAGACCACCACACTGTATAGGTGAATCTGGCCTTTAAAATGTAAATATGTTTTCCTCTACTGTCTCTTCTTTTTATTTTTCTGGCTGCATGCAAAATGGAACTAGAACAAAGCTGATTCCCCTATTTGATTTTGGGGGTTTAATTTTTTTTTTTTTTTTTTTTTTTATAATATCAAGTGGTAATTATCCAGCCACGAAGACTTAAAATCCGAGAGAAGCAGTCCAAATAATCTACCAGCAAAACCAGTATGTGCTATGTGTATCCTGTCCTCCATACCCTGGAGTTCTTACAGCCAAATGTGATACTGTGTTACCCTTAGCCCCAGGAAAAGAGCAGTACTTGCCTAGGACATAGAGAGTCAAAAGGTTCAGCTGGGAATCCTCCACAGGAGTTCTCCAGGCTACAGGCCTGGACTGAGTGCTGAACAGCTTGGTTTTATCACACTTTCTTTTTTCCAGTTTTGGAGAATATATACGATGTTACTAAGTACCAGTTATTTAGATTTTTAAATGCCTCAAATTGTGCTTTGCTGAACACTTTTAAGAGACAGAGGAAACCCATATAGATGCTACTGTTTGCGGATTGCTTGCTTGTTTGTTTGTTAAAGGGAACTAGTTTTTATTTCTATTAAATGCAAAGAAATTAAGGCATTAAATTATCAGTTCTTAGAAATTTATTTGTAACTTAAAGAAAAGATACTGTATGTCCAGAGAGGACATTCTGCCCTTTCTGATGTTTTGGTTTTCTGTTTGTTTGGTTTGGGGTTTTTTGGTTTTTGGGTTTGGGTTTCTTTGGGGTTTGTTTTTTGGGTTTTTTTATGAAATGAAAAGTTGGTTTCTTGCCTCATGTGCAAACCAAAACTCCAGTGTAACCACTGAGATGTAATTGGTACGTCACCTTGTGTTTGATGGCCTTGTGCAAACACACACTTGATTACACACAACTTATCCCATGGATCAGGAAAGGACAGGACTGTGGGTCAGAGCAGCAAACAATAACAGATTTTCTGCTGAAGCTCGGACTTTCTACATGCATTCAGGGAAGATTGTCACACACAGACACCCGCAGTACCAACCATATATTTCCTGAGTGCTCTAACTGTACAGGCTGCAGACTCAACTTCTCCTGAGCTTTGCATTTCTCAGCTATTGTCAATTTGCATCACAAGCATAAAGTTATTTAATATACAAAAGCTTTAATGCTCTTTCCACATCATGTAACAACACATGTTTATCTGAGTGCTAAATAAAAGCTTTCAGAACTTTAAAGTGACTTTATGAATTGTATGTACCATAAAATAAACATTAGAGTATAATAATATTCTGTAATTTGGAAAACAGCAACAGAAACCAGTAGAAAACAAAAGAACAAATGCTTGAATAATCTACTGCATGTCAGAAACATTAAATTAATTTATGCAATAATGTAAGCACAGTGATGTTTAGGTAATATGGAGGACATAAATTATACATTATTATTGTCAGTTCTAGCACTTATCTTAGTGGTATGTCAAAATAAATCCTGATATGTTAATATTTATAGAAATGAACAACAAGTGTTACAGCTCAGGGATTCATCTGTGATATTTTTATATACAATTTGCATTCACACATATGGGTGTCATTGTCTTTTCTGTAATTTGAGAGGTAAGCATCATGCAATTCATTTCTAATGCGTTTTACATTACCATGAAAGCACATTATGCTTCCTCCACTAACGCTTCTCAAATAGATGGCCTGCAATGATTTAGTGATTGCACAAAACGACTCAGCAAATGGGTGACAATCTACCTGCACAATCTGCAGGAACAATAGGCTACCAGTGAGCAAAGTGCATAGTTTGTTAATGACAGATTGTCTCCATAGAGTAAATACAACCCAAAGTTCACCTTCTCCCTAAAATCCGAGGATCTGTATTTTATCCCCTGTTATCATCCCCTTTTTCATTCAACAGATCAGTTGCTAGATTAAGGTAACTGGACACAACCAGATTTGAAATTTGAAGCTGACAGGAGAAGTTTCCAGGAAAACAATACAAGAGTAGATTCTCCCTGCAGGATTAAGGACACTCACAGTTGTTGGTACTTCAGAAGCAAGAGGCGTAGCAAGAGACCATAATTCCTCCACTGAGTAAGGGTAGGTTAAGGATTTTGGCTTTGTGCCATGACTTCTGGGTTCTGGGAACCATGCTTTGAATAAAAAGGTGGCTGTAGAGTTCATAGATTGCTGAGTCTACAAGTAAGGCTACTGTTTCTAATTACCCAAGATCGTTTTGCTGTTTTCCAGGGAAGAAGTGTGAAAATACTTTTATTCCCTGAATCAGCAGTGAAAGACTTAGTGTGAGCCTTACATTGGTGTTCTGCTTATGGGAGGACTGCCATGTCAAAATGATTTGGCTGAGTCTGATGATCTTTTTCCAATTGTCTCATACACAGCTGAAGTTTGTTGCCCCAAAGGTCATATGTCAGGATTTTCAGTGTGGTGGAAGTGCCTAAGTTCGTATTTTTGTATTTCTATTAACACAGATACTTGTCTTTTAGAAAACTCAAAAACTCTCCCCAGTACCAACCCTTATGCTTCATGTTATCTTTTGAAAGGGCTCATTTAGCAAACCAGCTTCATGTTTTTCTTTTAGTTTCCCTACCGAGGTATTTCTAGGGTCTAATTACAAGTCTGTGAAAATCAACCTAAACATTCACTTTGATGCCACTGTAGGCATTTGAATCCAGAGGACAAATAGAAAACCTTGCAACATAAGCCTTGAAAAACATTGCCTATTGTAGGCTGTGGCCTATCACACAGCCAAGCTCCACTTGGCACTGCACAAGAAGTTTCAAGAGAGAATATGGGGAAGTCTCAGAGAGCGCTTTCTGATCAACAAGTTTAACACTCGAGATTAAAAAAAAAATAAAAGGGCTGCATAACCATAAATTGAGAGCATAAATTGTCCTGTAAGCCCTTTGGCAGACATGACAACATGAACAAAAAGTCCTCCTTGATTTCAGCTTTTGACAGGAACAAACAAGGCCAAACTCAATGACCACGTTTCCACAGAATCCATGTACTTACTCAGGAGAGTGAAAAATGACACAAGTACAAACTTTTCACATATGAAAACCATACCTGAAAGAACTCCCTACCAGTACAAACAGCACACTACACACATTGAAAGCACGTAAATAAAGCTTTGTATCTGGGTCTGATTTATCACTTGCCTTTTGTTTATAACATTTTCTGCTCCACAGAAGTAAAGGATTCTCTTCTGTCACTGAAGTGAAACTTCTGTCATCACAGCAGTGAAATGGAATACTACAAAAGGCTGCTTGAAAATTCTGGAAACAGAGAGGAAATAGACCCAGGGTAAACATGGAAAAAGCTTCTAAGCATGCAACCTTACAACAGCATCTAGTCCCTGTGGGATAGGTCTTCAGCTATAATAAATGTTATCACTTCACTAAAATCAGTGGAGTCATGGCAATCAATATCAACTGAGGATTTGCCGCACTGACTTCAAAGGGTGTACTTACAGTGCACATGTTTAAAGCTAATGTATAAACCTTTCCAACACTGGGGACTTTAATGTAAGCACACCAAATCCTGAAGTCTCTACTTAATATTTTAAACTACTTTTATTCAGAAATCTCTCATTGGAATCCACCAGGACAAGAAATAAAAAGTGTACTAAAAGTTTTTTTCAGACTAAGATACTGCATTTAAGAATCTTACATGTCAAAGTTCCTTAGCAGAATAAGGTGTTTAGTTTCAGGTAAATTTGTACTCTGGAACTGAACTTTTTTAATTTATTTGGATTAGAAAAGAAAGCGATTCTTTTTTTATTATTTATTATAACTTTCCCAGTGTAGATGAAGCAAAGAAGAGATAATGAAAACAGGAGGAAAGTTGGAAGTAAATATGTGTAGACAGTATGGATTTTAACTGACTCAGTACCAAAAGGGAAGAACATGAGCAACAGAGAAGAAAATTTATTTGTGAGACTGTGAATGTGTTATGCAAATATTACGCATTTTTCAACTTTATAAAACAGAAATGATGTCAAATATTTTATGGTGTTCCATAAACTCTTTTTCTTCTTTCCAAACAGTTCCTATACATGTAATCTTATAGATTTTATATTTATTTTTAGTACAATTTTAGGAAAATATAAGATAATGTTAAAGTTGTTCAGAGTGGGCCCATCCTTCTGAGCCCTTATAAATCCCTATAACAGAAATGGGAGTCTTAAGTATAAAGGCATGTTATATATTCCCTCTATTTTCTTCCTCACTTGGTTTCATCCAGACTCCTGTTTTATATATTTGTATGAATTGTGCAAAGTTACTGAAAAATCACAATAATAGGCATACAGAAAAACAGAGTGCCTGTCACTTGCCAGCTGCAAGGGAGGGAGGAAAAGGTGCAACTTTATTGTGTTGATAGAGCTAAAGCTGTCTCTGTCTCCTAGATTTAAAGGACCCTTTATAATATGGTCACTACAGCACATTTCATCTTGCTGCCTAGGGAGGTTTAAGTGGCTGCCTGATCTTTGCTGCTTGTCTCTTTGGTTTCCTTTGAGTTTGCTATCACTGCCCTGCAAAGTACTTTTTGGAGTACTTTTACCCCACCTGTAATATATCTAGGTTTGTTTATTTCTCAGTGCTGCATAGTAAAGGCTTTCTTGTTGCCTCTGGCTCTGTTCATCACATTCCTTCCCTACTTTGTCTTCATTATCCTCCTTAACTCCCTTTTTTCACTTTCTCATGTGTGACCTTTGTTCTTGTCTAAAAAATATAGTGTGCATCTTCAAGTAGCCCACAGTGTCCAACAACACTCTTTTCCAAAAGATAACAGGTCACATCCTCAGCATTTAACCAGGACACCAGCAGGGCCCTCCAGGCAACTTTCCTGCATGAAGAAAATCTTTAACTGGCATTGAGCCACTAAATCAATATATATGGCGTGGGCTTTTCTTGAGCGTGGAATACAGGATATGTTTGGAGTGAAAATGTCCTGGCTGGACAATCCTGGTGCAGTATCATGCCTGGAACAGCTCTTCAGGCAGTTAGCCAAACATGAGTTAACACAGTTCTGGTATTAACCTAAACTATACTGGCCACCAGGATATGGCTATGGGATTTGGAATGGGTAAGCATGCATAAACCCACTGCTGCTTCAGCATTTCCAGTTTCTAAAAGCGTTTACTTCTACCTCCCTATATGCAGCTATCATAAATGAGTTCTTTGGTTAGACAGACTGTTCTATCCCTAGAAAAATTCTGTTCCTCTTTCTCTCCATGGCTCAAACTGCCATGATTTTCTTATCAACTTCAATTTTCACTAAATCAACTCTTAGATCTCTTCAAGGTCTCCTGAGAGTGCTGAGCACCAGCTACCTTTTCTAGACAAAAGAGGTTTAACACTACAATATCCCTAGCAGGACAGAGAACCACAATGTGGCTAGAGAGAAGGTCCAGGAGCCAGAGGGAACCAGAAAAGGTCTGATATCCAGCTACAAAACAAGCTCTCCTATACACAGATAGTACCTACTTTAATGCAAAATCTGTATTTAGTGAGTTCTAAAGTGACATATCCCTTTGTGAGGGAGAGCAACAACATGCTTCTTAACTTCAGGATCTATTTATATTTTTCTACAATACTCACAACTCTCACCTGTGATTTTGTTGAGTCAAGTCAGCTTTCTCATAAATATGGAGCAGCCCCAATGCCACTGGTGAAAAAAAAAAAAAAAAAACCCCAAACACCACCACCTAAAATTACAACAGAAACACAAGTTCACACTGAGATTATTTTATTCCACCTAGAAAACCAGCACACCTAGTCATGTCATGTGCACTTGTAGCTCTCTCTCCTTCCTGTCTTTCACAATTATTATTCTTTCGTAGTGAACACACACCCCAGACTCTCAGACTGGTACAGGATGGGAAGGGGGTGGTGGCATAGCCTGTGGGTGCCGAGAGCAGCCAGGCAGGGTTGTGTATGTCAGCACCAGCTGTTCTCTGCAAAGAATGCGTGTTATCATGCAAAACAGGATGCATCTTTTCGGCATTAGACTGGTAAAGCTTTGCAACTTTGTCAACCTTTTTAGTATTCAACAAATTCTTTTAAACATATGACTTTTAGTAAGTTAATCCATTCATTGTCTGGAACTGTGCAAAGTGACATAAAAGCACAATGAAGCCTAATTAAACTTGTTCTGTGAAAGCTAATTTGTCAAACCCAGAAGCATAGTTCATAGATAAATGCTAATATTTGAAAGTCAAATTAAAGTTGAAAAGGTTTGTAATAACAGTTAATTAACTCTTGTTTTGTTTTCCTCTCACAAACTTGAACCAGCTGAAATATTGCTCAGTTCATCTTTAACATTTTGGACCACAAAGATAAAATTCAAAGCTTTGAGATAAGCCTTTGATGTTGGTATTCTCTACAGATTATATATTATTTTAAGATCTCTTTGTTTAAAAATTCATTTTTATTATCCCTGCATGAAATGCATGGCAATTCCCCAAATAACTAACCATCAGGGCAATTAACATCTTCGATCGACACCATATTCCTGATAATTAATACAGACTTTGTACCTCCCCTGTGATAGCTGCAAGGGTTTGATTTTTCAGAGCAACTGTTCATTTACAGAATCAGTTTCATCCTAATGAAAATGGATTGTGAAACTTTAATGAACAAGACTTTGCTGTCATAATAATAAAGACTTTGAAACAACACGAAGACCTACATAACAAGCATCTTGCTACACTTCTGTTGCTGCACTATATCAAACCAATTAAGCCATACAATGAATATTAACACCAATGTTTTTCTAAACTATATGACATCAGATAAACTCACAAAAGGAAGCATTATTTTGCTTTGACAACTTCTGGCATTATAGCTTAATAAACTAGCATCTCTAGAGCAAGCTGGCTTGGTCTGCTCTCCTCCCTTTGGTTTAATGCAGGTAACCAAAAGACTGGAAAACCAATTATTGTATAGCACTAGTGTATTTCCTGTGACCAGCAAGGGATTGTCTCTCCTATTTGCTTCCACCAACTTAGGAAGCACACATAAAAGCAAACAAGTATGAAAGCAATCTGCCCCAAAGAATACTGTCTGTGGAATGCAGCTGAGCACCTACACCAATGCCTTGCAGGTTAACAGGTAAAATATCCTGAGGAAGGGTTTGCTGTTTCAACACTGATCTCGGATAGCCTTGCCAAGAATTCCCTGCCAGCAAAGGGTTGAAGAGTTTTCAGTTAGGTAACTAGAACAAAAACAGAGGAGGAGGGAGAGAGCTGGAGTGAGACATCCATTGCCTGCAGCGTGGGGCCTTGGCACACCGGGACACTTTGATTTCCCTGGCAGAAGGCCCAGGGATGGGAAGGTGACAAGGTCCTGGGCCCCACAGTCCCCCTTCCACTGCTGCCCTGCACCAGGCTTTGGCTGCCTGTCCCCAGTCATGCCACCACTGACCCTGCCAGGAGAAGAGCAGCAGCCCCATCCCTGTGGACACACCCGGTTTGTGGGGCTCTGGATGACTGGTGAGTCCCGTGGGCACAGATTCACCGTGCCAACGTCTGGAGGCTTCCCCTGGCTGTGGAGCATCCCTGCCATTCCACTGGGAGTGGGGCCAGCTGAGAGAAAGAACAGCCTCCCCTCAGTCCCTGGCATGGACAGTCTCTGATGCCAAACTGAGGCATTCCCTCCAGAATGAGCCCATCGTGCTGAGGTTCAGCTTGAAAACCAAGAAACCAACCAACCACCTGCCAAAAAAATAAAATACCTGGGGGCAGGGAGGGTTAATATTTTCATCTGCTGAGCCAAGATGTCAGTGTTTCTCCACAGCTCGCCTCACTACGGTCCAGGGCTCCCTGGAAAGCTCAGAAAGGAATTTCATTCAATCTCTAATATCTTGGCAAAAGGTCTTTCAAAGTTGTGATCTGAGCTATAATATGCTCACGGTTTTCCTTTGACTAAATCCCCTCAGACATGGAAATGGCTGATTGTTCTCATTTACAAAAGACGGTGTACGGGAGAGAAGGAATAGAGTCATTAGTAAATAAATGAATGGGATGATTTAAAAAAAGAAGAATTTGCTCAATCAAGAATAATTTGAACAGCATCTAAGTAGTCATGGAAAATCATAAACTATTACCCTATATAGTGCTCTGTTGACTATTAAATGCCTCCTTTTTCACACCACTGGCCTGAATGAATAACTTGGCAGCACAAAATTAGCCAGGTGGCAAAATGTGCTTGTGTCAGCTATTGGCCAAACAAAACAGCAAATAGCAAAGCTCATTTTGCAATGTCACATTAACTCCTTCAACACTGGGGGCACGTATTTTTTATCTGCTGTTTGGAAGTACCTGGGAGCAGGCCAGAAGAGAGCTGCTCACTCCCTGCAGCACAGGTGGCCCCGCTCTTGCTGCACTAGTCACAGTTGCAGGTTGAGGTGACGTTTGTGATTGCTTCCATATGTGGCATCTGAGATTATACTGAAGAAGCTGCTCTGTAACATCTGTGTCAGTTTAGCATCCAAGTTAAGAAAACCTGTATTCTTACATCCTTTCTATGAGAAGTGATTTTATGCTCAACTTCCTTTACCTCTACCCATCATCCTACTTACCAATTTTTCTGTTCTCATATTGTCATTATTTCATGCTTATCTTCAGCTTACAAATGACCTTCAGGAAACTGATGTAAACAGTATGAAGTGAAATGTTAGAAGACTAAACTTAACTATATTATGTTCCTAGTATCTTCAGGAGAAATACCTCAGGGATTAATCTGGAGTTTTACTTACACAGCATAACTAAAATATTATATATGACAAAAGGACATTTACCTCATTGATGTCAGCAGGATTCTTTTGACAGATTTCACAGAATTTATCAAGAGTAGCCAAAGACCTTTTTCATTCTAGAGGTTAACAGAGAAGAACAAAACATGTTCTTTTATAATTAGCAGTCTTTCCCTGCTATAGAAACTCACCTTCCCATTGCCCAGCCAATAGTAGATCCCTAAAGTTAAGACTGGGCCTGGATGTTATTAACAGAGAATTTATTTAACCTTAGTATGTAATATTTCCCTTAAGTACCATGGAATTCATTAAGAAAATAAAGGCAGTATTTAATAATTAAGTTGCTGGTTTAATTTTTTTTTTTACACAAGACATGCTTTACTGATAAGCTGACCATGACATTCACTGTGAACTCAAGGCAGAAAATGGTAGGATATTGACAGCTGTATTTTTTACAAAGGATATCTATAGATTTCTTTTGGTCCACAACACGTATATCTCATGTTTCAG
The DNA here is from genome assembly GCA_013399695.1 of Formicarius rufipectus. Classification (NCBI taxonomy): domain Eukaryota; kingdom Metazoa; phylum Chordata; class Aves; order Passeriformes; family Formicariidae; genus Formicarius; species Formicarius rufipectus. Next base: position 1,294,917 of record VXAU01006173.1, on the reverse strand, counting down.
ATCTGCTTCACTTCTGAAAATGATAAACACATTGTACTTAGCCAAGGATGATGCCCTCTCTTTATCCAGGCAGTTTCTTTTCTACAGACTTGTTTCACATGCCCTAGGTAAAAGACATGTGTGAGTATTTTCCATTAAAAGCAGAAGTGGTGGGAGGAGGGAATCACCAGTACTGTAAGTTAATGAGATGGGGGGCTTTAAATACACTTAATAAACAGTCACTTAGGCTGAGCATAATAAGTCATGGAAATTTATAAACTATTACCCACTATAGAACTTCATTGACTATTAAACATCTATTTTTCACACCACAAGCCTGAGTGAATAGCTTGGCAGGAAAAAAATTGGCCAGGTGGCAAAACGTGCTCAGTACAACCCATGTCAGATAGTGGCCAAACAAAATAGTCCAATAGAAGCTGATTTTGAAATGCTTTTTAACCCTTGGCAGCCTATGATGAAGTTTTCTAGGAGCAAATACACTTATACTCTTGAAAAGAATAACATGCATTAGCACTGTACAACCTTTTTTCCTTAAATACTGTGATTTTCCCTGAGATGCCTGTTCTCTGTAATGTTTATCTATGATCTCCAGTCCTGGTGATGGTCACAACCTGATCATGGAGGTGCCCTGTCACCTAAGGTGTGAGAATGCACCCAACATAAAGTTTTCATTTCATTTAACTCTGAGACTTGGATTGTGCTCTACGAGAGTCTCTGACTCTCTTGTTTAATAATAGCCTCCAAGGAGGACTGGTAGAATTTCCAGGCTAGTTAAACACATGGAAATCCCTAATCATGCTTCCAGGAGTGGATGGACTTTTTCTGGTGTAGAAGCAAGGGTTTACATGTGTATTTAGAACTGGGATATGCATGGAGTTACCTGGGACAAGTAATGTCTGAGAGGAAATCTCTGAGCTTGGTTATGTCGCTATGTGTATTTTAGCTCGGTTGATCTCTGTGGAGAGACTAAAAAATCATATTTCTAGTAGTTCATCAAACCTCAGCCACCCCAGGCTGTTCAACCATTCTGAGGTGTCTCATGCTTGGCTGAAGAGCTCCTGCATAAGACACGGAGGAAAAATTAAAGCTGGTATCATACAGCACATTGGAAACTATCTGAAGTCAAGACAAAAAATGAGAGATTTGCATTTGCACTGTATCTGACCTTCCATCATCCTTTGTGACTTCAATTAGGCATAGCAGCAGAAAGACAGTAACCTCGCTTTCCATTATGTTCTCATATCTGTCAGAGCAAAAGATGTATTTTTTTGATTCAGCTTCTCATGTGTTGCATGCACCTCACAGGTTTCCTTGTTTCTTCCATCTAACACTTTGCTTCTGTCTTCACTTTACTCATGCACTCTCTGATGAATTTTGGAAGCAAGACACTGAATTGTCTCAATCTCTTGCTGATATCATCCATTACTACAAATCCAACTGTGCAGCACATAGTGAGTTACACTTCCTGCCACAAACTGACTTGAGGGTGTTCCTGGGTGCCACTACAGAGCTAAAATGCATTGTGTCAGAAGAATGACTCAGCTACCAATGTCCAGTCTCTAATACATAATTTATTAACTTTTTGAATTCCTACTGAATACTACCACTTGGAAATGTCCCTCTATCATCCCCTGTTGGAGAGGGAGTACAGGTATACCACTGACAACACGTCTGGTGAAACTGTGTTAAGCAGTAATTACGTTCTTGGGATAAAGGGCTATCTGGGAGGGAAAAGAGAGTTTATAGTTGTCTGAGTGTCTGTTTGCATCAATCTAACTGGCAAAGGGGGGCCAATATGGCAACACTGAATTGAGCCCAACATACATAGCAAATTAAATTGCTGAAAACCTGTGTGTAGGTTAAAAAAAAAAAAAATCCAATTACTGGACCTGGAATTAGGCCAGAACACCTTCACTAACACCTCTACTCATGAAAAAAGAAAAAAAAGAGTTATCCTTAATGACCACAAATGATCACAGACTCTGTTTTACATCTCTTACAAAAGCCAACATATTCAGCAGCATTACATTCCCCAGAGCTAGATGGATAAAGGGGGAAATATGTCATTGATTTTTTTCCCCCTAAGAAATTCATGATACTGTTTGCACTAATTTCAGCAGTACAGAGATTTTCAAAATGAGAATCAGTCCTGTTTAACCTAGAAGCCAACAGCATTAAAAACCTAAGGTGTCTCACTCACTGCTTTCTTTTGCAGAGGCAATCAGGATCTGCTTCTTTTCAAGCAGTATGCATAAAAAAACCTCTTAACTATTAGACTGCAACACTATCACCTGCAGCAGAAGGGAAACAGCCAGCCTCTCTGAAGGTATCTTGAATGTCATTCCAATGGGTAATTACTGGACTGTCCCAAAGCCCACTGAGGTAGAAGAAACAGCATCTGTAGGTCTCACTGAGTTTTACATTCAGGGGTAGACAGACACAGAAAAGATTTTGTGGTTTTGACTTCTACTAACAAAGAACTATCAATTTATACATATCTTTCCCTTTCCATATTTCTATTTTTCAGTACCTTGTTGCCTGAAATTTAGATACACAGAAAAAAGAAGGACTAACTTGTCTTTACTTACCCATCCTCTCCTCAACTGGGAAAGGAGTGAATTAGGACATCATTTTTCCTTACACACTTAGTCAGTCATCAGTTCTCACTGGGATTCAATGTCTCACAAGACAATTCTCAGCATGGTTTTCTTTTTCTCAATAATTTGCTCATGCTATTGCTTACTAAAATCTCACCTTCACTTTACATGAAAGTTACTGAATCAAAACTAAGAGAACATCTCACATGGATCTACATGTATTCCTCAGATTATTTGTTCAGCAAGACTGATATATTTCTGCTGTCAAACTTACAGTTGGCTTAGTACAACTTGGAGCCTGTAGTGTTGTTCCAACATGTGCTCAGCTATGTCAACTTAATGAATGAAAAGGAAGCCTTTCTGAAATCTGAAGAATTTATTTTATTTCATATTCTTTCTCACATTGGCTGCTACTCTGAAACACTTCTTCCACTTTACTGGGCAATAAAAAATGGCCAAATCCTTGCTGTCCTCAGATCCTGTGTCAGTTAAATAAAACAAAGCAATATTCCACCCTACATGTTGAGAGGAGGCACAAGCCTTGCTTTACTTCCAAAGCAGACAAGTAATTTTGCTTGTGTGCTTGCAAAGAAACAGTGCTAGCATACCATCATTATAAGGTTTGGCATTATGGTTGTTCAAATGTTCCCATTTCTAGGCTCACCATTACTGGGGAAATAAGCACCTACCTTTGACACTCTAGGTTGACAGGAAAAGTAAGAAGCTTGAGGGCTTGTTGCTTACTTGTTGAGGGGTGGCATTTTGCTGCAGCTCTACCAGGGCCCCTATGATGGATCTGAGCAAAATACTGGTGAATTTTTAAAATTAAGTACCACTTGGTTCCTTGTAGAAAATGGTGCTCTAAAACGGAGAATTTACTTAGTAATTAGCTGCTTTTATCTTTTGTCACAGTAACTATTTATTACCACTGAACTGATATTCTTGGTTCTGGTAACATGATCTCCTCCTTAGCCTTTATTTGTTGTTATCTTGGAACCCACTGAATTCTGAATTTCATTTAACCAAAATTCAGGAGATTTATGATCATCTGTGATGCTTGTGGTGTTCCCTTTTTTCCTTATTATATGCCATTCATGGCATCTACACAACCTTGCTGTTTCAGCTATGGAACAAATCCATAAGACACCACTGTAGATGCAAACCATGTACCAAAATGAGTTGATTTTGGCACCCAGCTTGCTGATGAAATTTATGCTTCATTAACAGATGCCTAATGTATATAATACACATATTTTAGAATTGACCTCAACCCAAGCAGGGTAGCTGGCTGACCCTGTGAAAATACAATAACCTAATGAGAGATTAGAGTTTTGCTTATTGTATTTACTATTTCTAGGAAATTGCTTTTTGTCTCTGTAGCTGCGTCAGCCTCCTTGCTTAAAGCATGTTTTAATGTTATTAGAACTTGCAAACTAAACTAGTGGAAAGACAGGGAAAGGCAGCACAATTTCCTTTTAGACCAGAGCCAATGTTTCTCCAAACCCTTAGCAGCCTGGGTTTGCCATAAGATCAATGCAGCTGAACACTCCACCTGCAGAATGAGCTCACTGTCTGTGCATTACACCAGCTCTCTACCAGTCCAAGTAGTAAGACTCCTGGGGTTGGTCTTGAACCTGCTGCTCCCCACACTGGAGTGCTAAGCTTTGCTGCCAAGACACCAGGCCAGGTATTAAATGCATTCTTGTTTCTGTTACTTTCCAGGACTCAGAGGACCACATTAGAAAGCCCAGAAAACTGAATTGGAATGCAAGTAGAATGCAGAATGCTTAAAGACCTTTTACAGACAGGAATACGTTCTAAAAAAAAAAAAAAAATCCAAAAAAACCAAACCAACACAAAAAAACCCAACAAAACAAACAATAAAACCATCCCACCCACAGATTTGAATATTCAGCTCACCTTTTCCTTGCAGGGGAATCAAAAATGATCAATCCTATTTGAAACAAACAAACGAATAAAAGAATGAGGACTGAGTAAGCTCATCTTCATCGCTGTATTGAATTTTACCTGGGCTGCTCATTTCAGCATTGTAAGTTTTCCATCTTTTAGAGAAGGGGACTTTATGGACACTGTAGGTCAAATCTCCAGGTGTAGGAGCCATGGGGTATGAACCTACCAAGGACCTCCAGTTCAGCCTCACTCAGGATTTTGGATGGAGCATGTGCACCCCGTGAATACCTTGGAAACCACAGTGAAGGGCGGGAGTGCTACTTTTAATTAGTTGGAGTAAAACTAGTGAACAGGAAAGTGAGGTCCCTATAAAAGGGATTTGGCAGGACAGCTTACCTTAGCTTTTATAGGTCTTCCAAGGGAGAAATGAAAAGTCTGTTTGTAGTTTTCTAGTTGTGATTATTGAAGGTAAAAACTCAAGCACCTCAGGTTTATCATTGTATAGATTTTAGGCAGGGGAAATAATATAGAGAAGAATTTGACCACTATGTTAAGTCGAACTTCTTAAATCAAGATAGCAACAAGAAGTAATTCAAAGACTGTGAGATGCTATGGAAGAATTCAGAAGCACATAGACAGAAGGGTAAATTTTTTCAATATAGGAGATTGTTAAAAAATTATTAGTAATTTACTCTTCCTGAATCAGAGCCAAACTTTTGTCTTCCATTTTTTTCACGTGACAGTTAACAATGACAGTTTGTTTCATTACAAGGAGCTTCCCTATTACATATACTTCTCTCTGTACATTTTGCTAGCCAGAAAGGGCAAAGAAGTAAAAGAAAGCAAAGAAAATGAAGAAAATCCTTTCATATGTAGTAATATATCTTAATAGAAATATTTCTATGCTATTTTAAACTATCATAAGCATTACAGTGTCTTCAAATGAGCTATGCAAGTCACAGGGGGAAAAAAGAGGAAGAAGTCATATACATTTGTGTAGCTCCCCTATTTACAACGGAACTGCAATGGCATATCCCTTCTTAAAGCTTAACTGTTTTGTTGAGTATGGGTGGGAGAGGTTACCAAGAAAAAACTGGTGAGTGTGTAAAAATACACATAAACCCTCATCAAAATTCATGTCTACTGTGTTAAACAGTAATTCCAAGTTCTCGGTGCCGTGACTTGGAAGGGTTCTCCATCTTGAACAAGAAATGATTAATGAACAATAATTAATCTGATGGCTTTGACAGATGGCATTTATGTTGAACTTTCATATATAGCCCAGCTTTCTTGTTGGTGGCTTCGCAATATGGTAATTGATCTGAATCCAGACTGAAAGGCTACTGTGTCTCATCCCAGTTCTACAGGGTCAGTCCTCAGTGCAGAGGAGAGTAGTAGTTATTTGAATAATTTACTTGAAAAGTAAGTGGATAAGTTCTGCAAGTTGATAAAATTTTGCAGTTAACCTTAATACATTAGTCAATTTTCATTTGTTGAAGAATAATGAATCTTCTTTCTCTCCAATTCAGCTCAGAACAATGCCAAAGATAGGAGTGTTTGCACATTAGTGCAACTAGAAGGTAGAGTGTGGTGGTAAAGATAGTACACACATTTGAAAGAACTATGCCATGTGGAGGAATCTCTCTTGAGAGGATTGATGCCCTTGTCTCCTCATGTAAGAAAATATCAAGCAAGACCTCCAAGGTGGTTTTATCCTCCCAGATGATGTTAGTGAGGTCTTTGAATCTAAAAAAAAGCACTCAAGAAACAACATAAAAAAATACCTCAAAAAGACAAAGTGAAGTTTTTGAAATGGAAAATTGCAAAAATGTGAAATCAAGAGTAACAGACAAACAACGAGAAACATCAAAACTTTTATCCGTGGAATTCAAAAATTTTGATTACACCGCAATCATATTTAGGTAGGGAAAGTTCTCCATTAACAGAAGGTTCTTTGACATAGCATGACAAGATCTCACAGCTGAAGATTAACTTCAGCTTCCAGCTGAAAGAAACTCCCATTAGAAATACACTGGTCTTTTTCTTTTTTAAGCATAGGTCATCGTTGATCACTTAAGCAATTTAAGGAAGTAATCAATTTACTGTTAACCCTACAGTACGTCAGACAAACTAAGAGGATCTCTTTCTAAAAAACATACACTCAGAGAGCTGTAGGATAGATATAAGGTCATTTATGGTTTTCTAACTGCACTAAGACATCCAAGTGTCTCTCCAAAAGCCATGAAACCAACCAAAACAAAATCAGTTTAAATCAGTAGAGCTAAGTAGATGATGTCCCTTAAAATACGAGGAGAGTCATTTAAAAAAAAAAAAAAAAACAAACACAAAAAAAGGCAAATAAAACACATAGTCACATAGTCACTGCTTTTGTGTACTTGTGAACAAAGATGTTGACAAATATTCATAGGGTCATACACTAGGCAAAGGACGTCCCATCCTATTCTGAGTATTATAGTGTTTGGATGCTGACAAATAAATTACATTAATTACATTCATTCTAGCAACCACTTCAACACCGTTAGGGCTTAGCATACAATAACTGGGCCATTAGTCTAATTTGGATACCTCACTGGTAATCAACATTGTTTTCCTCTAGTATAACTCTCTTAATCTCTTTTTGCAAGACTCCTTCACCACCATTCAGCTTTTGAATGTGAAATTAGAGATATTATCATTTTACCTAATAATATAACATGGTGTTTTCTCAGAGTTACAGTCTACTGGGCTACTTACAATTATTTGCAGAGAAAAGCTGATAAGGTTTGCTGCCTATTTGACTATTTTTTGCCATGCCGCAAACACCTGCTGCAATTCCATCCTCGTATTACTGTTATAATTGTTGCTTTTCTTCTTTCTGAGTCTGGAGAAAAGTAAGACTCCTTCTCTTTCCTACCCCTCTCCCAAGAGACTGATGACCTAGGCCAGAAGGAACACGGAACAAGGGATACAGAAGATTAAATATTGGGAAAGTTGCTTGCTTCTTGTTTCCCCTTTCAAATAAAAGAAGGTCAAGGGTGGAGTGGGTGGTTTCTTGAGATCTCTTTTCCTTCCTTGCCCTCCAGCTGGTTATAAGAACTGCCATCACAGTCCCAGGGTTAGGAAACTGACTCCTTGACAGAGCTGCTTGTGCATTGTCTCCTAAGAGTTGACCCAGAGCGGTGTGTTCTCAACAGTTCAGGAGTACCATCTGTAGGAGTCCCCAGCTTCATCATCTCTACAGTTTCTGCATGTGAGGAGCACAGAACTATGAGCCTTCATTAAAAAGCTGTCTGAAAACTCTTGGAAATTCAGCAGTCCTGTGTCAGTCCATGATCACAACAGTGAGATGATTTATTTTTCACAGTGACACCAAAGACTTATCTATGCACTAGGGAGGAATTCCTTGATTACTAAAGAACTCCTTTGTGTAAATGGGAGAAAAAATTAAAAGGCACCATAGAAGGCTATAAAGCTGATTATTCAGGTCACAGAGATCTCTATTTTTATCATTTCATTAGCATTTGTTTCTGTACGATCAAGGCAATAAAGGAAGGGATAAGCACACACAGCATGGTATTTTGCAGCTTTGGAAGTGTGGTTTGTCCACAGTTTCAAGTGAAGCTCAGCAGTAAATTAGGAGACCTGAAAAGATGAATATTAAGAAAAACATTTTGCCATTTGTTCAAACTCTTCATTCTACAGACAACACCTGGCCAAGATTCCCACATTCAGCATTGATACAGCATTGCCCTAAATGTAACAGTTGTTTAAAATCAAGTTCCTTCATTTATGTTCATTCTCCCCCCTCTTGTGGTTCATTATAAAATCACAATTGTTGCTTTCAGAAATATTCCATAGTTGGGCTATCATGGAGAAATGATAGAAAAGGAGAAAATGATACAAAATCTAACCAGGCAGTGTTGCTAATAAGCTCAACAAAATGGAAATATAGTAAATAATGAGCTTGTTTTTTTGGGTAATTCTCATTGTTAATTTAAATGTTCTCTGTAGTCTCTGATTGAAAGCAAATCTTGCCACAAATTATATGGAATACATTTCAGACAGATTTATCATAACTATTAATTGGATATCATATGCTATTGTCTAGGGAAGATTTTAATATTTGCACCCTCAATCATTTATTTTCTTACCAGCTGAACACAGGAGTATTTTAGCTCTATCATCTTCAGGCAGTTCTTCAACTTATATATAAGTGGATGTAGTACTAAAATGCCCTGAACTTGTGCCAGCATCCTTGTAGAGGAAAGTCCCCGTATTTCTTACACACAGGTATGTTTCCCCAGCAAACTGAGCACCAAAGTGTAATTATGAAAAGCACTGAATGAAAATACACAAAATATATTTGTGTACAGATCTTCGAAATTGGAGGGTCTGAGCTAAGAGCAGGTTTAAGTTATGAAAGTGGTTACAAGTGGATGAAGATACACATACAGACTCAGGGAATCCCTGTTCAATTAAAAATGTGTTATTTCAAATAAATTTAGAAAAACTTGTGAGCAGCAGGCAAGCTAAATAAGATTGATAAAAATTTGTCAGCTTAGCAAATAAAAGACACCAAGTGAAAGTCAACATGTACTAACAAAACTTATTACTAAAGTCAGAAAACCATTATTTCTCACTGTAATTCTGACAGCCAAACAGTTCATATTTGGTATCAGGTAAGTTAGACTATTACATCTGTGATCTCTTTAGCCAAGCAGTCTGATAATCAGAGCACAAGGTCGAAGCAAAATAGCTCCCATTACTAGAAAAGCTGTTGTGAGTGGGATATACTTTGATTCCCATGACCCAACTGAAGACTGCAATAATAGGATATTACAGCAGGACATGTGCTCACAGGTGCAAAAATCAACATAAACCATCTTGATGAATAACAGCAGACAGTTGCCTTTTGTCATACCAGTAGAAAATCCTTAAGGACAGCTTGGTGGAAAGCCTCACAGAAAGAGTCTCACAGATTAGACAATCTTAAACAAAACACTTTCTACAGCTTTTAATGTATGACACAATTGCATTGTACAATTAGGTCATAAACTTGGTAAAGTCATAAGGTCTTTGGACTTCGAGTATTAAAATAAGGCATAAACTGAAGGGCATGGGATAGGCAAATTGCATTGGCACACAGATAACTCTGGAAAACACACCTTCAGGGTACATCTCAAAGGCAAATTTATTGCTTCCATCTTCCTCATCCCAACAGGAGTTATTTATCCACTGGTTCAGAGCAGTAAAATTTTGGGAAGCCCTGACCCCCATCCAATCCCAACAATTCATGCTTTCTGTATCAAGAGGGATTGCTTCACTCATCCCCCTTCTTCTCTCCACACACTTCCTCTGAGGGGAGAAAGGAAGCACATCTCTAACCCTGCTGCTCCTGCAGGCCCAGTCCCAAGGTCCAAGTAACCTACATCAGGATGCAAGAAAAGCCTTCACACTCTTATTGGGCATGCAGGACACATCACAACCTAGCCCCAAGAAATCAAGAGATTAAAGTTAGAACATATTTTTAATGGATCTGAGTGAATAATTTTTAATGAATGCATTTAATGATGGATGAGTTTCCTTCCTTCTTACCATGAAATGTGGGGAGCAGCTTGCAATTTGCTTCACATATTCCTTCTTCATTGAATTCTTTTTCAATTTCTTTTAAAGTAAGGGGTTGTTACTCCAAGCACAAACTAGCTATTCAATTTCAGTTAGTCCCATGAATCACTTAATATTGTTTCCATCCTCCAGTCTAATGAACATCACTCATGGAATCAGCTTTGTGATACACAGGCTTACAGAGAGCACATTAGAAATTCACTTTTCATAGTATTCCTGTGTGAGTTTAACATTTATTTTCCGCCAACAGTTATACAATTAAAGTTTAATAACTCTGCGAGTGTGTGCAGGAAATGACACCAAAAGCAACCCCAAAATGGTTGAAGGTTTGCTTCCAAATTTGCACAGATATAAGTAGAAATTGTTTCTGCATTATTCATCCAACTTTAGACCTAAACCAAATATGTCTTGCTAGCAGCCTTGGAAACATATGATGAAGTGTTTAAAAATTCCAGTAGATGTCACCACTTCTCCCCCAGCAAGTCCTTAAGTACGTCTATAAGAAGCTTTAGAAAACTCAGTTTGCAATACTTCATGAGTTGAGAAAGCTGAGAGACTCCTTTTGATTTGGGTTACACTGTTTTGACAGAAAAAGAATATATCCATTTTTCTAATCTGTGTCAATGAATTAATGAGCTCATGTCACTACTATGAACCAAACCAAGGGCAGATCAGCTGCCTATTGTGATGTCATTGCTAATACAAAACGGTATCCAGTGTTGTATTAATTTTTCCCTTGTCATTTGATACTTCATAAATATCAAAGTTTTAAAGGATGCTTTGATTATAACTATAGCCCTGATTGTGACTACAGTTGGTTTTCCAGCTGTGGTGTTCATATCTTTTCCCTAAAACATTTGTTTGCTTTTGTTTCCCAAGTTTCAACAAGCCCCAGTTGTGCCTCCTTCCTAAACATTTGGGTTCAATTCTTTTCAGCTTCTACTTGCTGTTATCCTCCTCTCCCACGAAATATGAGACCTCATGCCTCAATTCACCTGATTTTCATGGCTACTTTTTTCTCCACTCCCACTGGGAACAAGAAGTTCAGGAGGTCTGGAGTTCTGACATTATGGAAGAGATCTCATGATTTTGGTCAGCTACATCCAGATATGCCTGGCACTTTCGCTTCCTCTTTACACACCAAGTCTCCATTGAAGACTATATTAAGATAGTATCAGATGAAACTCAAGGCTGGATAAAATCTACATCTTTGAGACACTACATCAATGGATATTCATTTGCTTACACTGAACTTGATTCCTCACATCAGACAATTAATTAATTTTCATCACTTTATCTGCATCAGAGAATAAAACAAAATGTATCTACTCTGCTCTTTTAAAAGCAACTCAGATATGCAGGGCATTATGATATGTAAAACCAATCTAAGAAAAACTTACTCTGCGACAGAAAATTTCTGTAGTCTAAATTTCATTTCCTGAAGAGTTTTTAGTATTCTTTTTATTTAGAGACAAATTTTTTATTTTCTAAAGAATATTAGGGAAAAATAATTAATGGTCAACGACTTCGAGGGCAAGAAAATGTTTTATGGGATTTTTTTTTCACATGACCATGTGGCCCTAAGAGAAGCTGACTTTCTGGCTACATTCACCCCATCAGACTTGGAAGGGTAATTCAGATGCATAGCAGTGCATAATGATCAATTATTTCTGATGAGTTCAACAGCGGTTTAAAGACTGCAGAAAAGTTCATTTGCAGGCCTGTAGATTACTTATCCTTATCCAGATTTCACTCAGATTAAAACAGTTACACTGATTAAAGACATTACAGATGGAACAAAAATTGGTTCTTAAGTATTTTAGGAAGTGAGATAAGATTCAAAAGCATCTGTAGCACTTTTTAAAATGTCCTTATTCATGAGATCAGGTCTCTAGAACAAGTTAAAAAACTGTCAAGCACTTTTTAAGAATATCTAAAGCATTATTGTTCCAATTACTTTCCCACTCAGCTGCAAAGGGACCTCTAAATTACTGTATTGTCCATGGGATGTGTAGAATCCCATGAAGCCAGAACTAACATGAACCTGAACAATAGCAGCATTGTACCCCTTCTCAAGAAAAAGCAAAAATGTACACTATGGTAAAACCTTGGGCTGCTACATGAAGACTGGCTCCATTTAAAAGATTCTCTGATTGATTTCTAATCTTTAAAAAATTAAGCCTTCATGCTAAACATTTGTTTGTTTGTTTGAGAATAAAATGTAAAGTTGAAAAGATATTTTTTTACTTGAACTGTGAAAAGGATTTTATTGACTAAAAATACGTGGCTGGAAGAGAATAATACAAGTAATAGTCCTGGCAAAATTGGTTACTAAGTACTCCAGAAAATGCTTTCGTGTTTCAAAAATAATGCTGTTGTCTTTACACAGAAGAAAATTTTGTTATGTGGCGAGTTCAATTGCAGATTTTTCAATTTCAGAAAAGCCTGTAAGGAGTAAACAAATAGTAAGGAAGATAATTCTACAGCAGGCAAGTGTTACAAAAAAAGCAGAAAAAAAGAGGTATGCAGACAAAATCAGAATTATCCACAGAGCTGCAGCTCTCAGCTGTCCTGATGTGAACAGAGAGGTTACCACGAAGATGTTGTTTTAAAAAGTAAAAAAGCCCAGAGGATACTGAGTGAAGGCAGTTCAGACACCTGAACTCACTATGGGTCATGGAGCACTTTCCAAAGGATGAAAACTTGGTTGAATTTTCAACAGTAGGAAACACTTCCAGCATAACCTTCACTTTTACTTGCATTTCATACATTTGCTCCCCCTTGGTCTCCCACAGGGAAAAGACCTTCAGTTTTCAGGGCAGGACTACAAGACTGCTGCAAGCAAAACCATATGATGTTTGGTCACTTCCCTGTGACTGAATAAGTAGGCCCTGGGTGAAACTGCCTTTTTTTCTTTTCTTGTCTTCTGCCACCGTAATGTCTGGACTCAAGGTAAAAAGGGACATAAAACCTCTGTGAAATGTCATGAAAGAACAAAAAATACGAGAATATGTTTGGTAAATTCTTAAGCAAAGGCAGAGTACCTAGAGCTGCTGAGAATCACTGGACAGTGAAGCTGTTTTGGAACAGTTTGCAAATGAGAACTGTTTCTGCTAGTGCAGTTGCTAGGACTTAGAAAAAGTGCTAAACTGAACTTTACAAAAGAAAAACTTCATAATTCTAAAGTCAATAACACTACCATACCAAACCCATATTTTAATGATTTGATTATCAGCAGCCTTTTCAATTATAACATTTAAATCAGATTTTAAAAAGTTACAATATCTTATTGATACTAATGAGAAAAGTGAACAAATTGTAGAGGTGATCAATGGATAAATGAAGAAGGCAGAACTTAACTGAACATGAGAAGCAACAAAAGTATTACCACATGAAAGGGGCACTCAGATCAACTTGCAAACAACAGAAGTAGCAATGTGGGGGGGGAAATTAAATCAGCTGTTCTTTTTGAATGAAAGATGCAGCAGAGCACATGCTTGGATACAAAAGGCAACTATCTTCATTACAGCCATGTCAAATTATTAACTGCAAAACAAGTTGCAAAGACATTTCCACTCAAGGAATATCTTAGGGTCAGAAACACAAAGAATATATTGATACTGCCAAAGGAGCTGGTCTTTTTATTAATGATTTTTAAATATATATCATCTTTAAGTGGCCTCAAAATAAAGAATAAATCTTAGAGAACTTAGTGTCATCACTCCTGTAGTTTTTAGCCTACATAGGAAAGAGAAACAAAAAATGAGAATGGAAAAACATTCATTCAGTCTCTGCAGCAGAATCCAGAAACTCCTTTTGAGTGCACTACCCCTCAGTTTGGTAACTATAAGCAAAAATGCTTTCAAAAGGGAAAAATAAACAAGATTTAAGTATTTGAGGAGAAATATTTATTAAATGGTGATAACTGTGCAAGTGAGAAGACAGACAACCTTGTAGCCAAGATGCTGGATCAAGAGATTGCCTTGATGCAGATGTAACAGAGCAGTGAGACAGCACCTGAAAACACAACATGTCACTCTCCAGTTTCACAGACATTGGGTTTGAATTTTCACTTGCCATACTGGGTCATGAAAATCCTTCAGTTGTCATTCATCCACTCTGGTGGGAAACATGAATCAGCTGACAGCAGGTAGAAAGGCATAGAGAAAGTTAGGAAGGAAAACAGCCGCGAACCACCACAATTATATCGTCATCTGCAATGTTGATGGAAAGCATATCCTTGATTGGAGAAAAGGCTAATAAGGTTTGGTAGCTCAATGCACAACAGCAGAGACTTCCATGTGAGGATTTAGCAATCACCTTGATCGTAAGCACCGCCCATTTATACTTATAACATGCCAGCACGGGTTGGGTAGGATGGCCTGAACCACCTAGAAATAGCTCTCATTTATCAATGTGTTACCTGTGATGATGTTAAGTCCTAGGCTCCGCATTTTAATGAAGGGTCCTTTTTTATTCTTCTTCTTCTTAGAGCTCAGCTTGTTACTTTTTGGGGAAAAAGGTTATGCTGAGATTAAGGGGATTTTTGGTTGTTTCCTCATGAGCAGTAACTTTCCTGACATGTGCAGTCGTATTGATTAACTCAACGGTATTTCACATATTACCCAGGGTAGCTCACCTTGGAATTCTGAGTTAGTGTCCTGTGACCTGTTTTCTTTCCCCCTTTCTTCAAATGCAAGAGATTTTTCTCTAATAAGAGATGTATAATCTGGTATAATATTCTGAGATCAATAAGTTGGTCCAGCTATTTTTTCTTTTAAAACAAATCATCATCTAGTACAAAATAGATAAGTAAATGATGTCACTGTCATTTCAAAGGGAGAGTCCAATCTTGCAAAAAATTTCTGGTTTGATAGAAATTGTACTTGATATGTAAACAGTATGTGAAACCCCAGCTGAAGAAGTGTCTTCCCTTTGTCTCCAAACTGAGCCTGGAATTCATCTGGCTTGATCTGAATTAATAGTCGGATGTCGAGGTGTTTAGACATCTCCAAACAAATCACCAGTATGTTTTTCCATAGCCACTAGAGAAGAAAAAAAAACAACCCACAGCTCCATGGTATTATATATACTCCCTGTCTTGAGCTGTCATTGTCAAAGAGAAAGTATTGCCCACTTCTTTCTCTGGTCTGCAGAAACTATTTAAATTACTGGTCTGGACTATTCTTACAAAATTAAACTTGAAAGCAGTTGAGAATTCCCCCCTAGAAATACCATTTGAGAGGTTTCTTTCTACTGGTGGACTAAATTTTAAATCACTGATTTGTGATAATCATTGCTCTAAAAAAAGCAAGACCTTTTTAATGATTAAAAATGAGAGTTATGACAAAGGGGAATTTTGAAGGAGAAACAAGCATGTGTGTATAAACAAGCACGTTGCTTACTGCACAAAGAGTATTCCTTAAATATTTGGGTTGATCACAAAATTTTACAAAATGTCTACCCTTAGTTTCATGCTGTGTGATCTTATTTATGTTTATTTTATTACGTGTGTTAGAACTCTACAGTTCTAATTCTAGCAAGATCCTTGAAACTTTGGGGGTAGCTCTGGCTCTTTACTGCAGTACAGGCAAATTGATTTACAGAAGTCAAAAGAAGCAGCATCAAATAAGACTTCCCTAGATCATTTAGGCCCATTCCGTAACTATTGTTTTTATGCACATGAAAACACATGACTGTTTCTGGTTCTTTTCAGATATGTTTCCTTTCATCATAATCCTTGTCTTACCTGATAAGCATACATAACAGATGTATCTTGCTAGGCATACCTTCTAGAACTATTGGAAAAAAAGGATTTTAACTATATGCAGTATAAAAAAATAAAATAAAATAAATAAAAATAATTAAACCACTTTGAAATCATATACATTATTAGGTCAAATAGGTTGTGGAAGACATAAACAAAAGCTAGAAAAAAGACAATGCTAATCCAGAAAGCTTGGAAGTGAGGTTATAAGAACTGCAGCTTTCAAATAGACATTTGTAACCCATGTGATCACAACAGTGAAAGGAGAGGTACCACATTAGACACACCTTCATCTCCTCACCATTTAAATCTTCAAAGCAAATTAACAATCTTGCCTGCTGTATTTTTTTCTACTGGTTTCCAATGGGTTTCATTGGGTTCTAGATGCACTTCAAAGTCAGTGACTGGCTGCTGAAAATTAAGGAGGAAAATCTGATTTTCCAGTGTCTTGTCTACAGGTCTAGCGGTTTTCCTTTATAATTTTGATTCAATGATTATTTGAAAGGGGATCGATCAATTCATACATTCTTAGTCAGGAAGTCTGTTTGTAAAAGTACCAAATCCTGGAAGTAGGCTACTATACATGTTTTCTCTCAGGTTTTCTGGGGAATATGTTGGTTCTTCCCTCTGCTGTAGGAACAATAAACAGTTTTTATTATAGGTGATCTTTATTATATTTACTTAACAAGGTATTTTTGTCACTTAGTTTCTCAGTGAAAACCTTATCAACTTAATAATTAGCAGAACCAAACCTTGGAACGAAACCCTTTTCCATTCAGAAAACTATCAATTATACAAATAGAACTCCCAAGAGGAAGAAATTTGTCACTGTTTGAGAAAGAGAGACTCAGGCCCAAGAGCGGACTAGAAAATAGAGATAAGGATCTTCACAAGGCATAGAAGCATCTAGCACAGACCACCTTGGGTTTTCCTTGATCCTGGTTCCTTAGCCTGTCAAGGACTGAAACTATTTGTCCACCTTCCCACCAAGCTGTGCACTTCCAGTTTCAATTAACAAATTCACTCTAGGCCTTTCTTGCAACGCTTAATACCATCTTCTCTCTCTCTCCCCTTAAAAAATGAGAACAATAATGAATAATTTACAGTGTCTAGAGTGCCTCTTTCAATACATTAAATTTAATTAAAATGCAAACTGAAAAATCAAAGTAGATTCCTCAAAATACAAAAGCCACTGTTGTTTTGACTGTTCATTGCTGTTATTTAAAAGGAGATGGTCAACATAAAAATTTGGAACAAGATATATGAGATACCAGTTCGTATAAAGGCAAAACCTTACAGAAGGAATCCCATCTTTTAAATACTATCAGGCAATCCTAAAAATAGGTAAGATATCCAATTTATGAAGAAATTATCTTACCCCTTATAGGTACACATATTATTTTAAACAGAACAGGTCAGACAAGTAACGTTCCACATAAGTGGTTCACCTACCAAATACACAATAAACTGAGCAAAACCAAAATTTATTCTATGAATGAAACATCTGGGTCCTGCATACATGTAAACAGTTCATATGAAAGCCGGAATTTGAAACACTGTCCTAAATCACTGGAAGGTAAATCAAAATTACAAAGAATCCAACAATTCACTGCACATTTGTTGAGAGTTTCTAATCTCACACAAATGCAAAAATGTTCAGAAGAATTTAAACAAAACTACAACATTTCTAACAAGTGTAACATGAAGTTTCTGCAATGACTAAGCTAATTCATAACCTACATGCAGTCTCTGTAGGTCAGTGAGTCCACATATGTAAGTTGATTTGTGAATCTGTTACACATACTCTCTAGCTCTCTCCTGACTCTATATGTATATACATAGGGATTCCAAAGACTGAGGCACCAAAAGACAGACTTCAGTGAAAAAATTAGTATCAAATATTTTGTTTCATACCACATTGAAATAAAAAAGTGTTTATTCTTGTTTAAATTGCTCCTTATGTGTTTGGGTTTTTTTAGAAACTGGAGTCACTTTCAAAACAAACATTTTTAATCCACTTTTCATTCTAAAGTAATGAGAAAATAACTCAGTATTTTTAATTACTTATTATTTTCAGTTAATTAAGAGGTAAAAGTGAAGTATAAATATTTTCTCATGAACTTCACTATATAAAAAAAAAAATAAAGTGCACAACTTTAGATGAAAAGACCAGACCTAGCAAAAATGGTTTTGGGGACACTTAGGTAATAACAGGTCTAAAATGGCTCTTTCAAGATATATTTTCTACTACAAATGTGAGATCCACCTAAACATATTTTATTTTCATAATATAACCAGCCACATTCATAAAACGAATACATGTAAATGAACACCATGGGCCTAAAATTGTGGCTGCATATTAACAGACCGAGAGTATCTGTAGTAAATTCAATTGATGTGCATTCACATTACTGGATTTGAGAGCAAATTAATGGCTACTGACCTGCTCACTGAATATTTGATTGACCTGTTAGAAATGACATTAAAACATTAACGGTCACAATGGCATTTTTTTAATAGCTACTTCATTTCTTTTTGCATTTGTAGAAAAATTTTTCAATGAGATTTCAACTTTAACTATTATGGGATCAATACTCCATCTGCAAACTCATATGTCTGGTGTTAGTTGCAGTTGACGGAATGAGGTTTGGTGCAGCACATTCGCAACACAATTTGATGTGTTATATTCTATCAGGGATTGCTACGCTATGAGAACTGTAACAGCAAGACCTTGAGTTATTTTTTCATGTAATTTATGAATGCATTGTTTAGAACAAGAATGTTGATTTTAACATTTGAAGCATCAATGGTTTATTTCTGCATAGTGAGGAAAGTGTTAAAGTCCATCTCTAATACACTATTTTTAAAGCTCTACAGTACCATATGTTTTAACAGTCCCTGAAATTTAAGGAGCTGTCTCAAAGCAAGCAAACAAAGCAGAATTCATCTCTGCACTTACTAGAAAATTACATCTGTGAAACATCTGATTCAATGATTTTCTTTGCGTAGTTGCTTTTGACAGAGGTCACTGTATGTTGTCTAATGTTGTAAAATTCAGTCAAGCTAGAGTTTATTAAATGAAGAGCTCACAAGAAAGAAATGTTAAGGCAAAGACTTCTCAATACATATACTCAAGGGGAGAAAAAAGTAGCCCCTGTGTATCATAGCTTGAACCAAGGAAGATTTCTCAGACACAGAAGAAGTGGAAGGCAGTCACAGCTTCACAATTTCCTGGTGCCTTTCATATAAACACCACATAATACTGAATAAACATTAATGAATTAAGCTGTTAAACATATCTACAAAAGTCAGTACAGTAAAGAAGAAACATGCTTACTTTTTTGGCAGACATCCTAGTACCCTAAAGTTGCTGATCATAAAATGATCCAAAGCAATAGTTGCAAGCCATCAAGAAAAAATTACATATACTTTCATAATCTACACAGTGCTTTGTGAGCTGTTAAGGGAAAAAGCACTCTCAAGCCATTGCTGGCTGAGTAATTTTAAAAATACATGTTTACCCAATGAAAAGAAAAAGCAGGAATTAAGTAGAATGTTATTTTTAAAATCCATTTTAGTATCAATTCTATTCCTTAAGTTATACTCCATTGGTAAAATCTTCTTTTCTCAATTCTAAGAACTGGAATTCCTGAAAATCCCATTTCAGCTTCAGAAATAGAGGACTAGTTAGAAAAACAGAAAAATGGAAATTCAAGTTACAATTAGTTTGTCTGTTCTGATTATTTAGCATATGTATGCACAACTTTTCACAAAGGTAGTAGCTTGAATATTAAAAACATGTCTAGACATAAGCATCTCCAGTTCTTGTAAGGCTTGGAAAGGAGAGGGAATTATCAATGTACAATGATTTTAAATCTTAGGAGGATAATCTCATATAATGAAATACGAAATATATCAAAGATTTTTCTAGACTTTTATCAATTTCTCCTGGACATTTCAGTATAAATGTTAATAGTTTTCTGCAAGTGTGCATCCTCTAATGGACCACATATTTATGCAGCATAAGAATGTTCTCTAACATCATTCAAAATAAGTATTTGAAATTTTTGNCAACAGCTAACAACTGGACTCAGGCTGTAACATCCCTTTCATTTCAAAATATACTTGTCATTCTTAAGATTGTTTCCTTCTAATACAGCAAATGCATAAGACTAAATAATTTTTTTTAAAAAACTTCAAAATGTTCTAACTGTAGAAAAATATCAGTGATAAAATATTATTAGAAGCATTTAACATCAGAGTAAAAAATTCTTGGCTTCATTACCTTGATTTAACTATATTAAACAAAACAACATTTTGTTGGATAGCAGTTATAAGGTCTGTTGATGTGTCTTGGCAGGAAAATAAAATACAAAATTAACTTTGCTAACCACTGAAACAAGTTCATTCATTCTGTTCCTTTGCTCCTATGAACTAAACCACATGTTTATGGGTTTAGAATAAATAAGTCATAAATAACAATAGGACTAAACCAAACTAAAATTGTATATGTGTTATCTTATTGTACACCTATCATCTTGGTTATCATTCAAGGGTTTTTGGCTCACATTTATACAAAGCTCTCTTCCATATTTGTGCATAGCAAAAAAGAATCCACAAGTCTGGGCTTTACAAGCTGCTGAAAATCCAAATCTTCAAGTCCCTCGGGATTCATAACTGCCAGTCTCCGTAAGGCTGCCTAGAAAAACAAAACAGTAAAATTGCAATACTGTCAGGTTTGACAACGTCTTCATTGCAGGAATCCATTGTGAGTATAGCTAAATAATAGTCAAGACTCAGACCTGAACTGTGCAGGTCTGTGAATTCCCCTACCTGGCTAATCACCCATTACTGTCTTCATCTATCAGAGCAATCTCCCCTCAAATGCAGCTATTACATGACAATTCTTTGGGGGCACATTACTTTTAGACTCAAGTAGCTTGGACAGTGTGGTGTTAAAGAACACAGAGCTGAGAGAATCAGAGGACTTTGATGGCAAACTATTCTCTGATCTGCTACATCTCTCACATTGCCTCTCTCTCAACTCTCACCATTTGTCTTATGAGAATTAGAAGTAATCTGATTCAGAAGAGATCAGCTACCAAGTTTTATGCAATGCTTGTCACAGAAATCTTCTAGGTACACTAGTGTAGAAAGAAGGAGTACAGTTTAAATCATTTGGGAACTGACATTCGACTGATTATGAGGCCACACAATTACTATTGTCTTCATAAACTCTTCCCTTCCAAGGAGATACTTGGTTTTCTCACTGGTGAAAAATATGCAATTACATACATTCTAGCAATATGACATGACAGAACCAACAGGAAAGCAGGCTGGCTTTCCTAATGAACAAGAATTGTCTTCTATTAGTAAAGTCTGATAGTTGAGAACAGTTTACCCTCTCTGTGCTGTTTGTCAGTGCAGCACTAACACAAGAGTTAATCTTTCTGCTTCAAAACATAAGAAAAGTAAACAACCACGCTAAAAATACCAAACTATAGAAGCCCAAAGATTGTATGGACAATACCTCTCAGAGCTTGAAGCAGTTCATGTCTACAGGACAATATTTTTGCCACATATTTATCAGAAAAAGTATTCAGGCATTTACTAAAATATAAGGAGAAGCAGAATTGCTGAGAGAGATGGGCAGGTAACAACTTGCAATAGTCATGAATTCAAAGAATGTGCAGCAGCAACTTCAATGACATAGAAAAATCATGGTCTGGTTTGCTGCCATCACTCTGTGGTCTCTCTTTAGCCATACAGGATTAACAAGCCTTCTTGGCATGTATGAAGGATAACCCCAGCATTTCTTATGCTCACATTCATACTTCCCTCATCCTGAAGGAGTCTTGCTTGAATGAACAAGTTGCAGTAAGAGAGTTTTACATTTAAAATAACATTAATACTGTAAAGCACTGTCAAACAATATTCTTCAGTCTTCATTCATCAAAACCTATGTCCTAACACTACATCAGCCAGGTGCCCAGAGCCCTTCCACAGAAAGCTCAGTGAAATCACTCATCCCCGACAGTTGTCAGGCGCTCACAGTCCATATAGCACAGAGCCAGCAGCTGAGATCTTTCTTCTGAGTAGAGAAAGTGTTAACCTTCTGTTGCCCTGTGCTTGGCTGGGCACTGTATTGTCTTGGAGACTCAAATAAAATTAATTAAAAAACAAAAAAAAAGAACTGAAATGAAAACAACTATTATTTTTTCCTCTTTTTGGTTATTTTACATAAATATTTCCATACGTACGTGTGTGCATATAAAGGGCTGTCTTGACTGAAGGCTTATTTCGGCAAACATAGCATCATCAGAGAAGGGTATTTAGAAATTAGCAAATCCTTAAATTCTGAAGTGTTCCAGTGAAAATTTTGTGTGTCATTTTTTCTTGTGTGCTTAAATCTTCAATCAGAGGATAAATAATTGACAGTGTAGAGGATTATGCTTAAGGGGGAAAAGCAGAAGACCCTGGCATGAATTTAAAACATTCCTGCAATACTTATGCATTTTGAAATCTAAAGGGATGTTTTTTCTTAATTTTCCAGGATAAGCTTGAAAGAAAGACTAAAATGTACATACCAGACATGCCACTAGAACAGAATCACTGTTATTTCTTTCAGTTGGTGATCTGCAAAGTTTAATTAGGCGAGGAATACCTGAGTGCACAAGAGAGCATCAGGAGAAATAATTCAGAAAAACAATTTCTTATTCTGAGACAGTTTTTCAGATGTTTTATGTTTATCTTCCTTAGTAGATATGATCTCTAATGCAAAGACGATATGCAAATTCTTAAGGGACTTTTCACGGAGCTGTGCAGTTCAGAGCAGTCATAATTAACGGTTGCAAAGCATAAACAAATAAATTGGGTTTACTTGCTATTGCTGTTTCAGAGCAGAAATTGTGACCTCCATTTCTTCCCTACCAATTCTCCCCTACACCCTTAAAAAACTCCAACCCAAGGAGCATGTTCCCTCCTGTTAGATTCATCACACTGACAGATCCTGCACAAGGGTTTATGTAAAGGAATGGAGGAGGCAGCAGTGTCTGTTGGCACAGTAAGACACAGCTACGTGTTGAGTGGATGCTGCACCTCAGGTTCCTCTGGGAAAGGAGCCAGAGGTTTATTTAACTCAACCTCCCCAGTCTTTCTCTGGGCAGGCACTATAGGGAATATACTCCATAAAGTGTACCAAAGGAGGCTAACAATTAAAAAGAACTTCTCCTTGACTGGCAGTTCCTCCCTCTTTTTTCAGTGTGCCATTAAGCTAGAGATACATCCTTACAGCTGAGTTTTACAGCTGCCTCTGCCACTTCGGGATCCCGGCTGAGTCGTGCCAGTGTAACTGCAGATTTCTGCTGGACTCGCTCACAGGCAGCAACTTCTGCTGAATTTCCTGAAGATGATTTTTCAAAGAGCATTTCCATTAGAAGCTGAATACCTAAAATAATACAAGAGCCAGTGTTATCCCATGAGATTCTGTCTCTTGAAACTTACTGTGTGACTGACTCTTTGCTTCAGAAGAGACGTCTTCAATGTCAAAAAAACTTCATTAACTTATTACTGCTGAAGAAGTTGTAATTCCTATTGTAGCACCACAAAACTAGATGAGACTGTACCAATTTTTATTTTCTAGAGTATTTTAAGTGCAATGACAATTATGTACTACTAGACTCCACGTGCTATTAGGCATTCAGATTACTTCAGGTGGCATCGGAAGATTTTAACTGTTGGAACAATTGCATAAATAATTCAGAGAATTAGCATCAGAATCATGCAGCTAAATAATAAGCAATCAATATACATAAAAGTCAAAGTTGAGAAGAAAGTATCTAAATTCTATAGCACTCAAAGACCCCCAGGTTCACCCCTTGTGAATCTGGCCTCTGACCAGTACCTGATTATTGCAACACCAAGCAGACACAATGCCTAATGCTTTATAAGCAATGTGAATGTTGAACCTTCTCAAAATCTGGTGGGCAAATGCTTCTTGAGAACTTCCATTACAGAATGAGTACAAAAATTGTCACATTGTCCTTGACAACCCACATGTACATCTCCATCTACTGCAGTATCTGGCATGAGAAAGGCCTAGTTGGCATAGCTGCTAGGATAATTTCATGAACATCCATCAAGTTTCTAATGCAGTAGAAGCAGATGAAATATGATCAAACACTTGTCCCAAGTAACAGAAGAGGTTTTGATGTATGCAAGGAAATAGATAGTCAAACTACATAACCAATCTGTCACTCAAAAAGGAGTGCAAAAGCTTCCAGGGCATATCTGGATTACAAGTGCTGACAACAGAAGATCAGCACAAGTCAAACAGACAAATCACCAACCCAGTATTGCTTACCAAACCTACAATTACAGATACCAGGGACCTGGGAAATACCAGGGTCTTCCCAAAAGTTTCTAGAAAATATTCTGGATAGGGAAGTCACATATGCCTGCAACAACAGGTCCAGGAACATCTCTCAGAGCTCCAGGAACACAATGAGCTTGGACTGGGAGCATGGCAGGAACCACCAAACAGATTTGACTAACCTCTGTCTGGGACTGCCCCATCCTCCCCATGAAACAAAGCCATCATGTAAGAAATGACTGTGTTAATCTGACTTACACTGTCTTCTGCATGGGAGAGAGAAGTTTTGCAGGTTATGTGTGAAATTGCATATATCTGTGATTAAATTGCTTCAGTATTCAGACCCATTCAACCTCCACATTGTCATTTGGTCTGAAACTGCAACACCTATCTACCTTAGCAAGGACATCAAATGCACTCTTACCCCTGGGCACATGTGGATTGCACCGTGCCTGATTCTTACCAGTCATATTTATATGCAAATACCTCAAATTTTCCACTAAAATGCAGGAAACATCTAAACCAAATATTTCTTTAGAATTGACCTTAGAGCTTCAAATGGATCCAAGCTCAAACCATTCCTACATAAATTTTAAAAATATGGTGGGGATATTCCTAGGACAGAAAAATCAACATGAAGCTTCACTGTAATTTAATATTAGAAAAAAAAAACACAAACAAACAAACAAACAAAAAAAACCTGTCTTACTATATTACTGGACCACAAATTTGCTGATAGGTGTATTGAGAAAGAATTTATCCTTATTCACAGAATTAGTAACTTCTGGTGGGCCTATAACACCCTGGGGGTTTCCTCATAATGAATTTTGCATAATATGATATTTAAAGATAAAAGGGGGGGGAAATACCTGTCAACTGCTGTATAGTACTAAAAACATAATACTTTAAAATTTATAGTACTTCTTAATACATGTGAAAAAAGTGACACAAAAAGCAGGTATGCATGGCTTAGCAGCAGGTGATGTCTTTCAGCATGTAAGAATTTCCACCCTACACAACATAATTACCTGAATAAACATTATTGAAACACTTCTTTCTACTTTGCTTTGCATCTAAGAGTAAGCCGCACACAGAGAACATCAGCCAGGTGGTCATAAGTGTGAAGGTTTCTAAAACAGTGGCATTTTATTTCAGTTACAAAGAACCATCCCCAGGACCCATTTTACACCCTGCACAATGTGCAATATCCAGCAAAGATAGGATGCAAAATGAAGCTTTATTAGTGAAGCCTTTTACATACCATTTCCTTGAATGATTTCTGAAGCGCACTGGTCCAACACAGACATGTTTGCCAATATTGTTACCACCTGTTGTTAAAGAGAGAAGGAAGTATGAAATTTAGCCCTACAATTCAGTAACATTAAGTAACACAGTGGTTTATAAAATTAGCATAGCAAAAATATATCAAACCAAATAAAACTAAAAAGTATTCTTGTAGTTGGAGAGTCTATTCCCTCCCCTGTGATTTCTCAGGGGTCTTTATCTTACATAAGGCTGCTAACTGAAAACCAGACAACAAGAAAAGTAAGACCTCCTTTTCTCACAGTCCTATACTTGTGCACAAAATCCCTTAGAGAGATCTGTGCAGCAGGTTTGTTCAGTGGCCAAAATGCTAGAAAGAGGAGGTGTCATAGGTTTCTGTAGCTGAATTTTAGTAGAAGGGGGGCTTCCAGGATGCCTTCTGTTAGAAGCTGCTAGAAGCTTCACCTGCCCTGTGGAGCCAATGACAGCTAGGGCCAGGAGGGACTTCCTTCCTGCTGATGGCCAAAGTTGAGCCAATTAAGAATCATAGTCACACCTCTGTGATAACAGATTTAAGAATTTAGGAGTGTTGCGCAGTTGAAAATTCCAGCCATGAGATAACAATGCAGAGTGAGAGAAACCAAGGTCAGAGCAGGAGGAGGCAAAGGAGGGACCCCACGCTGGAGTAGGGTGGGGAGAAGGACTGAAAGCTATTTTCTCCCCCCCTCGCTGCAGCCCATGGAGGTCCATCAGGGTGCGGAGACTCCCTGCAGCGCACAGAGGAGCAGGTGGATGCCTGAAGGAGCTGTTGCCCTGTGGGAGGCCCAGGATGTAGCAAGATCCTGGAAGAGACTTGGGGCCATGACTGGTGGGGACATGACTGGTGGAGAAGGAGACCCACACTGGAAGCACATTTTTTTTCCCCCTGATAGAAGTGTTGCCCGGGGGGTGGATTCATGTTGGAGAAGTCTATCGAGGACTGTCTCCCGTGGGAGGGACCCCAAGGGAGCAGGGGAAGGACTCAGAGCTGTGGCCCCCCTGCAGACCGTGGTGAAGACCGTAGTGGAGCAGGTTGTCCCCCTGCAGCCCACGGAGCCCATCAGGGTTCAGAGACCCGACTGCACACCATGGAGTGACCCACAGGACAAGAGCAATGGCAGCAACAACAACCACCTGCATAACTCCCATCCCTGCTCCCTCAAACTGCTGGAAAGAGGGAGGAGTGGGAGAAGAGGGGTGTTCTTAAGACTGATTTATTTCTTACTTTTTAGTTTTATTACTTTCAGTTCTTATCTTATTAGTAATAAATCTAAGTATTTATCTATTCTGAGTTTGTTTTGCCATTGTCTCTCAGCTAGTTTTTTTTTATCTCGCCTTTCCTCCTTTTCCTTTCCCTCTGGGAAAAGGGGGGGGGCCTGGAGGTTTGGGTGGACACTGGGTGAAAACCACTGCAGGAGGCTAAAAATTTACAAAACTCAACTAACTGGGGGGAAAAAAAAAAAAAAAGGAAACAAAACTACCAAAACCAACTGCAACTCCAGTTCTATCTCAGGCTGGAGCTTCCTGCTCTCTGGCACCAGTAGTCCCATTTCAGCTCAGACAGAGCTCACACTGACAGCAAACAACCAGCACATAGCACACATTTGGTAGCACTGTTATAGTCACCTGTCTGCTTCAGGGTTCATCTGAAATGCTAAGAAATCCTTACAAGAGACTTGGAGTTTTGAGCCTTGATTCAAGGGAGTATTTAAAGAGTACTCTTCTGTTTCATTGAAGCCATGAGTTGTGTGCATGTTAAAGCACTGTCCCAAAAAGAGCCAGATTTAAAAATCTGTTTATACCTTTCCTGAGCTAAGACCAGAATTAGGCTTTGTACTAACAGAAGCTTATTTTGAGTTCTTGATTTCCAGAATTTCTTATCCAAAATAGTTTTAACTGTTTTCAAGATTAGGTGTAACTCAACTTGCTTAAAGTGATGCAGCAAGCCATAGACAGAGGCTGGACCATGAGGTGCTGTTGGCTTCCAGTCGCTCATTCTCCTTTTCATTGATTTCATAGACTTTCTCCTATATATACTGTAAGGTGTTCTTTTTCACTTTATCCTTTAAATAGCTTTCTTTTTCTCATGCAAACAATATTTGCACCTCAATATTAACAGCATATGTGAGACACCAAGTAATAAATGCTATAGATCACTAAAATGCAAAATAGAAATAATATTCTTAAGAGGTTTTGATTTTCTCTAATCCTGTTCAGAAAAACTGATCAGCCTCAAAAATACCAGTCAGTTTTGGAAATTGTTATCAGCTTTTTAACAGCACAGTGTCAGTTCACAAACAAGCAAACGTCTTAGATGTAAGTAGGCATGAGATCAAATCACCATTCTGATCTCACATTGCCATTTTAAAAACAAGGATGACTCATTTCCGACACTGTGACATAAAGGTCTTCCACTTTTGAAGGTAGTGTTACAGTGTCATCTCTCTGAATAAATATACTTACTTAGGATGCAAATGAGTTGCTGAAACTGTACAGAGTGACAGGTAGAAATATGGTAACAGTATATGTCTATGTATTTATTCCATATTAATTATTAACCATGTTTCAGGCAGAGTGTATATGTTTTCTCATTCTAAATTATATCCTGTTAATGAAAATTGCTTCCTCTGTGCAGAATTTCTACCCCATGTGGCTCGCTAAGCCACAGATGAAGAATTCAATTAACCACAATTTGAATACATGCCAGTTATTCCACTGCTTCAAGTTATTTTGTCTAATAAGTATTTTCATACATAAAAATATTTTGTGTGCATCTTTTGATACCAAAAATTATTTGAGGTTATATCTTTACTTCTTTTGTATTGATTATGTGGCCCCTAGGTTTTGCAATGTTTATGAACCAGTCTAGTGGGTTCATATGTAACCTTCTCCAGGATGTATAAAAGACCCTTATGATCAATAACCATGCCTACATTATCTTCTCAAATCATAGTAGGACTCAAAAAGTAATTAATCCATAGATTTTCTCACTTCATATGGATGCATTTTTCTTTTCCCAAAAAAGACATTTTCCTGTGATGTAAACAATGTAACATGAAACAGCATAATATAAACACGTAACAGGCAAGTTGAATACAGAGTAGACTTTAAGTGCTCTTTTCCCCCTACACTTTCAAATTTTAAAATTCATGCAATTTGCATGAAAATTTCCTCTGTAACACAGACCAAAGTTCAAGGAAGTTTCTTACTAAAGATGAATTCTCTAGAGGAAAACACAAACTTAAATATAGACTTCATTTGCTTTGAAAAATAACACTTCTGTGAGTACTGGTATTAATGAAGTTGCATGTCTTTTGGTTTAGAGTTGATCAAAACCCACAAACTCAAGTTTTCCTGTAGCATCTCTCACTGTGGATATTTTTTTTTCTAAAGATACATATGCTTACACTGCACTCCATCTTATGCTCTTTTCCCATTATCTGGCTCCAAACTTCATAAAGCCTTAGGCACTTTCTCAAAAATAACTATGAAGTCCAGTTGAATCAGCAAACCAGTTCAGATGCTATTGTGAGACATGGAGTACACAAACAGATACAGATAAAAGTGACTGCCTAACTTCATTTCACAGTTGAAAATTACTGAGGAAAAAATAGATACCAAAATCTCTGCAGAACAGAATTATTTTGAAATAAAGACTTGAAAATATTTAACATAGAATCTCAACTGCTCAAAAGCAATATTTAAAATCAATTCTATTCATTGTTCAAGTAGTTGCTCCTGTAACATATTACACTCCGAGATTAGAAAGCACTGAAACCTGACATGGTTTATGATTCTTGCAATTTTTTTTGGATTCCACACAGTGAACTTCTGGTCAACTCAAAGTATAGAAAAGAACATATCCTGAAGACAGGACACATGATCCCTGATCAGCAGCAAGTGCCATCCTATGAGGTAGAAAGAACATGCTGAAGCCACCCATAAGTTCCAGTATCCTAGTGATATCTTCATCTGTGGTATTTGCAGCTACGTTATTAAGCAAATATTGTTCAAGATTTCCCAGAGAGGGGAGAGAACAAAGTCACTTCATTCTATGTGGAATTTTTTAATGCAACATCTGATCTCAGATTCTACTGCCAAACCTAATGAGAGATTAGAGTGGACTGCCTTAAAAGCCATATCCTGCAAAAACTCATCCCATCCAGCATAATTTCCCGCCCCAGCACTGTTATCTCTGCTAGGCAGAGCTTCTCTGGAGGCAGATCTTGGTCTGTGCATTTCCAATATCTGTACTTTAGCAGTGCTTTCCAATGGACCAATCCTGATTGGTCCACACTCCATTCTCTGCTATCCTAATCCATCAAAATTGCAGGTACCTCTGTAGAGCAGGAGTCTAATAAGCCTTGTGGCTGCAGTTTTCTCAGTGAACTGGCAGCCCTAAAACCACTGTACTAATGGAGACCACAGGAGACAGAAAAACAGACTTGTTCAAGAAGTAATCATCACATAATCATGGAATAGCCTGCATTGGAAGGGACCTTAAAGATCAATCAGTTCCAATCTCTCTGCAATAGGCAGGGACACTTTCCACTAGGAAAACACTTTCCACTAGGCTGCTCAATGCTCTGTCCAATCTGCCCTAGGATGCTCCTAGGGGGGGTTGAGGCATCCACAGCTTCTCTAGGCAACCTGTATCAGTGCCTCACCACCCTCACAGTAAAGGATTATCTCCTAATAGCTGATCTAAACCTACTCTCGGCTTGAGAGCTTTTCCCCTTGTCCTGTCACTAAACACTTTTTACAAAGTTCCTTTCCCCTGTGTCTTGTTGGCTCTCTTCAGGTACTGGAAGGCTGATTACATTTGTTTGCCACCAGATGAAAACTGAATGATTCAGGTCAGTGTTGCATGAGTGACACTACTAAAACTAACCAGAGGGGAGGAACAGGCCTCTAGGGCTTGTCCTCTGTTCAACACCTACCTTCTCCCACGTGCTGTGCACTACGCACCTAAACCACGTAGGAGTGAGACACAGCGCAACGTAAGACTCCAGGAAAAGAATTCTCCGATCCGTTCATGCTTTAGCACTTTTTGAAGAGGCACCAACTTCTCAAAATAGTAACATGCACAGAGTTCCACTGGGTTTAGTAAGATTTTTCATAGGACTAAGAGAGTAAGGAGTTAACTTTCAGAGCTTAAAAACAAAAACACATTCAAAATCAAGAAGCTTTGAAAGTTTGCCTTTAAATGGTTTGTTTGTGAACTGAGTATGCAGGAATATTTCAGGGGAAAGGGCCCCTTTAGGTCCATGGAAAAATTCCCTCTTTAATAAATAAAAATAACAGAATTATTTCATACTTTTCAAATGTCAGTATAGCATCATCTTGCTAGTCTTACAATTTCCATGGAAATTAATCTGATACCTAGTTAAAATTTCCATTTCTATAGGCATAAGCAAACAGATAGTAAACACAGATACCTCTCTCTAATGTCAATATCATCCATTATTATAGAATTGGCAGTGTTGATCTTGTTGGTTATTTCAGTAAACAAAATCTATTTTCACAATTTGAAAACTGTTTTTATTTCCTCCTAGTTTCCTTTCAGTCCTTCAGATTCTCACACATACTGAATTTATGAGTGATGACCCTTCCTTTTCTGTTTTATAGTCTGCACTAAACTGTAGAAACTTCAATTGTCATAAGTGATTTAAATTTGAGAAACCATGGTTAACTAAGAACCTAAAAACTAATTTTTTTTCAAACAACAGTCACCTTGGAAATTCTTTCTCTAAATATGTCATTGATAACACTAATAACACTTTTCAAAACGACTAATGGTGACTAATGTTCATAAACCAGTGTGCTAAGGCACTGAATGAAGTACTTTCACTTGCAAGAGTGAAAACTAGATGAAAATGTTTTGCTCTAAAGTTACATACACTGAGAACATAAATTTCAAATACTTTACTTAACAAAGAGACTTAAACCTAAAGAACATATAAGAAAGGGAAGCCTTCTTTGATAACTTTCTTTTAGTGGGAGATTTAAGATGATTTGAAAGTGTTTCCCATTATTGTGAAACCAGCTACTCAGGAAAAGAGTTGCAATAGGATTTGGAAGATTAAAGCATGCATTTTAGCCTGTTCAAGGACCAATATCTTCCACAGCTGAGGGTCTTTTACTTCATTTGTGGGAGCAGGAGGTGTCTACAAAGGTGGAAGATGCAATGATAATATACCTTTATTGATAATAAAGGCACATGGCTTAGTCAGCTTTTATTAACAGTCCTGACATAAAAAGAAAGACACACACCCAAAATAAGAATTAGCAAGTAATTTAATTGAGTGGCAAAGTAGATCAATATAGAATTACTAATTCTCTTAGCTAATTACTCCTTTAAGGCTGATTCATCACTAAGTAATATTATTTTTTGTCCATATTAGAAGAGAATTTTGTAATTCATTCAAATAAATGTCACAAGGGTAAATCAGAGCGTGTCTGCAAAGCTCCAGAAACAAAGAGGCACCTGACAATTACAGAGAAGTAAGATGGAGTTCTCTGTTTCTGAATGTAAATTAAAACTATCTAAATGTCATAATTCAAGATCCACCTGCAGGGGGAGAGCAAAAGACTACGCATAGGATGGGTCAAGAACAGGAATTAAATCAAGTCAAGGTAGAAAAACCCTTCAAGATATTATCTATTAGAACAAAAAACTTCAGTAAGAAATCTCTAGAAATTTCCTCTGGGACATTATATTGCTCAAAATAGGAAATCATTCCCATTACTTCTGATAGCCATTTGTATGGTTGGGAATTTAGTTTTCCTTCCTGAAAACAGAGAAATAAATATACTTGGGTAAGATGAAGATGAAAAGATCCCCATAGAATAATAATAGTGGTTGGAAACAGGATCTGCTAGCAAAGCCTAGGTTTACTCTGAGACTGTGCCAGAGAACTGTAATCTTGGCATGCTGAGACAGAGCAAGAATGACTAAAGCTGAAGGAAACTTACCCTTTGGAATGAAGGTAGTTTTTTCTACATTTTTGTATACCTTAATTCATATTGCTGACTAATCTATGCAAGGAATATTCAGAATAACTAGATTCTTACATTATTTGGTTTAAAGAAGCCGACAGGACATACGTCCTGCCTGGGTCATGTCATGAACAAATACATCCAGGGCATATAATGAAGATCGTAGTTGAGGCAGTGTGTGTCTCCTCACTCACTTCTGAGGCCATGGTTTTCTGTCTTCCAAACTAAAACCCGAGGGAAAAAGAATAATCATCTCTCAGACTTCCTTCATGGTCCTAAAAAGCTGGTTTGTATTTTGAAACAGACTCAGTCAACCAAAGACACCTAAGCCAACTGATCTCCCCAGAGCAGAGCCTAACACAATGTACAATTGTAGGAAACAACTTTGCTTGCCTAGCTGGATTCAAACCCTGGAATCAGGGTCTGAGTATGTGGGAGGAAACTTAGTTATTCTCATTTTAGAGGAGTCAGTTCAACTGCCACTAACTCAAGCAGAGCAGTCAGGAAGTACCATGATTACCTTCTCCTAGAAGGTAGTAATGTTCTGGTAGAAGAGGAATAAGAAACCAGAAACTGCAACCTGTAGAAACACTGTTTATTAGCTCAACTGCTCAGAAGCAAGACTGAAATCACAACCATCATCTGGACAAGTGATTCTGTTTTGCAGAGGAAGGAGGTGGGGGTGGGCGAGAAAAGAGGCATTGGCAAAACTCAGAGGCTGCTTGAAGTTTCCTACCTGAATTCCTGAAAGATTGAAGACAAATAGACGAAAAATGTGGCAAAATGCATGAAAACCCACCTCTGTCTTACAGCTTTATGAATGGTAAAGCCTGCAGCAAAGTCTCTTTTTTACAGTTTCTGCAGTAAAGAGCCCAGCACCAGCCTCATTGTACTGTGCATCTGGCAGGCAAGGGCAGAAAATAGAAACTGCAATGAATTGTGCTGACATAGCATGTTTCTGCTCCTTCTAGAGAGACTTTAGTGCAATGCCTACCCAAGTTTGCAGATAATTAAGCAAAAATGTAGAGAGGTAAAGTTATTTCTTCAAAAGTCAGACCAGTAGCAATACTAGGAACTCATCCCAAGAATTAAAACCTCACCACACTAAGCTAGCAAAGAATAGCAGAGTTCTTCAGCTCAGCTGAGATTTCACTCTCCCAACTGAACTTCTTGCTTGGCAAGTTGGAACACATTGTCTTTCCCTGGAATGAATCTAAATGTGCAAGGCAGAATTGTAACTAAACAGGCATTTTGCCTCAAAAATTTTAGTGTTTAAGAGAGTGTGCCAGTGTTGGACCCCTGAAACATAACAATTCATAACATTGAGCATATAATATCAGCTAATACTGTTACTTATATTTTTGTTGTCCACATGTACATGAAAAGACAGAGAAAACCATCTGTCTTCATGACAACAAACAGAAACAAAAAGCTGTTGGCAAGGAGTAATTATTTCCCGAGTATTCAAGAAACTCAAATGAGAAATAGTACTGCAAGTTTCTTTCATCTAGAAGGAGATTTTCAAAAGAAATCCATCTGTTAATATTCTTCTCAATAAAAACATCATTCTCATCTCTCATCTTTCACTGGGAGTGCAGTAATATTTAAAAATCAAAATTCCTTTATATTAAAGTAACATGACAGAAGGTCTCAGCTTCAGAACCTGCCACATTCTTCCAAATACCAAGAAAACAGGATAGAATTTAGCAGGAAAAAAAGCCCAACAATAATTTCCTTTCGTCCTTCCAACTTAAAAGTCTATCTCCACCTCAAACTTTTTGGAAACATCCTTTACTGATTTTAGACCTAGGAATAGCCACTTTAAAATGGATGTGTTCACTGCACATTAATTCTTTGTCTGCCTGAATAACAGAAGATCAAAAGGTGTTAAGCTATACCTCCACAACTTCACAGGTAAGGTGAGAATACCAGCAACACGGAAGAGAGAAGTGGGAATGCAGAGAGAAAAATTTTGTTATACATAAACACACTGTGCACAAACATACATATTTCATATTTTTCTATGCAGAGTATGATGGTTAAAGTCAAGAAGGCCCTGAAGGATAAAGGTTTTGGCTAAACCCTTCTGACAGTGCTTAAACTTCATTAAGTTTACATAACACTGCTGAATTTAGGCATGAACCCTTCTCAAAGGATATTTTGATGCTCCTTTGAGGGAAAAAACCTACTATTCAGAAAATAAGTATCTTTCTGCAGAAAGAAAAAGAAAGAAGAAGAACATGGCACGTTCATCTCCATTGTCACCCAAAACTAGGGACTAAGGGAACTGGAAACTGTCACTTTATGACAATTCTGATACAATGGATTTTGTTACAAAACTGGGCAGTCTCAATGTAAAACTGCTGGCTACAGAAGCACTTACGTAGTCCTATAAAATGGACAATGATCATCTTGTTTATCTGTAAATCCAGCACTCAGTTGTAGTTTTGTTACATGACCTGATCCAACAGTGCCTGGGAAACTGAAGGAGGAGGAAGTTGCTTTTCAGATACCGAAGACAGGAAAAGTTTATCTTTTGCACACAAAAGCTCTCCAGAAGCCAAAAGGCAGAACACTTTTAAAGGCGCTTGGGCAGGAGAATACTTTCTGCAGGCAACTCCCCATCTAGCCAACATCCAGCTCCTGGGTGAATGTTATTTCTTTATACCACACAGAGGGTGAAAATCAATCAGTTCTAGCTGTCCTTAGAAAGGCTGTATAGAAGGACATACTATGGCTTTAAATGAGGAAAAAAGGTATAAAAGAAAACCAAAAGAATAGTTTAGTTCCTTTCCTACATTTCAGCCATCTTTCTCCCATTTTTGGCTTACAGTGAGCATGCTTCAGTCTATTTCAGCAAATTAGAATTGGCTTACATCAGCAGTAATGCTAAAGTAGCAGTGTATAAAGAAATATTACAGTTTTCCATAAGATAAATGTGTTACTTAAAGTTCTGCATGAAAAAGAGGGCATTGAAGTTCAATGGGCTCTTTTATTACCTTTTATTGTAGTTAGAAAATATTTTGTTGTATTTGCTATGAACTTATTCTTTTCTTTAATTGTTTTACCATTTAGTATAGCTTAATTCTAAATCATTTATTTTACAGGCCAGGATGACTTCCTGATTCAAAAGGGACATCAGGCCATGCAAATATATTTCACGTTGGTTGCATATTCCAAAATAAAAACTAATCAAAAAATTTCCAAACCTACTCATCTTTAATGTACTTCTCCTTAGACAAATGCCTACTGGCTGGGTCATAACACATATACTGGGAAAAGTTACTGACTATATAACTAAAAGGAATTAAAGCCAAAGGCAAAAGGGCAATTTACAATACCCTTATAAAATATAATATTGTAGTGCTGTTTTTCTCTCCAGCTGAGTGTCTTCCTCATTGCAACTACACACAGAGCAAACTAAAAGTCAAAATATTCCAAAGGACTGCCATAATTGGCAGACACCATCTCCACACCCTGAAATATAACATTGAAACAAGGAGATCAACTTAATCCAATGCAGACTTGGTCAAAGATGTGAAGGAAGATTTCTCTCAAGACTGTTGCATTACCAGAACTGCTTGACTAGCAACGCTGGCAGGTCCTAAAGATAAGAGGAGCAGCACTCAGATTCCACCTGGACATCAGGTGCTCAATAAAAGAAGGTAGGATTTTATAGATCCCAGTGTTGAAGGAGCCAAGGAATCGGCTCAGAAACTGACCGCAGCACACCACTGAGAACATCACCCTTTCTAATCTAGTTTTTCATTCTCAGAAGGAAGGTAAGGGGTTATGGGGGATGAAATCCTACAATCCTTGGAAGAAGGCCATTCAGCCCTATGTTCATCTGGTTAATGAGATGTCCTGCAAGCTGCAAAAGGCCTGGAACTAGCCTGTTACCTAAAAAAGTCATACATATTTCTTTCAATGTCTGCATTTCTCATAAAAAGAGGGAACTTGCTATGCTCCCACAGAGCAAACTGCAAACTCACAGCTGACAGCAGAATTCAGATGAGGGCATAAATGAGTATGGAAATCAAAACTATGAGAGCATACAGGAGGAATAAAAAAAAAAAAAAGAACACGAAGAAATGTACATATGTAATAATAGTATACAGACACATCAACACTACAGCTGATGTCCTTCCCTTTGCCCAAAGAGGAATATAGCAAATATGGCTTAATTCCATCCTTTTATACACTCCTGAGCTGTAAAACTACTTAGTGTTATTAACATAAGATAAAGAAACCCTAATAACCCATCTAGAACACCAATAATCAGTTTTTAAATCCCCTATGCCTTAATTTTCGTGGCCTGGCTCCTGTTCAAGGGTGAACAGTTTTCTGTGGCAGTGCAGATCCCAAGTCTACCATAAGTCATCTTTTTGGTTACTTCAGAGGTGTGAAAGTGGGATGGGTTTTGAGGCATGAATTGTGGATGTTTACCTATATTCACAATGTTTCATGCACAGAAGTAGTCCAAGGAAGCTCACCAGCAGCCCCCATCCTTTAGTAATAACTACTGGAACCCTCAAGCCTCATACATATTACTCTGCTGAGGCAAAATTAGTCCCTGAGATGACAGGGCAGTGTCTGAGGGGAGCAAAAGAATTCATCTGCCTCCATCTGTGCATTAGCACAGACTTTTACTTTTTTGAGTCTCTTTAAAAAAAAATAAAAAAAAAAAGTGATAAGAGAAAGGCAAAAGTATATGAGCAATATTTGCCAGTTGCAAACCATCTACCAGGCAGTTAGGACTTGCTCCAAAGCCCACCGACGTCAATGGGCTGGGGACCAGATCCTTATTTAGCTTTTGAAGATAATACATCTTTGAACTGACTACTTTATATTTAGGCTGTAGTCTTCACATGTATCTTCTTTGGCCCAAAGCTCCATCCAGTCAAGTTTTGAATACCTCCAAAGACAGATTCCACAGCTTTTCTGTGTCACTGTTTGGCCATCAAAAAAATTAAAAAAAAAAAAAAATTCTAGTAACTTACAATACAGTAACTTACAGTAACTGTGCTGTCTTTTTCTTTTTTTATTGTAGAATCACATTAAACCTGTTGTATTTCACAAAGCTNTTTTTGTTTTCAAAAAGCCAAATAAAAAAAAAAAAAAAAAAAAAAAAAAGAAAAAATGGAGCAGAGTCATATATTGAAAAGAACCAAGAATGTAATACATGAAAGTAACTGCAGTTTGGCTGTGTCAAAATAGACATAATGCTGAAATCTGTTGGCTTTTACACAAATGGGCTCAGGCAGAGACTTGCCAAGAAACTCCTCACCTGATCTCGGGAATACGGAGTATCCACTAAGCGTTTATCTGAACACGCTGCTAGAAGAGTCTTCATTGCATTTAACTGGAGCAATATTTCACAAGCCATGGTATCAAAGAAAGTAATATTGGCAAGAGCTGCTGAAGCCAGCAGGAAAACTTCACCTGATGAGGCTTCTTGGCACAGTTCTGGGAATGCAGAAAATAAGTCAAATAAGAGTCATTCCTTCACTGTGGTGTTTCAGAGCAACATTTAAACATCTGCAATTTGCAACAGTAATCTTAGTAACCAAGACCAAGTTCATAAACATCAAGATAAAAAAAAAGAAACAAAACAAGGAAACCACAATCTTAATTTTGTCAGTTATATAATATCAGAATAGTGTAGGGTGGAAAAGACCTCTAACATCATTAAATTATAAACTCAGCACTGCCAAGCCCACTGCTAAACCATGTGCCCAAGTGCCACATCGACACTTCTTTTAAATAACTCCAGGGATGGCAACTCAACC
Source organism: Formicarius rufipectus (assembly GCA_013399695.1). Classification (NCBI taxonomy): domain Eukaryota; kingdom Metazoa; phylum Chordata; class Aves; order Passeriformes; family Formicariidae; genus Formicarius; species Formicarius rufipectus. The sequence continues at coordinate 1,256,556 of VXAU01006173.1, read as the reverse complement.
ACTTCCCTGGACAGCCTTTTCCAACACTTAAAAACCCTTTCCATTACTTAAAAACCCTTTCCATTAAGTAATTTTTCCAAATATCCAAACTGAACCTTCCCTGGCACAGCCTGAGGCCATTTCCTTTTGTTCTATCACTTGTTACTTGGAAAAAGAGACCAACAATCATCTAGTTACAATTTCTAATGAATTATATGGTCTATCTAGTATACCATTCCACAGGGAATATTTCACTGGATGTTGTTCAAAATAAACCTTGATAAACCTAAATAAAATAATAGGATGCAAAAGGCTAACAGTAAATGATCCATAAGAGAATAATTCTGTCGTATATCCTCTGCAGTAGAATAGATATACGTTGCATATCTCCAATTCTCCACAGTAAAAAATCATCCTGCATATTTTCCAGCTTCAATAAGAAGTGCTGAAGAGACAGATACCTTTTTATTCCTTGCACACATGTACTTGAACTAAGGTCTGAATCACCTGGTAATGGGATTTCTGCATGGTTTAAAAATTAAATATATTACAGTAATTCAATTACTGTGTTATAAATATTACAAGAAAACTTGTGTGTGATTCCTGAAATTACTCTTGCAAAGTTATAAGTGTTCTATTTTTAATACTCACATTTCTTGGGCAGAATTCATACTAGTGGAATTTCTGTGGAACTTAAACAGCAACAATCGAGACAATGATCCACCAGCTAACACCTTCTGGACAGGCTGTTCAGATTTTCCCTTAATTGTGGTACACTATGACAACCTGAAAAATCATCTTAACTAGATCAGGTCAGATGTCTCTAGAGGTCTAGCTACAGCAGAGCCAAGCTCAACAAAGGTTAATTCCACCCGCTGGATTCAGGGCAGGTTCAGGGCACAAGCTTGCTGCTGGACATCAGGAATAAGTTGTGCCTTTGATTTCTGCAGCACTAGTTCTGCTTGGGCCTATTGAAGAATGCCTAAATACATCTCAGGTAATTCCCTGACACTGTGGAATCCTCAAACACTGGTACTACTATACTCACTCTGTGTTCTATTAAAAAAGAAAAAGCAAACACAAGACCATTCATTAAAATTGAAGTGCTGCAGTTTAACTGTAACCATTGGGTTCAGTGGAGAAATATCTAAATGTACTGATCTATTATACATGAGAAATCAAACTAGAAGACCTGAACTGTACATTCTGACATGGAGCTCTGGGAAACTGAATTTCCAGATCAGAGAGGAGAGAATGCTTGAATGAAAGATTCTGGTACTTGAGAGGGGTGAAACAGAGTACTAGAAATAAGATATTCCTCTCTTTAGAAGGTCATGAGAAACATCATCTTGTTTTTCTGAAGTTTTCTCACTGATCTGGGTTAAAGAAAATCTTGCTGTTACCTTTGTCTCATTTTACCATGGATCAGACAAGAAAGAAAGATCTTCTGTTTTTATATAACAGTGCTCAGGGATTATACTATGCTCTACTTTTCCTCTGAATCATCATGCAAATGGAGATGTAGTGCCAAGCTTGAGTTCTAGCAAGTTTGAAAAATACAACAGGTACAAAAGTTAGCAGTTCTCAGAAATTGTTGTTTGACAGACAAACATCGGACAAGAGGATGTTTCTCTGAGTCTTTCCTATGGCTTTTAAGATAGATTTTCTTACAGATTTTTTATAAATTTACATGAATTCTATTCAAATATGGACTGGAATAAAAAATATTATGCAATTGCGGAATGCTCAAATTCAGAATTTTGAATTGTTCTTTTATTTGTTAAGGGAAGCATGGTAGATGTTATTTAGGGAATATTTCTATTGAAAGAGTCCTATCCCAATCTGGTATTTCAATTGGACTCAGAAGTCCCATAGAAAACTTACTGACAAGTGCTGTCACAATCTCTTCCATATTTTCCAGAAAGTTGCTGAGGTGCTGAGTGAATGTGAGATGTGGAGATGTGATCTGTGCGATTACTGCTGCTGCTTCTGCATGAGTAGCTTCAGAATGGCTATTATCTGTGAGAATGTCAGCCAGGCACAGAATCCCATCAACCTATGGAAAAACAATAGGTATAGGTCAGAAATACTCCAGGAAATACTTTTGCAATTAAAGGTTGTTTACCAGTTCTCGACTGTGACTAAACTACTCAATTTACTTTTAAAAATAACTTAAATTTGGTGACTTTCACAACATATGTTTCAATTTAGCAAATGCAAATGAGTTCAGCATCCAAATTTGTTGGCCAGCAAAAAGTCTTGCATTGCACTCTCTCTGTTAAATTGGGTTTGGTCAAACAAAGTCTTTTGTCACAGAGGTCTCAAATCAAACACTAATCCAAAAATAAGGTCTCATAAGCAAATGCTAATTGTGACTATGCCAAAGCCTCATTTCAGCTCTTTCCTGACTGTTCCTCACTTCTAAGACTTGAGCCTAAGTGTGCAGTAAGGTCTAAACAGTCATGTGGGGGTTTTTGCCACTTCTCTTTGAACTTGTCACAAAGCCATCATAGGATCAAGAAAATTACCATTAAAACAACCCTGGCCAAACTGTTCCTGGTGAGCTTGCATAGCCCTTACATTAAAGGCAGGTCCACATATTCCTTGTTTAATATGAAGAAAAACTATAAAATTAGTGAAGTGACACAGGTTTATGCTTTTATAGTGTTTAAATGTCCTTACACACTTCAAACAGATAGGTCACATAAGCACACCTTGCTGTAGATTATAGGAGACCCACAGACACAGTGAAAGACAGCAGCAGAGCACAGCTGATGGGATAATCTAACAGCAACCTAATGCATTAAGGACGTAATCAGTGAACTTTCAAATTAACAGCACTATGTTTCTCCCTGTTTAATGTACCGCTGAATAAATTATCATTGACAAGCAAGTAGTTAGATTGTCAGATCATTTAGGTTAGAAAAGACCTCCAAGATCCAGCCTATGACTGAAAACCATCTTGGCGACTACACCATGGCATTAAGTGCCGCGTCCAGTCATGTCTTGTACCCCCTCCATGGATGGTGACTCCACCTTCCTGGGCAGTGCAATTCCAATCCAGCCCTTTTCATCAAGAATTTCTACCTGATGTCCAACCTGAGCCTTCCCTTGTGCAACTTAAGGACATTTCCTCTTGTTCTGTCACTGATTGCCTGAGAAGAGAGGCCAATCCCCACCTGGCTACAATCTCCTTTCAGATAGTTGTAGAGAATGATAAGGCCATCCCTGAGCCTCCTTTATTGTCTCTGGACAATTTAGAGATGCAAAGAGTTAGGAAGGCTTAGTACTGAACTATACTTCAACTGAAACAAAAACAAACCCACATTTATGTCATACACTTGCTAAGACTCTTTCTTAGGTCTGCTGTTCAGATTACATTCTCTGCCAATTCAAAACTTTCTCAGAACATCCATATTAAATCCTATTCATTGTCTTCAGAAACGGTATTTTACAAATATCTTATTCTCATTTTTGTTATTTATTAATACAGAATGTTGAGTTATCTTAATTACTTATCCTACAATGGATATGAATTAAACTATTTGATAAGCACTGACAGTTACTGTATTTTGGAAGAAGAGCTCTTAGATTGATGGGAGTAAACATTACCCACTGGAAGATTATTCACTGGAATGCACTTTTTAATAGGCAATCGACTATATCATGAAAACTAATAACACAGATAAATACAAAAGAAATTATATCTCTATTTTTCTCAGATCACAAATGGGATTTAGTGTAGGAGCTCAAGTACTGACAAAAAGAGGAATAAATTTTCAACATTAAACTTTTTCTTGACAAGCTTTCAACATTAATCTACCTACAGCAAAATATTTCCTCCTGGTTATGGCAGAATTCTACAGCTTGAAACAGAAGAATCACATAATTCACTTGGCTTTAAGGTATATTAATAGATCTCAGTGTCAAGAATTAATATACATCCTCACAAGATGATTTAGTACCCAAAGTGTGCTAGACAATATCACATGCAAAACCCCCCAATTTTGTCACCTTGACACCTCCTTAGATCACACCCTGTCTGAGGTTCAAAGGATGCTAATAAAAACAGTCAGTATAAAAAGTTAAACATATTCCTAGACATTTAAAAAGTACTTCACAAGAAACTTCTTCTGAGATCTGGTCAGCAGTCTTCAGCTCTAAATTTACTGGTTAAAGTTCACTTGACTAACTCTTACTCAGTGACCTCAACAAAATGACTTTAGAGTAGTTTTTATGCTATTTGAGAATGAGCAATGGCTTACACAAGACAGGTACAAGCACACAGATTTTTTCATCACCACTGATAGTTTAATCTACACTATAAAATACAAGCTTCTAACAATACAGGGTTGTACTCAATTTTAAAATCACATATTTGATTTCTTTGTTTGCTAAGTAATTGTTTTTGGAAATTGGGAGTTGCTGAATTGTGAAAAAGAAGTGGATATGTTTTTATTCAGTATAATATATTAATAATATATTCAGATAAGTTACATATACTGGATACATGAAAGCCAGAGCTATTTATTCTCCTTCCTATTCAAAATCATGTAAAACGCTAACAAATTCAGCCTAAAATTTGCTCCATATGCTTTTTTATCCGATCTTAAATATAGAAAATAATTCTACTTCAGCAGGCAAACCCATTTATAAGTGTCTAGCAATAAATTTTAAAATGACAGGGGAACAATCTAATAAAAGCACTTTAACATCCAAAAAGAAATTGCTGCTCAAAGCATTTTTATAATTAGCTTTCACACTGAAAGGAACTTTGGATGGCTGCCATGTTTTCTGTTTAATTTTGGTGAAGTAATCAGCTAAATGTCAAATCTGTTCATCACCTTGGCAATACAAAAGAAACAGTTAGCCAGATAGTGCAAACAAATGAATTCCATGAATGCAGCAAGATGCTGTGGAGACCCTGCATTTGAGGAATGACGTTCAGTAAATGCTTGATCACTAATATTTCAATAGTGATAACTGGAAAAAATGCCAGGAACTTCCATCCTTATAAGCATAGCTCTGTGATAGAAACTTAATCCAAGTGGCAAAATAAATGTGTGACCATGTTACTGCATAGATCAAGTCTTCTGAAAGGAAATCATTTCTTTTCTCTGCAACAGCAATGAATGAGTTCTGGGGCAACACTCTTCTTTCTTCAGAATACCTGTCCTCTCTCCTGAAAATATTAAATAGAATGAGGCATCTTTTAAAGATACCAATACAGAACTTGGGATGAATTGCGTTAGCAACTTCATGGTTTGAAACCTTACCCACAACAGCAGTATTAACTCCATACTTTCCACAGGGAGGTTCAAGACAGGCTTTCCATGCCACTCTGGGAATGAAGACTCATTGCCTCCTTTTTAGTAATGTCTGCGTTCTTTTGTATAAAACGCTGCCAAAGGCTTTTCCTCAAATTATGACTTTCTTTACCCTTCTGGTTTGCTCTCTTATCATTCAGATGATCTGCACGTGTTGGCAAACTTCCTCGAGAAAAAAAATTTTTTGCCCTCTCTATATTGATTTCTCAAGTTGTCTTCTTTATTGGAAAGTCTTACAGTCTCTCAGCTGATTTCCCACTGTCAAATCCTTGGATAACACTATCAGCCTCCAACCAGGTGCTTCTGGTAAGCAACACCAGCAGATTCCAAAGCAGTTTTAAAAGAAGACCGGAAGGGAGATGTTGAGATCCAGATATATGACATCAAACGTTAAAACAACAAATGGATCATTTCTCAAACAGTCTCAACCTTCCCTGAGGAGAATTCCAAAAGCAGAGGCTGAATCAAACGGTTAAAAAAATGATAGGTCAGAGCTGTGTTTATTTTACCCTGTCACACATTCTGTGCAATAGCACCTCCTACTTGAAGCTAGGACAAATTAACCATATAGATGAAGACATGAAAATTAGCAGACTAAACCAGATATGTATAAGCTGGATAAAATCCCAAACAAAACAAAATTTGTAGGATCAGAAAGAAGGAGACAAAGAAGGAAGGATGTCAAAATCATCATATTACTAAAATATTTGAATACCCTCCTCAGAATTCTTTGAACACAATTTACTTTACTCCTCAGATCATTGCATGATCCATGAAGTCTCTTCACTATTCTGCAGCTTCAGTGAAAATGACATCCAGCAGAACTCTTATACTGTTATTTTGATGATTTGTAATTGAATTCCTGATTATCAAGGCTAAGGTTTATCCTATATAAACCTCTGAAACGTATTCTGCACCCATGGAAGATCTACAGCTCTTCTTTAATTTCTACATTCAAGGAAAGCAAGGGAAAAGGACCTTGCACATAAAGATCTTTCATGTTTGAGCAGTTATGCTGCTGAGTGGTCTGCAGATAAAAACTGCCTTAGTTCCCCTAACTGAGAACTGTACTGACTTATACAAGATGAAATTTTGGACAGCTTTTTTGGAAAAGTGATTGCATATTAACAAACTGATGCTATTAAAATGTCCACAAATATGATTCCAAGTAATCAAAGCTACTGCAGCAATTCCATGGCAGCAGCAATGACCAGCAAACAAAACTACAATGATTTTATACTTACTGCTATACAACAGTGGCCATGGCATCTAATTTATTAGCCATGTTATATATACCATGGGACTGAAAAGAGGTTGAATGGTTCCCAACTCAGGAGCTTTAAAACTCCTGTCAATAACCTGAATTTTGTATCTAAACTAGCTGTGAGAGCTGTGCTTCAGTTCACAGCAACTTCAACTACAGCTTTCCTTTTAAATTTCCCTCCTTTGGAATGTGGTCAAGCTATTGAAGAGGCAGTTGTTCTTCCTTGTCTTTAGCCATCAAGGAGGAATGTGAAGTTGGTGTACAGTATAGAAGGAATATTGTTATATGGCAAAAAAAACAAAAGACAGTTTGCTGTATCAGATTAAAGGATGCACTAAGTGTGTCAATGCCTAAGGAGTAGCCTTGAAACTGTGTTGCAGGGAGCAACAAACAGCAGAGAAAGATGAAGTAAGAAGTTCCTTACTCTTGGCTGACTAGGAACAGGAGAATAAATTGTATGCAAACCTCTTCTCCCTTTGCAACCTAAGGTAAGCATGTTCTTTGGCACTCAGAGATGCTTTATGGTTGTTGCAAATAAAAAGTACAACTGTTTGTCAAAGAGGTACTAAGAGAGTAAGTCATTTTACAGAAAGGATAGACAAAAATCAGTAAGACTGGTATCCAGACTTCCCTCATCTTTAGTTCAAGGAAAAGGGAATAGCTGGCTTTGAACTCCCCCAGTTTTGAGGACTGATATGAAGGGCAAGACAGTCTTTTAAAGTATTTCTGTCATTGATAAAAGAAACCAGGAACTGCACTGCTATTAGCCTAGCAACTCACATATTCCCACTCCCGTAAATCACAGCTTACATTGTTCCAAACTAATCTCTACAAACACAGCTGAATGATTCAAAGGTACATTCAACTTTCCTGATCTACTCCTCCAGAACTCTATGCCTCCAGTTCTCCAGGATGACTGCTGAGTGGCTGCAAAGGGCTGCAGAAGAGACTGCAAAGGAATTCACTTGCAGTTATGTAGAAGTCATCTGTGGTACAGATGCTTTTGCTCAACCACTGTTGATGATCACAGAATTTGATACATTGATAAAACAGCAGGAAAACCTCTGGTCACAAATGGGGATGGTGGCATGGAGGGAAAAAAAAGTATACATTTGCAACAGCCTTTGTACTCAGTATGTCTAACATCCTCTTTCGCCTATTCTGTCAAAAAGTCACAATAATGACTGTGTTATCTGTGATGTCAGGACCCTATAAGAATAGAGAAGAACTATTTATGCTCACATATAATAAAGTTATATAAAATTTATATTCTCCAAGTTTAAGATTAAATTCTTCAAGTTATGTGACTCGTGACACCAAATGTTTCTCAGATTCCTCTGCCCTGCATTTTGTAGGGCAGGATATACTAGCTTGTTTTTAAGTTGCAGGAATCTATTCCTATTTGTAAGGTTTTCTTGGTATCTGCATTACAAATTCCAGAAAGTATACTCTTGTGTCTTTTAAATAATGGATAGGCTTTCTATATTATATTTTGAGGTCTGAAATCCATTAAAATGAAGCCACACAGACCCCAAAAAAGGACTTGTCAACAAGATAAGAGGAACTGTCAAATGTTGTACAAGAATGCTGAATAAGATACTGGGACATGAAGTCTGAATTAGGGAAAGACCATACATTAGTAGATTTCATATGGCCCTCATTTTTATTTACCCTGGGGGATCATAGTCTGAGAAAAAGAAAAATACCCACCTCAACTATTCCTATAAACAAACAGAGGCTCGGGGGCTATGCTTAGCAGGGCACTCCAGAAAATGAGATGTTCTCACTGAAAAAAACATGCTCCAATCATCTGCTTTTAAATAAATAATGTCACAGACACTTCATTGCATGAGGGCATATTCTCAAACACCTAGTGCCTGGCATTTTAAAAACAAGGACACTCCTTCAACATGTTTGATTACTTTGTATCATTTAGATTTTGGCATGACACCATGGGTTTTATTTTCAAGAAGTGTCTGTTAGTATTCCTCTTCATAAGAAAAAAAAAATAAAATTCCCATGCACACCACATTTTTAGAGGACCCTCTTATTCTGTTACAATAATGAGAAAGGACCTCTATCTGAAAAGAGCAGCATGGAGGTCACAGCCAGTCATTATTACCAAATCTAACTCTTTAGATTGCCTTTCTTTTCTCAGGAAAAGTATCTGATAAACTTCCTAGAACTCTGGATTTAAGTCAGTACTTTGAAACCTTAACATGATTACCCTGAAGACTAATAAACCCTAATGTTATTATTGTTATAATTTCCCATACAACTCCTCATCAAGTTAAAATTCTTGAACAGGTCATTATACCATAACTTAGATACAAACACAACCCTACCCTATTCTCAGATTCTGACAATGGAAATACCACAGATAGTAGTTATTTTAGGAAGGCATTAAAAGTGATTGAGCCAAGGACATAGCATAGAACAATACCTTTCTTTTTCCTTCTTACTATCACTTTAAACTTGAGATTCTGCAAATGCATTTAAGAAAATCATCCTTAACAATTTTCCTGTAAATATTCTCATTTCAATGGCGTCAGTCAGTTTAGCCTAAGAAATATCCTGTCCCTGAAAAGTGAGACTTCTGCAGTATTGGAATCATATATACATTACTGAAATGCACTATAACAGTAAAATAACACTTTATGTAATACAGTGTATTAAATACATACAGTAACTTGTTCAAAAGTGGTTTTGTGTCTAAATCAACACAATTGCCAAAACTGACTCAGTGCTTCACCCATGATTCTTTTCCCAACACCTTTTGTTGCTTTTAAGAAAAGTACTATGAAGCACCAAGCGTTAATATAATTGTTTGCTACCTTCATTACTTCACAATGGATGTTCAATTATTTTAATAAATTAATTTAAATAAATTAGCTCCAGAACCAACCTCGGATGTGCCAGATTTTTATTGGCAGAGAATTTTTACAAGCAAGTTACAGAGTTTTATGATAGCCATTTATAATGAAAACACTCACAGCACTTTAGCTATAAAACTTTTAGTGAACAACTCAATAAGAGTCCATTTGTGTTTTAATAACAACAGAGGAAATTGCTACCCTTACTCAAACAATGATTTCAGAAAAAGTTCAGAAGTGGCAGTTTTCATCTGGTGCACAATGGTAAACTGTACTGGCTAAGCAGACTCAAGTTATTTGGTCCTAAGATTCCTCTCCTGACAGTTTTGAAATTCTCCTTGGGTTTCCTACAAACATTGATTTGTTTCTATGACTGGAGTGGCAATAAAATAATTTCAGAATTGCTTTAAGCCTAAGAAATCCAAGTTTAAGATCAGCTGTTTGCATACAATCTTTATGAGCAGCCAGAGGTCTGTGAGGAGCCATCAGGTAAAGTGATCTCAGACAGTTTTTTCTCCATTAACACCTTAGAGTACTGTTCTGTGGCCAAATACAGTTGCTACATTGACTTTGTATAAGAAGAAGTATGGACAATCCTAAAATGCTGAGAAAATTGAATCTTTTTACAAGTTAATTTCAATTTTTCTTCTACTCAGTATTGTTCACTGCCTTAACAGGTCTCAATATAAAGAAGCATCCTTATGAAGGATAATAAATATATATACTTAAAGTTAAGCTAATTTTGAACATTGTATTGGAGGAGGGACAAGCCCACAAAATTGGCTAAACTTTCAGTAGAGATTATTTTTTCAACAAGCAAAGATATCTACAGCATAGCACTCTGAGGCAGGAGCAGTTCCAATTTACATTCAAAATTATATTTGCAAGAGTCGAGTTTATTTTCAGAAACTGATCTCAGATCAGATAAACAGGTCAGAACTGATTGAAGCTAAATTTAACTAGTGAGCAGATTCCAGCTTCAGTAGCCCAGGATCTTCTCCAGTTGTTTTGTATAGAAAAATGAGTAAACCTTATGTTATGGAAAAGATAAAACCTCAACTTGCCATATTTCAGCTATGCAGATCTGGAAAAAAATAAACATGTTGTGTAGGAAAGTCCCAAATACTGTTCTGATTCTGTCATCTAATCACTGCCTGTTTTTCTAATAACCCACCTAATGTATGAGCCAGTTTGTTCACTCTTAGAATAATACACAAGATATTATGACAGAAGAAGCCTAACTAGCAAGTACTCTATCAGAATTCCCCTATAACATTCATACAAACAGGAAAAGCTCTTATTCTCTATTCCAAACCAACCAAATCCTCCAGATCTGTAAAGTTCAAGTCTGGAAATTTCATAAGATCAAGTTGCATTCTGCCATCTGCCAGTCTGTAATTAAGAGAAGAACAACAACTGCAAGTCTCTGCAGAATGGTACAGAGCTTCCCCTGGTGCCAGGAGAGGCTCTCAGGACAAGGGCCTCTTCTGTTTCAGAGGGAAACAGAGACATTTAGAAGAAATACTTGAAAAGTGTGTCAACCTGGAAACAGAACAAACCCCTGATGCTCAAGAATGCAACTTGAGATCAATTTTTTAAATTAACAGATACAATTCATTATTGCTTATCACCTGGTTAGTAGCCTCCGAACAAAAAGTTCAGGCCAATCTCTCTTACTTGTTTTCTTTTCCTCTCTCCATAACTAACTCAGAAGAAGAGATGTTCTAGTAAAGATCATTCAAAACTGTCTTGAATTGAGTCTCTGGTGTGCTAAAACCCACATACATCCCACAAACAAAGAGCATACGTCAGGCTTAGTTTCACCCAAAACGCGAGAAGTACCTTGCAAATTCAGACGTATTAATCATATGACAAACTGAAGTCTTATCGTTCCCCAGTGAAATTGGGAGCCATCAAGAAAACTCCTTGCCCATGATCAAGATCTAGCTGAGCTAAGAACTGTTCCACATCCCATATGGTCCCAAAGACTACAGGTTTTTAAAGTTACGTATACTCTCAGACTACCTAGACACAAAGGTGTTCTGCTCACAATGGTTGCTCCAAAGTTCTGTATAAAAACCTAAACAGCAGTTGTCATAATGGACAAGTGGGCTTTTGTTTTGTTTGGTTGTTTGTTTGGTTTTTTTTCCGTATTATTTGTAGAGTTGTCAGTTCTTGAAGTGACTTCTTTCACAATTATCATCATGAGATTTTTGTCTCTATGCTTTTTTCCTAATATCCAAATCAAATAACAATGTCATGCATTTTCATATTGTTTCACATCAAAATACATTCCATATTGCCAAGAGCAAAGAAAGCAGCAACACTGTTGGAGTACTATGATTAAATACTTTCACCTGATGCCTTCTAGCAGTTCTTCCTGAAAGTCTATAGACAAAGTTCGTCACAACAATGAAATCTGGTCAATTCTGAGATCTATTCAATATGAGTATGTTTACTAAATGAGCCTTTACAGTCACAGAAAAGCTAGATCACCATTCATATCTACATTGTATTGCCCTTAAATATATATACATTTTAAATTTCCACTTTGTTTTTCTTTCCTAGCATTGTTCTGTCAGTCTTTGAAGTTACAAAGACTGGCTGACAATTTTGGAGAGTACATTTACATTTGAACATTCAGACTCCAAGGAGAATAGGTACATTTAAGCAGTACTCAGACTTCAGCAGAGCAGTGTACAGATGGCTTTTAGGTCCTTTCCTGAAACACTTTTTAAATTTCTTTGTAAAGCATCTTTAATCACACATACGGGGACTTTTAAAAGAACACATTTGCTTCTAATTAAACTGTTGATTTCCAGACAGATATTTGTAGATTTGAAAATTATTTACCGTGAACTCTCTAGGTTCATTAATTCCAACACTGAGCAAAGATATCTTTGAAGTAAAGTAGATCTAAACTTCCTTCTAGATGGCCCTTGCCCTGACAGAAAACTAACACTTCCCACTCCTTGTTCACAAAGTCTACAGGGTGTCTCTTTGTCATCTCCGTTACTAATCATTGTAGACCAGTCACCCAGCTGCAACAGAGCTATTGACTGGGTTTTTATTGACAATTATGGCTTAGATCCTTTGTTGTCTTACTGAAGAGAAACTATAACCAGGGGTAAAATACAGAAGTTCCTACAAAGATGAATGGCCAAGGTAAATACAAGACGGTACCTACTCCAAAGCCTTAAGGATTTTAAAGGAAAATGCAATTGTTTCTGTTTAAAATAGCTAGCCACAAACAATTCTGCTTAAAACAAACAAAAAACAAACCCACAGTCTAATCAGTTGACTTTTAATGAGCTCGATCAACTGATCTTTCTTAATTCAATTGTAAACTTTAATCCATGTTACTGAAAAGGTCTTCGATTGTTATATCCTCTACCTCTTTTTCTGGTTTTTTTTTTTTTTTTACTTGAACTATGAAATACTACTTACTGGTATAAGGTTACTCTGTTTTTTAGGATTAAAAGAATCAGAAGTCAGCACTCATAGCTTTCTTTAAAAACTAAAAGGGAAAAGGAAGCAAAAAAGCCAGTGTCATCTCAAAATTACTTCCTTTTCCATTACCACTTTCAGCAATTGTCATTCTTTGTCTTTTGGGTTTTTTTTCTGCAAGAAAAATCAATTGTAATTACATGAGTATGTCTCAATTACCTGTCCTTTTCTGGGCTGGAAGTCTTGATCCAATTAATTGTACTTCTCTGCCCTAATGTCTTCCCCAATGCCCTAGGTCCTAAGTACCTTACCTTCTTACATTTTGTGGCAAGTTCTTCATTTTTACTGGTTCATACAAGACGGAAATCCTGCTAGCAGGGAAACGTGCCAAAAGAAAAAAACAAAAAGAAAAAA
>VXAU01006173.1:1217172-1243243 GCA_013399695.1 Formicarius rufipectus | reverse complement strand
AGTAAAAAAAAAAAAAAAAAAAAAAAAGAAAAAAAAAAGAAAAAGTAGAGGCAAGTGTGTTATTTCATGTTTAAAAGAGAGAGAAGGGAAGGTGAACCTAAGGAGAACAGCAAACAGAATTTTTACTCAGAGTAAAACTGATAACGTGGTTAAGCCAGCACCATACAGGACTAGGGTGCTTCCTAACATAATCTGACACAACAACACAGAAGTGTCATGGGCTGGGGAATTCAAACACTTCCAGTTCCCTAGGGCACAAATTGTCAAAAATCCTCTTTTGAGTAAGGCAAAAAGGACTTTTTTTACAGCCTTTAAACCCATAAATGTCATTAACAGGAAATCAGAAGAAATGTGGCTAAACACCCACTCATGAATATTTCCTAGGTAAGACCCTGTGACTTGTTATCCAGTTCTCCATCCAGGATACAGGATGAGATGGGAGAACTCTTTAACAACAAAAAGGTAACTTGTGCCTTTTAATGATTTTGCTCAAGACAAATCAAGCATCTAGCTCAAAAATAAATTGCAACCTATCCTAACAGTTTTGCCTTCTCCTTCATTATAATTCCTTCCTCAACCTACTAAGTAGTATAACATCATATTTTGATCAGTCATGAAGTTCACATAGCACATTTGAGGCAGATTCCCACTCGAGTGTCTTAATTCCTCCCTCATACCCTGTGCTATAAAATGAAGATAAACATTTACTCACCTACCACCACATAATGTTTGAATAAATTCCATTGTAACGATTCCACCTATTATCATTAAAACAAGCTGTAATTTCTCCAGAAATTATGCGGGTGTATCTCACAGTGAATAGTAATCTAATCAACAGCAAGTCCCGGTGACTTAATGGGATCACTTGCTAAGTACTGTGTTGCAACAGTGACAGAGCTTGCAGTTAATGAGCAGCCTCTTCTGCCTAATGACTTTAACACCTATGAAAACAATTCCAAAGTGTGTAAATAAATTGGTCCAACTTCCCATTCTCCTTTTCTTAAACTCTTTCTTGACTGCAAAACAAAACTTAGTTTAACAATTTTTCCTTCACTTAGTCTCTCTTTCCAGATCTAAAGTAATTCCTGCATGGCCAAAGCATCCAATATTTACAATCAAATGCTAAAATAATTGGGGGTGGGGGGTGTGTGGAAATGAAAGTTTTCCTCATTCATCACATTTTTGTGATAATATCAGGCACTGAGTAGGCATACACACTAGCTGGAATTGAAATCTGAGCTCAATAGCACCTTGTATGCAGGAACATTATTCTAATTCATTTCATTCAGTTATTCCCAAATCCCTCTCCATCACAACTGTTTACAACACATGACACCTGAGAAAGCTATGAAACAGAAGATGACATGTACAGATAGCCCCATTCCCCACAGACCATCATGTTGACCAACCTCCTAGTAAATAATATGTTTCTTAGAGAAATCTGGTAGCCCTTTCACATTACAGGAGGGTTCATCTGTTTACATCTTAATATTAGTGCCCATTTATTTTTGATAGTGATACTGGTAACATTCCCTGAATTTAAAACATGAAGACATGCTTCCTCAATACTTCCTTCCCACCTACCTGACACATGCCTGGTGTTCCTCCTGTTCTCACTCCTCTCTCATGCACCTTTACAGCCTATTCAGACTATTGCATCTTAACCCAGACAGCAACTGAATGAGGAGTTATGCTTTCTTTCTGATCTCCTTGCCCCCATGCACACGTCCTGCTCTTCACTTCCTCTCCAAGCTTTTGAGGCTGATCCTGTTGCTATCCAAACAGTACTTGCAGGTCAATAGGAGCAGAAGTTTGGGGTTTTGTTTGTTTTGATGGGTTTTTTTGTTTGTGTTTTGGTTTTGTTTGTTTTTTTGTGTTTTTTTTTTTTTGTTTTGTTTTTTTAATTTGGTTTGGTTTTTTTAATTAATGCAGTTAAAGCAGAGCATTTATCCTGTAGAACAGCCCTCACACTATCCTGGGTTTGTTTTGGATAAAGAGCCTAAACTTCTCAGGTTAAAAGCCCGGTTGACAGGGCTTGCCTTAATTTAAGAGGACACTTCAGTGGTGCACCGTTTTGGTCCTCATTTGTCTTCCCACATCCTTGCCTACCATCCCAAACACGGAACAGATTCGTGCGAGCCTTACCCAGCAGCAACGCAAACTTTGCTGTAATTCCAGTGTCCACTGGGTGCCACTATTGCATAGCACAATGTGCGCATACACTGCCTGAGTGAACTGACAACCAACTTTCAACTCGCGCTTCACTCTCGTGAAGAGAGTGAATATGCATATGTGTCCCTCCATATGCAGAGAATTACTGCTTGGTTTTCATGTCCTTAAAATGCCACACGATAATCCCTTCAGGGCAAAAATATAAGGATTTAATTTTTCCTAGATCACTGCAGCTAAAAGGCTCAAATGTAAATGTGTTCAGATTTTTTTTTTTTCTGATTATGTACTTGAATAAGCCTTTTAGCCCCCATGTGGATCTGTTCCTCTATACTGACTTAGAAAACTTACCCCCTATTTCAACCTACCCTTTTTAATCTCTGAAGGAACAATACCTACATGACTCTGAGCTATAGTTGAAGATGTTCCTGCTCACTGCAGAGGATTTGGACTAGATGACCTTTTCAGGTACCTTCCAGACCAAATTATTCCATTGTTCTATGTCTCCATCTAAAATACTTTGATGACAGCTTAACTAACACTAGAGTAAAACTTTACCACAGACTCATAGATAATGTTAAGAACACTTTGTGTTCTTAAACTGCACATACATCACAAGGATGGCAGTAACGTTGAAAATACATTATCAGTCAACTTAATTTAATGGCAATTAAGTATTAGTTTTATGGAATAGATGTAATTTCCATTTAATGGCCCATGGATATCCATAACTTGCTAGATACCATTCTGGAGAGACAACCTGGAATCCAAAAAATAATGAAACTTAATGTTATGAATCACTTTTGAAAATTCTGGCCAAACAATGAAATCACCTTTGTTATATTCATTTCACATTATCCCTGTTCTCACATTTTGCTTTACATCCTTTTCTCAGGATTCAAATATTAACTAATATCTGATGGATATATAAATACATACAAATATTTAAATTTGTACATTTTATGAGTATCTTAATATTATACAGTAAACAAAAAATTCTTCCAGGAGAGAGACTGCTATAAGGACATTTTATGCCATCTTTCTATCTTGGAATAATTTGTTATGCTATTCAGTTGGCAGAACTGACATAACCACAATTGTTTCAAGTTGCTGCAGATAGGGCAAGCAGAGTCTCAGTTTATGAAGTCTGCCTTTGTAACTTCTGGTCTTTCACTCTTCTCAACACTCTTGTCTAGTAGACAGTTGCATTGATAGGTACATAAATGTCAATAGTTATTGATCTTTGAAAGGATCTCAGGGTTTTTTTGCAGAAATACAAACTATTTTCTTGAAAATTTGATATATTCTGATGCAGGTTTTACTGCAAATAGAGGCTTATGTGCCTGCCAACACTGGTTGTATTATCACAGAGACGGGCAAGAAAGAACATGTAAGCAGCTGTCTGGCAGTACAGGCTCCTCCAGGGCCTGAAGATATAGCAGGAAGAAAGAAAGGAGGAGACTATACAACAAAGTAAGGAAATCCACAAAAGCAAACAGCAAGAGACTGAATCTTAATCTGACCCACAGTTTCTCAAAGCCAGCTAAATCACTGGTGCCATGCAACAAAACAGATCTGTGGTGCAGGTCTGGAGGCAACAGGTAAGACCAGTGCTCTGAAGTTTGGTCATTCCTGCATTGCTGGGAAACTCAAACGTGGCTTTAAGTGACTAAGGAGAAACAGTTATTGCCTTAGTAAGGAAAAATAATAAATTCAAGGCATTCACCCAGTGCAAGAAATATGACTATTTGCAAGGAAAGACTGAGGCAGAGGCAGCACTTCACTTTACTAGAACAACTCTCAGCTGCTGTAGGGCACTCTCAGCATGCAAGCTGCTGTTTGTCAGACATGGCAAACAGCAGGAATGATTATCATCCACGTAGTTGCTCCCATTATGCCCACTTATTGAATCATATTAGTAACAGCAATAAAAGAACTGCCTACCTGCTCTTTAAATTGATGTGTGTCTATTAGACACATGCACATGGACGTAAAGCAAACGTCACAGTTGAAAGAAGTTCAGGTTTTAAATAAATACGGGCTATCACAAAACTGGAAAATCCCTGTCTTTCCATTAACAGTTAAACTAAAAGTTTCTCACCAGGAGAAAAGTCGAGTCCTACTTCCAGGGCTCTAGAACACATATGGTCTTCCCTATCTCACCAACAGCTCAGGAAACTGCCTGTTCACAGCCACTAGGAATACTTCTCAAAGGCCTCTTTTTCTGCCTTCTTCCAGACAATTGTCAGGCTACCAGAAGGTTTCAACCTCATCACTGCTTAATTTCACCTCTCCACATTTCATTGCTTCTTTTCATTTAGATTTCTTTCCCTTATTTTATAAACCTTACTTAATCAGGGACGCTGGCCAGTATAGATGAAGATTTGTAAAGAGCAGTCAGAAAATGCTTTTTTTGTGTCCCTGTGATGATGTCCCCACATGCAGATCTTGCATGGCTTTAGCTGCATATCTTCATGTGACAAGGTCTCCAGTGGTGTAGGACTCAGCTTCATGAGCATCCAACTCTGTACTGCCACCAGTCGGATCAAGGCTGTCACAAACTCCTCTCAGAAATGGGCTTTTTGGAAAATTCAAGATATATGTAAAAGATGCATATTTTCTTTGAAAATAAGGATGCTTACATAGGTGGGAAGAAAGGATATAAAGCCCCAAGGGACAAAGGGAATCTCTTTAGCTGGTATATTGACCACTTGGATGTAACTAAGAAGAAGAGTCCAAACTAAGAAGGTGGTTTCTGCTCTGCAAAGACATCGCCATTCATAGCTGCTGAAGTTAACAAGCAGGCTATATCATGAACTCTGTCTTTTGGCAGTAGCTATCTTGCCTTTGTAGAGTCCAGCTGGTACAAGAAATTGCTTTCTTCAGCAAGATTATGGAGAAAGTTAGAATTGTAGAAAAGCAGAATAATTTGGTTGGAAGGGACCCTTAAAGGTCATCTAGCCCAAACATCTGGGCAATGAGCACAAACATTTTTCAACTAGGCCAGGTTACTCAGAGCCCCATCTAACCTGACCTTGAATGTTTCCAGGGAATAGGGCATACACCACCTCTCTGGGCAACCTGTGCCTGTGTTTTGCCACCCTCATGTTGTAAAACATGTGTTCCTTACAGCTAGTCTGAACCTATCCTCCTTCAGTTTAAATCCATGGACCCCCTCCCATCACTACTGGGCCTATTATAATGTCTGTCCATATTTTCCCTATAAACTCCTTTAAGTGGGTTGCAACAGGGTCTCACTGGAGCCTTCTCTTCTCCAGACTGAACAACACCAAATCTCTCAGCCTGTCCTCACAGGGGAGATGCTCTAGCCCTTTGATCATCTTCATGGGCCTCCTCTGGACACACTCAGTCAAGTCCATGTCTTTCCCATACTGAGGACTCTAGAGCAGGATGTAATACTCCAGGGGGGCTCTCAGAAGAGTAGAGTGGGAGAATCACTTCCTCGACCTGTTTGCCACACTTCTTTTGATGCAGCCCAGGACATGATTGGTTTTGTAATCTGTTCAATGCCAGTGAATGTCCAGCTTTCCATCCACCAATATGCCCAAGTTCTTCTCTACAGGACTACTCTCATCTCCCAGCCTATTTTGATACCAGAGGATTGTCCCAGCTCAGGTGTGTTGTAACCTTGCACTTTGTCAGACCTCAGAAGATTCACATGGGCCCACTTCTCAACATTGTCCAGGTCCCTGTGGATGGCATCCTATCCCTTCTGTGTGCCAGCTGCACCACTCACCCTGGAGTCATCTACAAATTTGCTGAGGGTGCACTCAATCCCACTATCCATGTCGTTGAGGAAGATATTAAGCAGTACTGGTCCAAATACATCCTCCTGAGGGACTCCACTCATCACTGATCTCCATTCATACACTGAGCAAGTGACAACTACTCCCTGATTGCAACAATCCAGTCAATTTATCATCCAACAAACAGTTCATGTCTAATCCGAAGTCTGCTGTTGTAATTGAATGTTTCTTTCCTTCTGTTGTGTCTCCATAATGCCACACTTGTGAACCTCTACCAGAGTCCTGATGTCTTCTTGTCTTTGTTTAAAAGTGGGTTTAGTTGGTCTGGGAACTTAACAGCAGGCAAGAGAAATAAGTTAAGGTTAAATATACAAGCAATGATGTTAGATGTTTAGCTAACAGGATTATTATCTTTACTGGATGATACTGTTTTTCCAACAGCCCTTTAAATGTTTTCAAAGATGCTTTATGAAACATTAAAGTTTTAGCATAAATCAGGCAGAGTGCCACATCTAAGCAGTTTTCCTGCAAACAAGCCTAAGAAAAAAAAGAAACATTATACTGACGCACAAACATGTCTTGGCATCATCCACCCTTAATTATGATTTAACTCTTTTTTTTTTTTTTAAGAAAAAACACACTCATACACATCATGGGTGAGCTTCAGCTAAGCCACATGGTAGCTCTTAGCTCAGTACAAACCTGAGGCAAAAAAAAAAACTTAGACAACTAACTTCCTCCGATTTGCTAGAAGCACATGCAGAGCACTCTACCTGAGTAATTCCAGCCCTGACTTAAAATGTGTATCACAAGGAAAGGATACTGAGTTTCATCTCACTAGTCAGCTAGATTACACGGACTTTGATTTCCCCTATTTCCTTTTCACCACTGGCTCTGGGCAAACAGCTCCAGTAAGAGCTAGTTTTTCAGCCATGAAGCAGAGTCAGAATGTTACCAACAGGGAAACCCTGAGAGAGTTTTTTGTTTCTGTAATGCTGTTTAAACTGCACAAATCTACTGGTAGAAGGTTAAAGAGTGACTAGTGCCAGAACTGGTCAAATCTGGTATCACAAAAAAGTTTCCTGAACAGACTTTTTCCCATTTTGTAAAGTGGTTTCTCCCTTTGTTGCAGTGATAGTTACTGAAGAGGAAGGAGAAAAGAGGGTTTGAGACATGTATTTTGACCATAATTTTGGCAAATGTGTTAAAAACAAAACAAAAGCCACAAGCAAATGTATATGCATAAAATCACAATTCGTACAACTCAGATTTATGAATTTCCTTCTCAGCAACACTACTCAGACGTTTTGCATGTTGAGAGCCCTGCTGGGACACAATTTTCAAAGGTTCTTTACTATCATCTGCACCTAGGAAAGTTCCCCAGCTTACACCTGCCCTGAATTGTGTCACAGCAGGACTCTTAGCGCCTCACTGCCTAAGCAAGTGTGAACACTGGGAAGTGCTGAGATGCAAGCGGCTTGTTAGTCCCATGTTGAAGGAAAGGTAGTAACACTCATAGGAGTACAAGAATTACAAAAGTGGATTTGGAAAAAAGCCAAAGACTTAGTTGAGCATAAGCTGAGATTTATGTGTTTTGCTAGTTTGAACTACTGCCAAAAAGCAAGCCCAAGAAAGTGGTCAAGTGGAGCTAACTCAGAATATGAATGCTCTTGTGAGGAAAACCAATTTTCTGCAGTACGCTGAGGTCCTGACCATCACCTCAATATATGACCAATATTGATTTCCAGCTCAGAGTAAGCCAGTTGGTTTGTCCAGCAGCCTCCTGCATGTTATTCTCAGGTATGACTGAGATTAGCTTATTTATGGATGAGCTAAAACCACCAGCAAACGGAACATACAGAGCTCTGTTTCCAGCTGGCATGTCCTAAAGAAAAGAAACATAGATTACCTGGCACCAGAAGAAATAATTTGTTATTTTTGAGGGATTTGGTCATTCAGTACTTCTGTAAGTGTAGTTTTATATTAATGAGGAATTCCACCATTGCAATGAAACAAATGAAGAAACAATTTTCTCCTTTTGCTTTTAGTAATATATGAGAACTCAGTCCTTCAAAATTAAATGTGTAAATGCTATACAAGCAAGACTAGGTATACAATAAGCCACACAGACTACTAGGAAACTCCAAGAGGCATAGTTAACTCAAACAGGAAAATAAACCTGATAGAAGCTTTAGATGGGGAAATAATACTAGTACTGAAATCTCAAGCTCCAAAGGTATTTAAATCCCTGATGTAGATCTCTGCAGGTAGCTTTTTTTCCTGCAGAGGTCTCAGAAACCAGTGAGATTTTAGGAAAATTCAAGGATCAGCCAAACAAGAAAGAGAAGCTCTGAGCAGTAAACTCTTTGGACTTTTTTCTAATGAGCCAGGAAAATCATTAACAATACTGAGTCATAAAGTGTGCAGCAGGATGGATTAGTTAGACTAGTACTATCGTGTTTATCCCCTTTTACCAGCATTTTCACACCTATTACTCCTCACATTTTATCGTGGCTACAGCTAAGCTGCTTAGTAAGTGCAATGCAAGTACATTCAGTAAGTGTGTTTACATATGGATACAACTGCAGATATGAGATGCAACAGTTTTTCCTGCTGAGTGAGGAGAAAAGGATTATGAAAACCACTCATCTGTTAGGTCTCTCTGTAAGGCTACCTCTTTCCCGTTTTATGCTTCTATCAGGGACAAGAGCAATATCTGAGGTCCAAAATAGCTCTCTCCTTGCACTCTTTTTAAATGCTTCAATTGATTCTCATTAATCTCTGTCTTCAGTTTAGGAGCTGAGTAAGCGGCTTCTTTCATCTTAAAATTAAATTTGCTTGATAGATTATTATTATTATTATTAGGTAGGGAAAACCCACCTGTCATTTGATGTGCTGGCTTGGATGACATCCCTTGGATGTCATTCACGCATTATTTGCTGCCCTGATCATTGTCATCACTTTAGGCAATATTTTAAGTTGTTATAGAAAAATCATCATCTGGTGATTTCCAAATTATTTTTCATTTATAAAATTCTCTTAACATCTTGATTTTTGAAACATAAATCTAGAACTATTTAGAGTGTTTTAAGTAAAACACTGAGCAAAATATAAAATCAATAAGTAACATAAAATACTAACATAACTGACTGCAAAAACCATGTGTAAATTATATGGGAGCCAAACAAGTGCAGAGGGGTAACCTGGCACCAGCTCAAATGTTCAAAATGAAGTTGGAAAAAAATAGCAATCTACAGGCACTACTTCAGTTTCATCTTGCACATTGAAGTGTACTCCTCAGTAACCTGGCATAGTCTGAGAACTTTCTTTTTCAACTTTCAAAATATATTTCAATGAAACTTATCTTTTTAAAACAGAGGCAGGGGGAAAAGCATCATAGAATCTCTTCTGCATCTCATTTAAAAAACTGAGGTATATAAAAAGAGAAAGCTGAGGGACAGATGAGAAGAGACGTTGCTCCTCCTTCAGTGACTACATCCTGTATGGAAATGAAATGCCAAGTATACACCTAATCCTATCAGCTCTCACTCTGCTGAGCACTGCTCTGAAGCCACAATAAAAGCACAGCAGAGCAGTGGCACGATTTATTCACAGCACATCACTGATGACACCTGAATGCCACTGCAAAGCTTTCTCCTGATTAGGTGTGACCGAAACACAAAAAAAAAACCCAAAACACAAAAAAAAAAAACCAAAACACAAACAAACAAGAAACAGATTTGCTTTGACTCTTGTAAAATTTTTGCATGTGGACATGTTATCACAGATCCATGCTTAAACAACATGACACTCAAGCACAGGGCAAACAACACAAAGTCTAACTCTGTGAGCGATGTGGAAGGACTCAGACTAAAGGGAAAACACTTAAAGCCTTCATGGTTGGGTTGGAAGACAGCTTACACTTTTGTTCCCAAAGTACAGATGTACAGTCAATTAAGTCTTCTTATTTCACCCTTTTAAAACAGCAGAAAAGGTTTATTGAATAGATCTTGCACTTACTCGATTTGAACTCTGAAAGTTTTGCTTTGCACCACAGCACTATGTGTACAGTAGTCAGCAGATGAATATTTACTTTGTGACATTTTTTGCAGTTGGAAACCTCAGTCATGAATGGACCAACAGTCATGTATGTCCTGTCATTTTTAACAGGAAGCAGTTCTCTTGTGTTTTGATTTAAAATACTCACATGCTTAAGACTGAGTGCACACATTTGCAGCATCTGGGTAAGGCCAGATATCTCAGTGAAGATCTACTGATGAACAGTAGATTCTGTGCCCTCCAAAGGCAGATATTCACCAACTCCTTAGCCAAGTCTCACATTGTCCTCCTTTACAAGTGTTATCAAAATGTTTATCTTTAGTGTTATGCTCACTGGCTCCTTTCTCCCTCTTCTAAAATCTATAATATGATTTAAGTGAAGTAATATTTGTAAGGAGAGATATCTTTTATAAGAGCAACTGATACGTATCTCTTTAGACCATCAGAGTTACAGCAACACAACCACTATAATTTCATTAGTCATTTTAACAGAATTGAAATAATGGCCATGACCTCAGCCAAAGCAGTTTGTGCATACTTTCTTACAGATATCTGGCAATGTACCATAATCCTCCACTAACATGTCTGTCTTTATCCAATTCTATGCCTCCTGAATAAGGCATAAGAAAATCCATTTCATTCCTCTTGATGTGCTAAAGTAGGTATCAGCATGAAGCAAACAAATTTTAATCTGCTGTGTAACTGGTAAGTTTTCAACAGAAAAAAAAAAATTGTATTGCCAAGTTTAGCTTTCTGTTGGTTTTAGGGTTTCTTCTTTCATTGTTTTTGTTGTGAAGTTTTGGGGGGCAGAGATGAGGGTGTTGTTCATGGTGTTTTAAACCTGTTTCCACACTGTTAGTCAGTATTCAGAAATATATCACTTCCACAACTTGCAAAACCCTTTGCCTCAGAACTGTAACCTGTTGCAACTAAAGATGGTCAGATTCGGCAATGACCTCAAAAGTCTTGCTACTTCCGCCTGGAATTGTGCTGAAAGAGGTTGCATTTACTAATTACGTGTACATAGCTATGTAGTCAGGAGGTAAAACTTGAAACACCATCTAAAATACACAAAGCCAGCAGCTGAGGAAGGGCAGTTGCTGCACTCTGAGATATGATTTAATGAATCTTGCAGGGGCTCTGACAGAAATGTAATTTGCCAAACCCAGCACATTTTTCACTGCCAATTAATTAAACAGCCTTACTGAGAAGAAGTGTCCAGTAAATTAAAGAGCTGCAAGCCTAGAACTTTACATTATCTAATTGTAAACTCAGCTACTGAAACAGATAGGCCTGGGTATCAAAAAGGCTATGTGAAAAGCAGCTTTAAAAATGTTGTTGCCCATGCTATTCCTTAAAGTTGACTTGCGTTTCTTTGTCATTGTAGCTCTTCATTCTCATGTGACTTACACAACCTCTCAGTGACAGCAGCAGACAGTTCCCAGCTCCAGCTATCAATGTCGACAAATATACAGTGTGCTCTGCACTGCACTCCAGAAGTTGCTAGAGTTAGTCTTAAAAAGGTTATCCTTCTCTCTCAAAACTCAGAAATGTCTTTAGGCTGTTCTTCGTTACTGTTTGCAACATCACAAGCACAGTTTCAAACCCTGACTACAAACAGCTATGGGAAAAGATCCAAAGCAATGTTCTAGGCTGGAAAGGAGTGCATTATGCAAACCAGGAGACGAGTTGACTCCTCAGCCAAAGGGCTGTAAGAGCAATGCATCACTTCAGCCCTGTCTACCTAAGTCATTTCACAAACCTTTAGCACACAGGTCAGTGCTCCATGGTGTTAAGCATGCAGAAAGCAAGTTTCCAGCCTCTTCCCAGCCATGAAGCTTCATATGTTTTTCCTGTAAAGAAGAACTACTTTGGGGAACACGGAAGAATGACAGTCCCTTTCATAAAACATCACAGAGAATGTATTTGCCAACATTACCCACAAAAATTTTGGCAAGGGTTATAACACCGCATGCTGCCTGTTTTTATTGGAAAGAGACAAGAGGTCTCCTTAACACCTTCTAGTGACTTCTAAGAGTCCTGTATTTTTCTTTTCTTTCCCAGCCTTGTCTTGTGTCCCCTAGAAAGCAGAATAACATAAAATTTGACTCTCCATTAATTAAAACTATTAAAGGTTGAAAACTATTGCGGGGGCGGGGTTGAAAATATTCTTCTTTTAAAAATACTTAATCTTTTGAGTTCTTAAATTCAAGTTAGAATAAAATAACTATGAAATCTTTATCATCTTATAGGCCCATTTAATCCCTTGTTCTGAAACTATCAAAATAGGCAATAATAATTTTTCTTATTAAAAAAAAACCAAACAAACTTTAACACATAGCTCATCTCCGAGGAGTGAGAAAGGCTAACAGGCTGAGGCAGACCTCTGTGCCTTCTGAGATTTTCTCATTGCTGGAAGTCCTGTGAATAAGCCATCTTTGCCATAATGAAAAAAAAAAAAAAAATCAATGTTTTATTGCTTCTCAGAAACCTGCACACTACTATCACACTTATAAAGAGCAAACAACTTATAGACATGTTTTTAAGTGTAGCAACCTACGGGTTTCACTTTCCTAATTGCTGACAATCTCAAATGCCTTTTCCAGAAGACTACTATTAATGTTTTCCTTCCCCTAATATTTTCCACTTGGAATAATGAAATATGAAGATAACTATTTAGTTCATTGCGCTCAGGAAAATGTTCAATCTCTTGTATGGTACAAAATTATTTCCATCATATACCAGCTACTATGAAAGTTAAAACATTCATGATTGTGGAGCATCCGCATGCTGTGACCATGAAATCTGTTGGCCGCCAGCTTTTGTGTTCAGCCTTTGAAGTGGTGACTGTACCTGCACACCCTTCAAGCCCCCATAATCAAAGCCCTCTCCATAATTCATAGAATGGCTTTGAGTTGGAAGGGATCTTAAAGATCATCTTGTTCCAATCCCCCACCATGGGCAGGAAATCTTCCTCTAGACCAGGTTGCTCAAGGTCACCTCTAACCTGGCTTTGAACAATTCCAGGGATGGGGTATCCACAACTTCTCTGGGCAACCTGTTCTAGTATCTCATCACCCTGACAGTGAAGAATAACTTCTTCCTACTGTCTAATTCTCATTTCTCTCTCACTCCACAGTTAAGTGAACTTGAGCAGTTTTAATAGCTGCGATTCTTAATGAGACAAAGTTACTCCATGGTTTTGACTAATGTTTGAAACTGAAAGTTCAAAGTGGTTAGAGTCGAATCAAGTAATCAACACGTTCAGTCAATAGCTATGAATAAGTTGAAGTTGCAAGTTCTATGATAAACATATTTAACTCCCTGAAAAAGCTTGTTTTTCAGTTGTATCATTGATAGACTATCCCATCACGCAGAAATTATTACTGTGTATAAGGTCATGGTTATTCTGAGAATCAGATTGGATTCACAGTGAACAATAAATTTTTAGGTCACTCATGTTTAAGAAATCCTTATGAAATGCATACAGTTTCCCAGCCACAAAGTTTATACACTTTGCACTTGCTTCACCCTTCTTCAGATTCTCTTTCTGGAGTTAATTTCATATAATATGTTTTAAATGAAACATTCAAAGCAATTTATAATCTACTCCTAGGCAATTTTGCTTAAAGCACAGCAATAAAAGCTCTGTCATTTGTTAAAAAGAAGGTTTTACTAACGAAAGTAACAACTGTTGTCACCAGTGTCTCTGGATCATCTCCTCTTAATGAGTTGATTCCAGGTGTCTTGCTTTCTAGAGGAGTTTAAATAGTATAAGTCAACACACACTTCATACTGTTAATATTTAGGCAGCTGCCTGAATGACTATTTGTATAATCATTATGTTTTTGTGGCACTTGAGCCTTGATCTAGGTCCCAGCTGAGTCTGAATATATTTAATGCAATAATGATTCACATGCACAGTGAAAACTGCAGTACATTACACTGTCTGTTTGCTTTTTATTTTTGAGCTAGTTCTGCAGTTCTTTCATTGAAGCAGGAAGTTTATTGTAGCAGAAGCCTCAGTGAAATATCACACAACTGAGTAGGGTAAAAATTGAATATCTAGACCTTATAACACCACTGAAAACAACTTTTATACAGACAGACTTGAAGCAGTGAAATTGCCACAGTCTTTAAACTTTAATGAGGCTGAGTGTCAGCAGATACAGGAAGGGAAAAGGCTGAAGAATTGCTTTAGGAAAAAAAAAAAAAAGTGTTAAAGATGTATGACTGTGGTCAAACACAAACCCCATTTCCAGGCAAAGTTGCTTCATGTTGAAAACAGTAACTGTTCAATTTTATGTCTGTCTCGACAATGAAAGCCATAACTGAAGTACAGTTATTCCTAGCACAGTTTGAAGGATGTTCATTATCAAGATCACAACATTAGTTTTTTTGTAACCTAACGTTTCACAAGATAATCAATCCCAACTCTGTGCCTCCAAGAGTCCCTCCTACATGGGAATCCTTGAGGTGGACTACATTTTCAAAGGACACTCATGAGGATCCAATATTATTGCCTTCAGAACCCTCAACAATGTTTACCCTGAGAAACAATTTCCCACTACATTATTGTATTTCTGTCCTAAACCTCAGGACAGGATGCACCAATGGGTCTGTCTGCATGTGCAGACCTAATATTGTTCTTCAGTTTCAGTCATGCTCACAAACCCCTTTCAGTTCTACCAATTTCAGGGATTTTATTTATTTTCTCTATTACCAACTGCCTGCATTATATATTGTTCCTGTATAAAGTCTGGAATGCCTAAATTAAGAAATCTATCTTTTCTGATGGAGTGAGCTGTCTCCTAAAAACACTGAGTTCTCAAATGTCACAAGACACACATGGCAAGGTTCTCTTTGGTACAGGGACAGAAAGCTATAGGAATAATGTGTTCTGATTGCTTTTCCAGAGTCTCTCCACTCCTCTCTGGAGTGGGACTGGTCAGGCAGCTGAGGCCAAACAATGATCTCAAACCTGCTGTTGTCACAGTAGATTACAAAATTAAAGTGTACCAAAACAACCAGACATCCACAAGCAGCTTGAAGCACCAAAATTGCTACTTGTCAAGCACAGTTTACAAAGAACATTTATTTATACAGTCCTCAGTCAGAAAATGAGATTATTTTTTCACTATTTTTCTACTTTAATTGCATGACTAATTTTATTACTGTTGAGTTCCTGGAGCTCTGTTGTTCAAAGTACAAAAAAGTAACAGTACTTTTTCAAAATTCCTTGTAGAGCTTGTGAGTCAAATAACTACTCTAAACTGGCATTTTAACCAACTGATTTTGCATTATTGTACATACAGCCAATTATACTCACCTAAGGGAGAAAAAGCTAATCCTGCAATTACAGCAAAGATGCACTTGTTTATCAAGATGATAAAAAAGTGGTAATGACTTTTGCAAGTGAGATATATTTAAATTTGTGTGAATAGGAAGAACAGATGTGATTTTTTATTTTTTTATGGAAAGAAATATTTTTGTTTGTAAGAGGCAATTTTCTACATCTTCAGAAATGAGCACCCAATTGTTACTTTCCTTCATTAGCAAATGTGGACAGTATTACCGTATTACAATCAAAAACCTCACTCAAGACAAATTATGTAAACCCAGCATATCATTCACATAAAACTTGCACTAAATATAAAGAAATATAAAGAAAGCCAAATACTCAGATATCTTAAAGACTTGTTAGAAAGTTAAGATGCTCTCTTAGATTGCCTCCTGTGAACTACAGACTTCCTTGCTCACTTTCTAAATAACCACCTACATTAACACATGTTCTTGCCACTGAGTTGGCAAGATCAAAGAGAACTGGATAAATAAACAATATGCCTGATGTCTTCAGTAATTAAGCACTGCAATTACCCACAGAAAGTATACCACTCCCTTTTAGTTCACCTCAGATAAATGTTTCATTACAAGTTATAGCTCTTGCTGCTTTCTTTTAAGTGGTCTTTTAAGCACTTTAATGGCTGTGAAGTCTAATTGAAAAATAGAGGTGGGAGGGCTTGTGCAGTTTTTTGGGTTGATTGGGTTTTTTTATGGTGCTTTTAGTTTTTTTTAGTCTTGATTTGGCCAAACTGAGTAGTTTGGAGGACAAGTTTTGGTTTGGTTTTTTTTTTTTTTTTTTAATGGAGTGTATCATTAAAAATCAAGTTCAAATTGCATTGATGTTTTAATGCACTAGGTGGCGTAATGATATTCACATTAGAGTAAATTAAGTGCCTCACCAGCTCCCAGTACTTAGTTGGATAATAGAAACCACTCTGACACCTATGAAGTCCTATAGCAACTTTTGTAATGGTAGGTTTGGTAATACTGTCAACACTATTTTTTGTTCTTTGGAAGAACACTTCAAATTTTAGAAGAGATAAATAACCCTTCTTTAAATATGACAGTGTAAAAAACCAGGACCCTGTTCCCATCCAAATACTGGTAATCTGATCCATGCACTTTCCACTGATTTCCTGTGCCAGAATACCTTGTTTCTTCTAAATAGATACACAAGAAGGGTGAAAAGAGAGTACAAAGAGTAGCAAAACTTTTCCTTACTGTCTTTCCTTTGCTCTCTGAACTGGCAACCATGGGCAGTCACCCCCTGAGAGATTATTTACAGCTGACATGGCCAGTGCAGTTTGACCTCCTTAGGCACTTGGAGGCACATGAATCTCCTTACAGAGGAAATACTTTTGTTTCTCTTGGCATGAAATGGCACATTCTCCCCCACCAGAGCCCCCAGGTGTGTACTGGACCCACATAACACACAGATCTTCGGCAACACAATTTTAGGCAAAGTTGACAAGATAACCAAATATTGGTGTCATAAACCTTTCTCTTCAGTCAGTTGAGTAGGATTAACGTCCAGCTCCTCGTGTTGCAGATCTAAGTTTTGCCAAGATGTGATTTAGGAATTGAAGGTCCTTCAAGGTAGGGATTTCAGTTTAAAATCCTTTAAACTCTACCTTAGTTGTGATTGTGATAAATTTTACGCTGAGAAATTTAACTTGTGACCAACACTGAAGTAGATCAAAGCAATATGATCTCAAGATTTAACACTTTTTCTAGGACTCCTGTTTCATCAGCTTTGATAAGGGCCACATTAAACGAATGTTGACACTGCCAGGAATTGGACCAGGTGAGTTAAATCAATCTTTTTCATTTCTAACTCTATTAATTCCCCTATTATAGTGGACATAATGAAAGATCCTTTTAGACTGATTCTGGTGTCAGTCTGAACCAGAATTATGTCAAAAAAATTTAAGTCATCTTCATTTACTGTAAGATCAGAGACTTGGTTTTTGCTTCAGATGTTCTGTCACAGTTTGCTTGAATTCAGGGCAGTAAATTGCAAGATATGTCAATGCAAAGTGGCAGTGAAATCATTTATCATTAACTTGAAGAGGCCATTATTCTGCTGTGGACGATGACTGTTTTATGAAATACAAAGGATGAGATCATGATTTAGTGACCAGAGGTGTTCATTTTCCAAAACAAAGCAGTATGTAGTGAGAGTGAGAAAGGAATGGAGTCTAAATAGTTGATATAATTTTATCTGCATAATGTTTTGATGTTGGCTATTCCAATTAAAATTAGCTTTCATAAGATCTGCTGCTGATTAGCAGGGACATTTTTTGATTGGCTAACAGCTGTATCTGTCCTACTTCTCTATTAGCAGTTATAATTCTCACAAGTTGCTGTAGTACCACAAGCAGCTACCCTACCAGAGCATCAGGAAAGGATTTAAAGAGGTATAAAGCTTTCAGCCTTTTAAGGATTATTTGAAATAGTAGAGTTTCTAAAGAAATAATCCAGAGAGTCCAGAAATCACAATTTCTTTTTTGTTTTTTTTGTTTTGTTTTTATGTTGCCACTAACATGTTTACCCAGTATACAAAAAATATCCCCACTTAGAAAACTTATTTGTGCAAGGATAATGGGATAATATTATTGCTGGGACTCATTTTGTAAAGACCAAAGATGTATTTGGCACAGAAAAGGTGAGCGTGACATGGGGCACCATCAGTATCAAACCTCACCATATCATCAGGTCCTACAGGAGACAGGACTTCTCTGTTCTGTGACAGTCAGTGAAGAATACTGAAGTGCCTACCTTTTCCAGCTGGTGTATCCCTTCCTCTACACAGCAAATTGATGCCAATGTTCTCAGTGTCTGGGGATAAAGACCTCTGAAACAGTCCTGGCGACAGATCTTAAAGAGAGTGACTACACCTCCTTCCTGTGGGGGAAAAACAAAACTCAGGAAAGAAGCACTGAATGTTGCCCCAGTATTTAACCAAGACTGGGACAGGGGGCAGATTCCTTCAGTAATTTATCCAAATTAGCTATCATAACAACACCAACAAAGTATGTTAAGCTCACACACAGAACTCAAGTTGATTAATACTTGTACACTAAGTGATGAAAAAGTAATATAACCACAGTAGGAGGTGTGCTTAAGTGATTGACTTTTACCAATTACAAGCTCCATTTAAATTAGACTTGACATTTGTGTGAAAATTACAAAGAATTATCAATAGGTGGCAATTAGAGTAGAATTTAAGTGATAGTTCAGCTAGTATAAACCAGATTTTTGTTAGCATATATTTCCTATTCCTCTACATTTCTGAGCTTCATGCAATATTTACTTAATGGTAAAAATATGAACAAGAATCATATGGTTGAGAAGTCACTGAATATAAGGTTGAAATAAGTGTCATGCTTTATACAGGTGCAATCCCTATCTTCATCCTCTAATAAATGAAATTTGGATTTCTAAAGTTTTTCTTTAAATACAACCGTGACAGAGATTTCAGTATATATTAGAATAGCCATCTTTACTTATTTTCAATACAGTTTGTGTTAGCAAATTTCCTATAGCAATGGGGAAAATATCAATAAATATCAACAATGTATGCACTTCGTGTGGTGGGAATATTTTTAATTATTTTCCTTCTCAAAATGTTATGCTATCAAATACACTACAGATGTCTTATATTAAGTAAGAGGAGACATGATGAAGAGAAAATCATTTGACATACTTATGACAGGCAAAAGATCTCAGACTACAGTATTCAAATTACAGCAGTAAATTAAAAATAACAAATCATGAAGCAAACATTGTAAAATACAACCTTCTTTTTAAACCTGTTTCTTTAGCCCTTATTTAAAAAAAAAATTAGGTTAATAGAAGCAATCTTTTTTGGTTCCTCAGCCACTTGTGTTATTTGAAAGCTCAACAAGTTTTACTGATTTAAAAACTCCAGGCTACAATTCAAACTTCACTGGTTTTCAGAATTCTATATTTTTGTACTAGTTCTACTTGAATACAATAGAAAATAATAGATCAAGCAAAGTCCTCTTCTAATGGTCTAACAAAAAAAATTTATACCAATTTGTATGAAATTAGGCAAAATTGCCTCTTCAATATATATTCCACATGGAAGTTTTACACCACGTCTTTGCACATGTACATGGAATTTCCATGACATCAGTGAAAACAGTGGGCTTAATGAAGTTTCTTAAGAGTAAAACTTATTTCTGGAACTGTAAGAAGTGCTCAGGTATCTGTATGAGTTATTTTATATCTAGCACTGCTATATAGAACCTATTGAGAAAAGATATTTCTGAGCCTTTAAATTGAAGAAGAGACAGTACACTAACAGAAAAGTTTCAGTCATATTTTTCCTTCCACAAAAGGATACTGATATTTCCTTCAGGGAGTAACTAAATTATCTAGCAAAAATAAAAGAAAAAAGCTGTGAGAGTGTCACCCCTGAGCTAAAGATAACTGTCTTGGGGAATTTTTTTTTTCATTAGCAATTTCAAATTACCCACAACTCATTGGAATCAGAGATGATCTGATTCTTTGCTTCAGTCATAATAAGTAGAATTTTGTGGTCAACACTAACAAAATTCAAGAGATGTTGGCACATCCACTTCAAGCCTTCTGCATGACTAATGGGTGTCCTGCTTTTGCCTCTGATGGACAGGGAGTGATTTTTCACTGCATTCATCAGGAGGAGGTCCAAACTGTTTATTTTATGACTTGTGTGCCATTACCAAGCTGTAAAATATTGATTGTGAGGAACCTCGAGATCTGTAAGTGAAATATAGGATAGGTAGAAAACACTGAGCCTGATTCCATGGCTCATCAAACTGAGTTCCCTCACTGGGATGAGAGTAT
This sequence comes from Formicarius rufipectus, assembly GCA_013399695.1. Classification (NCBI taxonomy): domain Eukaryota; kingdom Metazoa; phylum Chordata; class Aves; order Passeriformes; family Formicariidae; genus Formicarius; species Formicarius rufipectus. Next base: position 1,223,054 of record VXAU01006173.1, on the reverse strand, counting down.
TTCTCAGAATTTATTCACCCTTTTTAAGCTTCCTCCCCTGTACCTTTTCCAATGATGCCAAACTCTTCTATCAGACAGGGAGATATGTGGATTGGCCAAATGGGTAAACAGTACCATTCAGACAAAGCAACATAACATTACTCAGCCTTACTTGCTTTGGAGATTAACTTGTACTTTTGGAAAAGCTCCCAGCAGGTAAAAAGTATGTTTTTATTTATCCTTTGCAGACTTCTTGGCATTTCCAGTTTTTGACCAAATAATATATGAAATGCTGTTCTTGCTGTAATTCAAGTTTCATTTGGGACAGGTTTCACATAGTCTGAAGCAGAGAGGAAGAGAGGGGCACTTCCTTCGTTACCTGATGACCTACTTCTTTCTTATATGGAAGTAATAGCAACTCAATTTGTGGGGACATCCTTAGGAAGCTGCTCAGATGGGCTAGGTGCAGATAACAAAATCACTGGAAATACAATCTCCAAAACATGTGAGAGAGGTCATGTGTATGAAGAGCCCCCCTGTGCATAGTGAATTGAGTGAATGAAGAGGGGGAGGAAAAGGCATCTAACTCAAAGGCGGAATAGTTTGCAGTTTTGGCCTGAAAGGACTCAAACTGCAGTAAATTCTCATCAAGCTTTGGACAACACTTATAATTATCTTGATAGATGATCTCCAAAGAGATCTTCATAGTAAATGCTTGCTAGAAAAGGAATTGGTATAAAACAGTCAGGTAAAATGGATTAGAAGCTTCTCAGAGCACGTAATCTGCTCTGAAGCCATAAGGATCTCAAATAGTCCAGCATTCTCCAAAGTGGATGATAGGCATGTATGACTATCTTCATTTTTGCTTCTTTCTCTTTTATGAGATGATTATTTCAGCACCCAGTTAATCACAGTTGATATTGGACTTTATCATTGGTAAAATCTATCTTTTTAAATAGACTTTTTTCTTTATCACTCTGCATCCCAGCATTTTTAGTAACTCTGGAAGAGATTTTTACTACTTCTTTCTGGTTGTTACAAAGCCAAATCTATCTGATAACCCTTTGGCTCCACATAAGGCTAATTTTAGCTTGCCCTTGCAACTACTTATTTAAGGTAGAGACCTCAGGCTTTATATCTGTGACAGCTAGTGAGAACTACTAGCTGGCTGCCAGGGTGAGTCAGCAACATGACTTTCACAACAGATTACAAAGTTACATGCTAAAAAAAAAAAAAAAAATCTTTAATGAATGTCTCTAGGTGGAATAAAATTATAGGTGATGATTCTACATAGAAGAGAGCATTTCAAAGCCTTTTTTAATTTCTGTAAAATACTGGCAGGAGGTGAGGGAGAAAGAGGAACAAGACTGAGACCCTTACCAAAAAGTAAATTGAGAAATCAGTTTCTGTAATATTGTAGCTTTACAATACTGTCATGATCCTTCTTTCACACATCTGAGATTTTGGTGTGCTTTAGAGTTGTAACTTACAGCTTAGGACAGGAAAAAAACCTTAACAGCAGTGTTCCACAAGATCACACTTTGTCATGGAGAGTAAAACTTCAAGGTTACATGAACAAATTTGTTGAGTTTTGCTTTGACGGTAAACAAATATTCTATCTGATTAGTTTTTACCAAGAACAGTATGACTGCTCTCATTGTAAACACAGTGTCTGTGAAATGGTTTGAGATCTTTGCATGGCTTTAATCCTTTCTCACCAACATATTAACTGAGTGTAATTTTAGATTTTTTTTTTTTAGACTGTTTGGGTTTTTTGTTTATTAGTTGGGGGGTTTTAATGGTTTGGTTGTTTGTTTTGTTTTCAAATCACACTGTATTTTTACTGTTACAGCCAACTATTCAGTGGGCTGGATTTGAAATTCTGATCTGTTACTTGCATCAGCGATTAAGGTGTTGGAAGAATCATAACTGAGACAACATAGAGAATGAAGGATGAGGGTGAGAAAGGACAAATGCAATTCACAGTGCACAGGGGAGACAGACACACAGTACAGGTGATGCAGTCACCACTGTAATTTGGCAACCAAACTTTAGGGTGCTTTGCCTAAGGGGATGCATTTCCCCAGCTATAATCCTTTGACACATCCAGATTTTAGGAATATATTAGATTAGTAATTCACGGAAGGTCAGACTTCATTTCTGCTAAATTAAACTGTTATGGAAATCACAAAATGACAAAAAACCCAAATCCAGTTTTCCTTAGTTTGTTAGTTCTGCACTTCCTCAACACTCAACATTTTAACATTGTTTTTGGATGCCACTGAGTGGAGCTCAAATACCAATTTAGAAAAAGCTAAACCTCTCAGGCTGTTGCCAGAATCCACTAGGTTTCTGAGTCTACCTCATTCTCAGCCTTCAGAAGGGAGTAGCACTTTTTGTAGTGTAAATGTCCATCCAAAGACACATTAGACATCAAATTAATTAGATGCTGGTGTTCAACCCCATCTCTGAGTAGGAGGAATTGCCACACCACTCCACAAGCAGAAGCTTAGGGAGGGAGGTTTTCTTTTTTCTGCATATCCGGTAGTTGTGAATATCCTACTCTCAACATCACACAGTGTCCCACTTCTGTCACTTCAAGGTCCAAATGTCCTCAAAGGTGCAAACTCCTCAGGGATTTTCAGTATCATTGATTTTGACAGAATTATTCATTTATACCAAAAGTTAGCACCAACTATTCAGTAAACGAGAACATACATTGAAAGAAGTAACTCTAATGATATTATTTTTTAATAAATAGAAAGTGTTTCTAAATTTCCATCTTTAATTATGTCTCTAACCTCCTCTGTACAGATAGCTGAAGAGGTCTTGCTGTTTCTCTTCATAGTCAGTCACATGCATGGCCAATTGTAAAAAGTTTCTCTCCACTTATATGGCTGGTACTTACAAGATACTATCAGGATCCCTCCATAAACCCAAACAGTCTAAAAAAAAAAAAATCTAAAATTACACTCAGTTAATATGTTGGTGAGAAAGGATTAAAGCCATGCAAAGATCTCAAACCATTTCACAGACACTGTGTTTACAATGAGAGTTGTCATACTGCTCTTGGTAAAAACTAATCAGGTAGGATATTTGTTTACCATCAAAGCAAAACTCAACAAATATCCCTCCAGAAACGCCCTTACCTTAGCTATGATGCGGCACAGGTGAGCACCTTCCTGGGTAAGGCTGAACAAACCGCTGAGCGCCGACTCGGTGACATACACGCTGTCTGACAGTTCTATTTGTCTCAGCAGGTTCTGTGGGACATGACATAATAAACATCATTTACTTCCAACCAAAGGCATTTGTGTTAGATCACTGGTGTGGGAGGTCTTTTCCAACATTTATGATTCTATGGTTCTGTTCTATATATTCTACTTTTAAAGATAAGATGGAATATACAGCTGAGTTAATTTAATCCTCTTGCTTCTCACGCAGAGAAAACTTGGAAGGGTCAGACTCATAACACTAACAGATTTATCATTGTGTTTGAATAGGTATAATCAAGAATAGGGATATTAAAAAATAAATATTAACAGGGCAAAACAATGGGTTCAAGTGCAAGAATATTCAGTAAAGAACTCTTCAGTTATTTAGTAAATTATTATTGTGTTTGGCCTGGAACTGAACCAGAATTTTCACAAAGCAAGACATTTAGCTTAGTGTAGAAGCTGTATTACATGGGGATACAATATTTCCACCTTATTTATAAGAAATATTCCTATACCCTTTATTACACTACTCTCTAAAGTTCTGAGTTCATCATTATTTTCAGACTACACAGTCTCAATACAGGGAATTGATCAATAAAGAAATAGGGGGGTTTTCTACAATGAATGAAATTGATTATTTTTATCTTTGTAAATAATTGTCTTGCTTTTGCATTTGTGTCATTGCAGCTTCATAGAGAAGCACAGTTGTTAGAAAAAATACAAAGTTTATTTCATTTTAGTCTTTCTGAAAGGACATAATTAGAGGAAGAATTAATTATATTTGCTAGGAGGAAGGAGGTAAGCATTTTTTATTTAATCCAACTTTGAAAGAAGTGCACATTTTATACTGCTATTTATACAAAATTCAATTACCTTTCCTTTAAGAGCCTCTGTTCTTTCACCTTTATCTTTAGAAATATGTTCCATAAAAGTCATAGCTCAACAGTTCACATTTTGATATGAACCTATCCTGAATAAAATCCTGATACACAGATTAGAAAAGAAAGCTCTTCACACAATTCAAGCTGAAAGTTCTGACCTCTCACAGAGTCACTTAGTCTGATTCAAAGCAACAAACTACTTGCAATGTGTTTCTATAGAAGAAGTGGGCACACAGGCTGGCCTAGAGGTTCAGAAAGCTGTTCTTAACATTGTTTTTATTAATGAGTTCTAATCCAGGTCCTTCAGCCCCACAAATAAGGTGATGTGGAGTCAATAATTCCACTCCCTTAAAAGAAAGAGGGATTGGGATTCCAGATGTCTCAGTGAATGCTGAGATGCCCAAAAGCAGAAATATCAGCGGCGAAGAGCTGTTCTTCAGACTGAAAAGAATAAGCATTAAAACAACAACAATGTACTCACTGAATTTTCAATATGCAAAGTAATTTACACATTTCAACTCATATGTGGCATTTCATGTAATCATCTTAATTCTTAACAGAAACAAATAGCTTGTTAATTTGACTGCAATTCTGCATATGTGTTTGGGAGATCCTCACCACCTAGCAATCATCTTTTAAAACCTGAAGGGATGTTCCTGAAAGAACCACAGTCTTTTTACTATACCTTAATGCATCAAGGCATGTTAGAATCTAACCAGTGTTATGCATTAGTTTTGTTTTAGTTAATTAGTGTTTACTCCAGTCCTATTTCATCTTCACTAAGCCTCTCCTTTCCTCTTTCTGCAGGGACAACAAAAAATTTCACCATAACATCTCCTGAGACATGGACAAATTGAGTATATGTGATGAAGACTAGAGGATGCAAAGAGATTTATACTGAGATCTCAAGAAAGAAAACAGTAAGTCAAGATAGATTGGTTAGGTTGCTACTATTTCAAGAATGGTCTAGTGGGGAGGGAAACCAAAGTAAAAAAAAAAAATAAATTTGCTCAGTGTATTTCACAGAATCAGAATCACAGTATGGGTAAGGCTGGAAGGGGCCACTGGAAATCATCTACCCCAATCTCCCTGCTCAAGTAGGATTCCCTAGAGCACATTAACTCAGGATTCTATTCAGGAAGCTCTGGAATATCTCCAGGGAAGGATAGTCTACGGCCTTTCTGGAAAATGTGTAAACCTGCACACAATATTATATTTTATTACTATTTCTTAGAGTGTAAAACATGCACTGTTTAAAATGTGTGCTGTAATATGCTTCCTATAGACTTTTAGAAGTTCAGCTTCTAATGAGAATTATTAAGAGCAGGAGACACGTTTGTTGTTTTTTTTCAAGATTTCTAAAGGAAAGTAGTGTCTGTATGAAAGGAAGAGAAAGTTTCCAAAGGTCTTCTTGACAAGACATTACCCAGATATTAGACAGCTTCTGAGAAAGGAGAGACATCAGGAAAAGTAAGTATCATGGTGAGCCACAAGATCATTTCGTTTGAGATGTGAGTTTATTGGAGAATTTGAGAGTGCAGACACCTAGATCTCATTGCAACATATCTGAATTACTGATGATAAGTTTGCTGAAAATCAAGAGTTGTAATTCTAATCCTCATCTTAATCATAGAATGCATTGGGTTGGAAGGGGCCTTAAAGACCATCTAGTTCCAGCCCATGTCATGAGCAGGGACACCTTTCACTAGATCAGGTTGCTCAGAGCCCCATCCAACCTGGCCTTAGATCCTCAATGGATGGCCTCCGTCTGGATTCAACAATTTTGGAAGACTGTCTTTTTCTT